>BDMV01000002.1:57234860-57299506 GCA_008326285.1 Oryza officinalis | reverse complement strand
AGTCCTGAGAAGTCCTCTTTTGTCCAATCAGTGGGCATTACATCGTCTTCCTCATCGGATGACAAGTCGCCCTCCGCTTGCTCGTTATCCGAATCTTCCCTCTCCATTCCATCGACGATTGTACCGACTATCTCCCCCTCATCCGCCATGCCCATGGCCTGCACGACCCTTGTTTGATTTTCGTCATTGTTTGATGGTCCAACACAATCGCCCACATGGCTAGGACCCTCAACATCTTCGGTTTCTATTCCAAGGTTTCTATCCTTTTCATGCACTGAAACAAAAATAACAAGGGGCCATGAGCGTTCAAAAGCCATCTCCACATACCATCTCCAAGCATCAGTGCTATCCATGGGCATTAGTTCCCAAAAATAACCTTCTGTTGCACGACTCACTACAACAGATACTGACATTGTATTGACTTCTGGGTCTATTCTAAATCCTCGCAGCAACCAACTATAAATTGGCTGAAATGTTCTTTCGCCAGGCCTATCAATGCCCTTCGATGTCATTCTAAAATCTGACGGATCAATACCATTTGGACCAAATCTAAGGTTGCCTTGATTGTGTACTAGCTGAAACATGACCTTACTTGACATTCTGCCTAATGAAACAAAAAAAAAGGTTAACTAACTTTGAAACATAACCACCGGATCTAATGTCGAATTTATCAGTATGTACTACGCCGTAAGTTAAAGTTTCTGAAAATGTATTATCTGTCCTAGGTCTCAAATTCTACAAATCGGATACGTGCTCCAGATGTATCATATAACTCAAATATATTATATAGTTTGCACTATGTCCTAAGTCTCAATTTCTATAAATATGTCATATGCCTTTGTTCTTAAATTATGCAAACAAACAGTGTGCTCCAGATCTACTAAAATATATGACAGTACAGCTAAAATGCAACGTAAATTTCAAAGAGAATACTGTGTTTACCTGCTGTGGAGTCAGAAAATGGACAGGGCTTCGCCGCTTTCCTTCAGCTCTCCCTCACCCCTCTCTTCTTCTTTTTTTCTGGATTTTTAGTGAATATAATGAAAATTTGCAGAGGGGGGAGGGCATATATATGGGGGGGGCTAAAAATCGCCCTCCCAGAGGGCGTTAAGGGGGCCGTCTGCAAAACAGCACGAGCAAAAATTGCCCTTCCAGAGGGCGGCGAGGGGGCCGCCTGCAAAAATGCCATCTCTCGCCGTCCTATGCAGGCGGACCCCCCACAGTGAAAAATCGCCCTTCCAGAGGGCGGCGAGGGGGCCGCCTGCAAAAAAGCCATCCCCCTTCGGACGGCCGTCCTCCCTCGGCCAACGGCCGTTAGACACGTAATAAAAAACGCCCTCTGGGAGGGCAATTTTTAAAGAACGCCCTCCCAGAGAGCGATGGGCGATTACTTTTGTAAATTTTCAAAATAGAAAATTATTTTTGTAAATCTTTTAATAAATAAAATTAAAAATAAAAAAAACTCGCGAGAAGACGGTGTGGAAGCTTCGCCACCTGGCCCAACTTTAAGGCCCAGCCCGTGGATAGGCCTATTACGGGCCCATCTACGTAAATGGCCTCAATTTTAGTCCAAATTCTTGGCCCACGATATAAGCTCGTGGGTTTCCAAACCCGAACGTGCGATGCTTTCGACCGTAGAGGCGTCGACGGGCACGTCTCACTTTGCACGATCTGACGGTCAAGCAGTGTGATGACGATTTTTTTTTTACCAAAATGTGACGACGATATTAGGGGCATATGTGTTAGTGCATAGTCAGTATATATCGTTCTTGAACATATGGCCTTACCAATATTTTTTAATAGTGTTTAGTGTCTATGGTTTAAAATCAAATTTTGGCAAGCCTAAAAAATAGGCCATTTCAATAGTTAACTTAGGCTATTTTGGTTTCAATCCAAACACAACTTTGCCTTGTCACTATTAGCATGCTAAAACTTACCAAAAATTGATATTGACAAAAATTGGTAAGGTCAATTTAGGCCACAAACCAAACCAGCTCTAATTATCTTCATATGATAACTTGATTATATCAGTATGTGTTGTCTTTTGGTGTATTCGCTATGGGGTGTAGTTGTAAGCCCAGCGGCAACCGGCCTCGCACTGGTTCGGTGTTCGGCTCTTCTCTCTATAGCTTGTGTTTGTATGGTTGGTGTGTGGTTTCAGGACGTATGCGTTGGTGCACATCATTTCTCGACAGTCAGCTATCGATGAAACACTTTCTTGTAACTCTTTTTTCCTTTATCTTAATAACATTCGGATGACCTCATGCGATCAACCTGATAAAAAAAAGATTATATCATATCTAATGTGTACAAAGACTAATGACGATGCACTATCTAAATAAGCAGAATAGATAGTCAAGTTTCAGTTCTCTTTATTTCTTCGAGCGATGGAAAGTAGCCTGTGTTCTTTGCCCTTATTTTCCAACTGTCTTTCTCGTTTTTCGCACACACGCTTTTCAAACTATTAAACGATATGTTTTTTTTAAAATTTTTTTACTGAAAAGCTACTTTAAAAAATTACATTAATCTATTTTTTAAGTTTTTTAGGCAAATACTTAATTAATTATGTTCTAATATGCAACTCCGTTTTTCGTGCACCTCCTGTGCACTTAAAACGGAGCGACTTATTAGCGCATGATTAATTAAGTATTTGCTAACTTTTTTTTGAAAAATAGATTAATATGATTTTTCAAAGCAACTTTCGTATAGAAATTTTTTTGTAAAACACACACCGTTTAATAGTTTGAAAAGTATGCGCGTGAAAAACGAGAGAGATGAGTTGGGAAGCAATGGAAAGTAGACTGTCAGAGTGTTGGCGCATAATTTAGACCCGCCTCGCAACAAAACGGGTTCCACGTTTCCACGCGGCCTGGGAGATCTGCTTAACTCCAGTGCAGGTCCAAAAGGCTTGCCTAGTCGTGTGCAAAACATGCCAGTTGATTTGATTTGCAATCAACAAGAAACAAGTAAACAATATCAGAAAACAATGGCCAATCGGCCGATAGGCCGATGTCACAGTGTTATAGCCCAGCCGATAGGGCAAAGCTATATTGGCTCACTCAAGGTAATAATAAAATTGAACTGACAAAGTAGATCTAATCTCATCGGCCCGTGTTAACATGTGTACAACAAATTGCTGGAATCGGCCGATGAGGATTTTATGAAGATAAATACATTAGCTAATACTCTAGTGCAAACTTATACAGGCCAATCGACTAATATAAATACACCAACCACAGAGAGATCTTAAGAATACCCTCTAACCGATATATTTATATTCATCAATCCGCATATATAAATGGCAAATACATGCAAAAACATAAATAATCACATGTATTAGGTTAAACCGGCTGAAATCCCAGTGTTATCCTTAATTACAATCGAAAGCAGGCTTTGTGTTAAATCTCAAAACAGGACTAAGGTCGATAGCAACTCAAAGTGTGATTCGAAACTTAACACAAAGAAAATCAAGCCGTCGATTGCTTTTGGGGATGGTAGATGCCTTAGATAATCTAAACGAGCAAACTAATTCAATCGTCGTCGGCAATAAACCCTAAAGCGAGTTAACCGCTGGCGAGATGGAATTAGAAAGCCACATCAAGATTAGCTAGGACACGATAAACGACGATCACATCATCAGGGCCTAACGTGCCTAAAGCGACACGCTAGCCCCGACGATGTAGATCGTCGGGCACGAGTTCTTACCTCTGCTCTAGGAAGGCAAGAACTCGTTGAGAATTAACCTCTTGCGAGGGTTGGCGATGCGCCGAAAATAGATTGATTTGATTGTATGATTGATTGAGAGAGAGAGTTTCTATGTACATACTATCGGGATATTTATACCCGAGATTACAACAGAACCCTTGTAGGGCACGATCTTATCTACAACTAACAAACAAGTCTTTGCGACAGACTTTTGCCACAGATTAGATCTAAACCTATGCGCCCGGCCGCACGGCGAGACGATGCTCAATCACCTCCCTGGGGACCCCGGGCATGTCCGCCGGTCTCCAGGCGAAGACGTCGGCGTTTGCCCGCAGGAAGGAGACGAGCGCGTCTTTCTATTTGTCGTCCAAAAGACCACCGATCCGGGTGGTCTCGGACGGGCCGTCGCCCAGGGCAACCTCCTTGACCGGGACCTCGTCGCTCGTGACCATCCGCTGCCTTGGGGCGGGCGGGACGGAGGTGCTGGGCCTCTCGTCACCGTCCGCGGGCTTGGATGCCGCGGCGAGGTGGTCCGCGCGCTGCTCCATACAAGCAAGCGCGACCTTGAGGTCGCCATGGACGGTGATGGGGCCACCGGGGCCCGGCATCTTCATCTGGAGATAGGCGTAGTGGACCGCCGCCATGAACTTCACCAACGCGGGCCTCCCTAGGACCGCGTTGTAGGGCAGACTGAGGTCCGCCACATCGAAGTCCACCCGCTCCGTGCGGAAGTTGGCGGAACCACCGAAGGTGACCGGGAGGTCGATATGACCCAACGGCCAGGTGTGCCCCGGCGTCACGCCGATGATCGGCTGGGACGGTCGGAGCACCATCCCCGGGGCCTTGATGGCATCAAAGGCTGCGGGGAAAAGGATGTTGAGGGCTGCGCCCCCGTCCACGAGGACACGCCCCAACTTCACGTTGCAAACGGTGGGGGAAACCACCATCGCGATCTGTCCTCCCCGAGCAACGCACGGCGGGTGGTCGGTCTGGTCGAAGGTGAGGGCAACCTCCGACCACCGCGCCCGCTGCGTCGCCTCATGGGTAGGGGCCGCGGCCAGAAGCTCACGCTTCATGGCCTTGAGGCTCCGGCGAGAAGCGTGAGCACACGCTCCCCCATCGACGGTGGCGACGGTGGCCTCAGGCTCCTGAAACCCCAGGTCATCGTCGCCATCGTCGATGTCCTCGGCGGGGGCCTGCTGCTTGGCCTCACCTCGCCGGTTGCCGGCGGGAGCTGCCGGGGCCCTGCCCTCACGGTGCTCCTGCCTCTTCTCCTCCTCCCATTTCCTCGTTCGCTCGGCCAAACTTTTGACCGCGCGGCAGTCCGCGAGGCCGTGGAGGGAGGTGTTGTGCACGGTGCACCACTTGCCGGTCGGACGCTCCTTGCTGGGAACGCCGGCCTCCTTCTTTTTGTTGCCCGTAGGCCTCCCCTTTCGGGGGGCCCGCGAAGCGCCCTCGACGGCGAGGACATGACCCTCGTCGTCGGAACGGGCCGACCTCTTCTTCCTCCTCCTGTCCCGTCGCCCTGACCGAGCGGCGGACCCGGGGGCGGCCGGAGCTGCCCCGCCAGAACCGGAGGAGTTCCAGGTCCAGGCCTCCTCCTTGCGGGCCACACGGTCCGCGAGCTCAAAAAGCTGCGCGGTGGTCTGGGGCTCCTTGGAGGCGATCTTCTCGAGCATGCGGTTGTGCCGCACGCCCCCCCTGAACGCGTAGATCACCGCGTGTGCGGGGATGCATGGTATAGTGTTGCGGACTTGACAGAACCGCTGAATGTACGAGCGAAGAGACTCATCGTCCCTTCGCTGTACCGCGTGCAAGTCCGCCTCTTCGCCTGGGCGCGGATACGTGCCCTGAAAGTTCGTGGTGAACTGCTGGCACAAATCCTCCCAAGAGTGGACCGACGCAGGTGGCAAGTTCATTAGCCAACCCCGCGCCTGACCCTTCAGGGCCATGGGAAAGAAATTCGCCATGACCCTGTCGTCACCCCCCGCGGCCTCAATCCCGGTCGTGTAGATCTGGAGAAACTCGGCGGGGTTGACGCTTCCGTCAGTATTTTTTCGGTGATGGTGGGCCGGAACCTTGGGGGCCAACGGACGTTCCGAAGGCTCGCCACAAAGGCTCGACAGCCGGCACCGCCGACCGGGGACACGGGGGGCCGGCCCCCGTGACCGGACCGAAGTGGCGCTCCGGACGAGGAAGCGCCCTCCGTTGCGTGGGCGGCGCGACGAGCGTCGCGCCGGCGCTCGATATCGAGCCGGGCATCCGGCCCCCCACGCACATCTTCTTGGGTCGGAGGCGTTGACGAGGGAACGGCGGACGAGCGGCGTGTGAACGGCCGTCGTTCGCCGCGCCCTCCGCCTCGACGACATGGAGCCGGCGGCGGCAGCGCCAGAGGCCCCGGCGGCGGAGGACCGCCCGCCGGCGCCTAGGCGCTGCTGCGCCGTCATGACCAAGTCGGCCACGTCATCCAACCAACGTCGGGCTGGAGTCTCTGGATCGGGGACGACGGGCGGGTGACGCAGGAGCGCGCCCGCGGCCTGGAGCGCGCCCTGGGGCGTGCCGCCATCGCCGTAGACGAGGCGGCGACGCGTCCCGTCTCGCCGTCCTCCCCCGTCACCCGCGAGCGGCGAGGTCGCGGATCCTTCGACCTCCTCGAGCGCCTTCCCTCGCCCAAGACTTCGGCGAGAGGGGGACGGCGGGGTGCGAGCCCGACGGCGCGGGTTCTGCTCCCCGTCGTCACCGCTAGCGCTCGGAGAGAGGCTGTGCGCCACTGCCCGCTCGGCCATGGGGCTGAGCGAGCGAAACTTGGCACACACGAAAGATGATGAGGGCTTAGAAAGACACACGCAGCCCCCTACCTGGCGCGCCAGATGACGGAGCGTGAAGCTCCTCACCGGGAGACCGCGCGGGCCCCCCTTTGCCGGTTCGGCCGGGGGCGCTAAGTGAGGTTCTTCGCCCTCGATCTAGAAGTCAGCGAGAGGAAAACAGCGCAAGACGCGGGCGACGTAGACAGGTTCGGGCCGCTGAGAAGCGTAAACCCCTACTCCTGTGTTCTGGTGGATCTGAGGGTCTCCAACAATACAAAGGGAATTCTATCTCTCAACGATTCGCCGGAGTCCCTCCTCTTTCCTAGGCCTGGGCCTCCTTTTATCTGATCAGGGGTCACCACATGGGCCTCAAGTTGCCTAAGAAAAGAAACATTCTTTTTACAATCAGGGCTAGTCTACAGCCGGAAGTGACTTCTGACAAGCATGGTGCACGCCTTCTGCCCCGCTCGCCAGCTCTCCCGGTGGACGCCCGTTTCAACCTTCATTCAATGGCCGGCGACTTCCTTGCCACGCCTGCGCTGAAATCTGGATTGGATCTGACCGGGGACTGACATACCAACTCCAGGAGTTAGCACGCCGGCTCCGGCTAGGGACGAGAGCCAGGAGGCTCTCATCATTCCGACGGGACGGGGCGAGGCGTGCCATCGGCCGCCTGTCGCCACCTAACCCGCGATCTGACCGGTCTGTGACCGGTCACACACCGCGACCGGTCACGGACCGGATAAGCGTGCGCTGCGCCGCATTAAATGCGGCGTGGTGCGCTCGCCTGATCCGCTATAAATGCGGTTAGGTGAGCCCTGCTGTGCTCACCTAACCCGCACACGTGGCGCCAAGAATCACGGGGGGTCGGGGCGCCCCAGCCCTCGGGCCGAAACGGGAGCGGCCCGACCCCTCGGGGAGACAGAGGAAGGGGTGGCCACGTCACCCCCGGGCCCGACCCCCCCGAGGGGGTCGGGACACGTGGAGGACCGCGGCTACCCAAGCCTCTAGTCATGACACCCCCGGTCCCATGTCACCGACACCGAGCTTTATCTCTATTTGGCAACTTCCTTGAAGCTTATCTCGAGCCCAGACCAAGCCCACGCTGACTCTGTCAACTTACAAGCCGTATCGGCCAACGTCCACACCGAATCGGTATCGGCCGATACGCTCTTTATGGCAACACCTTTCCCAGTCCGATACGGCTACCGGGTCCGATACAAAACCTGGTCTGACTCCAACTCAATCCTTCTTCTCTGCTTCGGTTTCCTCTTTCTTTTCCAAGTCGATTATCCAAAATTCGCTGTTAACACATGCCCCCCAATTCCGCTTCATTATATAATGTGGCGGAATTAGCTCCGAGGAACCCATCGACTTCCTTGCTAAAGCTTGCCTGAAAACCGCGCAGATCCAGATTTGAATCCTTCTGCCGCCGATTCAACAATCTCTTCGTGTTCTTCAACTCCAGCAACCCCTCAGCGTCCCATCGACATCGACCGCCTCCACAGCGACCCCTTTAACGACAACAATGGCCTCCGCTCCGTTCTACGCTTCCAAGATCCCTATGGTAAGTCAATCCCTTCTAAATCCACATTCTCGCTTCTTTCGCCGAGTTTTCTAAGTTAGGGTTTTTACTCTTGCCCCCTCGGGTCTCATCTTTTTCATCGTTGTTCTTGTGACATAGGTCTTCAAAAACCAAATCTTGATCCCAACCAACGACAAATCACACCGCTTCTTGCTAGGCCCCATGGGCGATTGCGACCCAACCTGGCTAATCAACGCCGAAACAGACAGAATCCCCTTTAGGCAGACCAAGCCCAATGTTTCTTCGTGGAAACATACCTTCAGATCCTGGCCATCGAAGCTTAACGGATATAGAACCTGGCACAAGAGGATTGCTGCTGCCAAACAGGTCCACTGGGACTAGATAGGAATCGGCCAATGCATCACCTTATCTCTGGCCGATACCAAGAAAAACAAGCCACTCATGTCGGCTGCCAGCTACTTCTGGTCTAGTACCTTGAACGCCTTCTTGTTCAAACAAGGTCCGATGACCCCAACTCTGATCGATGTCAAGATACTAACAGGATTGGACATTGACTCCGAGATCAATCCCTTCAGCCTCCTGGTAAACAGCAGTCACAAATTGAAGACCAAGAAGATTGGAGGCTGGTCCGGATATATCTCTGAACACATGGAACAAGGATCAGTCTCGGAGAGAGAACATGTGGCCTTTCTGACACTGTGGTTAGAAAGGTTTGTCTTCTGTGGATCAACCTGCGGCCCCGCTACAAATTGTCAACATTTGGATCAGGCTTTGGTCCACAAGAAGCAAATCCCCTTGGGCCGATACCTCCTGGGAGCTATCTATCGGCTGCTCCATATCTCCACGCAAGATTTGATGCTAAAACAGACTGTAGCTCATGGAGGACCATGGTGGTTTATTCAACTCTGGCTTACCATCCATACCAACACCATGGTTAATCGGCCTCCACTATCGGACTCCTGCTTCCCCTCAAAGTATGCTGACCACGAAGATCCCAGGACCAGAAGGTGCATGTCCTATGGGGAAGCGGCCTCTGTTTATCCAGGAGCAGAGCAATTGGCCAAAGACATGTCTACATGGTTCATCCGATTCTACACCGGCCCTCCATCAGTTAGGATGGACATGTTCGTCTACACATCAGACTGAGATTTTGAACTCCCTGATGATCTTCAATTGAGCTTGATAAATGATGATATGGAGTCAAGGGAACTATTCATGATCGGCCTCACCCCATGCTTGCTCCCAGTAGGCATATTTCAAGGAAGAAGCACCAGCCTGTCTTACGAGTTTTACAATCCAATGGTGGCTGCTAGACAGCGTGGGCTTGGACAACTCCCTGTCAGTTTGTATCTTCATAGGCTCCTAGAGGGCAGAGGCACAGTTCCATCGGTAAAGCGCTGGAAATCCAACTCCCAAATCTCGGCGACTGTGACCGATTGCATTTGAGCGCCTTCGTTCATATCAGCTTCTAGACATGGTGGCAAGAGTGGGCTGCTCATATTTTCCACCAATCGGCCAGATTCTATGTGATAGAACTTATCAAAGACATCAGCCCTCAGGTCCCCGATGGTCCGATTCCGTCTGTAAGCAATAGTGGGCAAGAAATCTTCTATCATCAAGCCTTAGCCCCATCAGGATTGACCATCCTGGAATCAATCATCGGCCAAATTGCCCCAAGGCTGACATCACTCCTCCAAGGTCCGATGACTAAAGAAAACCCTAAGAGAAAGGCGCCAGCAAAAAGCAAATCACAGAAACCCAGCAAGAAGGCTAGAACCGATGACCAAGCCGATGCCGAAGAGCTAGACCCTTCCTTGGAAGAATTCCTTGACGAACAAGTGATGGAGGAGGAGGTTGATGCAGCGGCGGCCGATGCACGTGAAGAAGAGAATCCATCGGCCGAAACCACCAAGGAGCCATCGACCGAAACTACTGTGATCCCGCCAGCCGATGACCAAGGCGACGCCCTCCAACCAAAAAGGACCAGACATGCAGTTCGCAAGGTCAATACAATCTCTTCTTTGCGTTTACATAATCCCCTTCTACTGTTATACTTTAACTTGATATTCTTTTCAGGCTGTGGTGTCATCTGTGCTGAAGGAGAGAACTCGATCGGCCCCTTTACCAAGAACCAAGAAGGCAACCTTACAACGACGCGAATGAGCCAGGGCACGATTGAGGACCCCTTCTCCTTCTCTACCACCCTTTCCGACTGTTTCGGTAAGAGTCGATTTTTGCATTATCTCACTAATCACATGGACCTATTTACCAATTTCCTGCTTTTTTCAGCCTAGGGTTCCATCACCTGCACCACATCGGCCAACCCCCTCGCCTACTGCTTCAACACAGCAAAAGGAGGCCAATGCAAGCACCACTGATGCTCCAACACAGGTAACCACGATTACTCTGATCCCCTTTCTGTCGTTCCTGTTTAACAAGGTTAACCTTGACCCGCATTGATATTTGCAGAACCTAGCTGATATGTTCTCTTTTGATATCGGCCAGTTTCTTGACGATGAGGACAAAGAGCCACCCACCACAGCCAGGGCATCAATCTCTGACGATCTGAAGAACCGGCTGACCGACATCACCAATCGGCTGGAGTCCTCATTGGAGTACTTGGTGGAAGATTGCACCCCCATCAGGGTCAGGGTACAAGAGATTCAAGATGAACTGCCCGAAGACCTGATGGAGATTCTAACACCGGCCATCTTCTTGGAGCAATATCGATTCAAGCTTACTAAGGCAAAAGAAAGACTTGCGGAGCGACGAGAACGCGAACAACTGGAATCGGCCCTGTCCGCTAGCAAGGCTCAAGTCAGTGCTGACAAGACCAAGTTGGACGAGCTAGTGGTGGAGCCGATCGTCTTGAGGAACAGACTCGAAGAACTCCGTCGCCTCGAAGCAGAGCTAGAATCAAAGCTGGAGGCCACGCGCCAAGAAATCCAAGAAGTTGAAGCCGGGATAGCCGCATCACCCAAGGCTATAGAAGACCAGACGGCAAAGCTAAAGGCATCGGCCAAGTACCTTGCAACCCTGAGCAAATCATTGAAGCCAATCCCAGGGTCGACGGTCGATGATGCCCAAGCTATAGAAGATATTGAACAAATTCGCCGTAGAGCCATTGCAGCTATTGCAGATTTCATAGGGTGATGTAACATATTTCCTCTTTATATTGTGTAAATACAAATCTTATCGGCCAAGCAGCCGAATTTGATCTGAAAATTCCAGTCTGAATATTATTTCTGAAATCCTCCTTGCAAACAGATATCCCTTTACTATAATTAATCTCATCGGCCAGAAAGCCGAATTCGATCGCAATCTGAAAAAATGCCTTGAAAAATTCCTTGAAAAATTCCGCGCTTGTATATATATTTGCCCCCCAAATTTTAGAAGATGAGGGCTCATGTTGTAAAATTTGAACTGAGGACGATAGTATATATCGGCCATCTAAAGACGATGCGTAGCACATCGGCTGTAATCATAAATCGGCTGGAGGGCCGGTCATGATTCAATCCATAGGCTCGGATAATATTTCTTTAAATACTTGCCGTTGAGAGCTCTACCATAAACCTTTCCATCTAATCCTTTGAGCAAATAAGCATTATGGGGAGCACATCGATGAATCTGAAAAGGACCTTCCCAATTAGGTGACCACTTGCCGAATTTGTTATCACGAGAACCAATCGGCATTATTAATTTCCAAACAAGATCCCCTTCCTCAAACGACTTGGCAACAACTTTTATATTATAATGACGAGCAACTCGATTTTTATCACGCTTTATTTTCTCCAATGCCCGCAGTCGAACGTGTGCCAAATCGTTCAGCTCATCGACCATAAGGTTATGATACTCACCGGCTGTCAAGTCGTCTTGCAAGGCAATTCTCCTTGAGCCGATGTTGGTCTCCCATGGCAGCGCAGCTTCATGCCCATAAACCAGCTGATAAGGCGGCACCTGAATTGCACCATGACAAGCCATTCGATACGCCCAAAGGGAATCGGCTAGCGTGGTATGCCACCGTCTCGGCTGTTCATCGATTTTCCTCTTGATCAACTTGATTAAAGTCTTGTTAGAAGCTTCTGCCTGTCCATTAGCTTGCGCATAATATGGAGAAGAATTCAATAATTTAATGCCCATACTCTCATCAAACTGCACAAATTCATCGGACACGAAGATTGATCCTTGATCTGTAGTCAACGTCTGTGGAAGTCCAAACCGATATATTATGTGCTCTTTGACAAACTGAATTGCGTCCTTGGAATCAACCTTCTTGAGGGGAACGGCCTCAACCCATTTCGTAAAGTAATCTGTAGCCACCAGTATATATTTGTGTCCCTTGCTTGATGGCGGGTTTATCTGGCCGATCATATCTATGCCCCATCCACGAAATGGCCACGGCTTTATGATTGGATGCATAGCCGATGCCGGTGCTCTTTGAATTGCTCCAAATTTTTGACAATCTTGACATCCCTTATAGTACTTGAAACAATCCTCTAGCATTGTTGGCCAAAAATATTCGACGCACTTTAAGAGCCATCTCATTTTATGGGCCGATTGATGTGTTCCACAAATCCCTTCATGGACCTCGCTCATGACAACTTTGGCTTCTTCAATACTTAAGCATTTGAGCAAGACACCATCAATCGTCCGATAATACAGATCATCATCCAGTAAGACATAATGTAAAGCTTTATACTTCATTTTTCGTGACGCTGATTGAGAAGGGTTTCTCAAATACTCAATGATGTCAAACCTCCAATCATCGGCATCCACGCTAGCAATCTGAATCTGAACATCTTTAATCATCGGCCTGTATCCCGATGCTCCCTGAGCTAAGTCGTTGGCCTCGAAGTTCTGCTTCCTGGGTATATGCCTCATCGTCACAATCTTGAAAGCTTGTAGCAATTCCATGCACTCCTCATTGTAAACTATGAGAATATCATTCCTGCATTCATAATCCCCGGAAAGTTGATTAATGACCAGCTGTGAATCACCAATGATCTCTACGGAATCGGCCTCGACCTCTTGTAATAACTGCAAGCCTTTGAGAACAGCCTCATACTCGGCTTGATTATTTGTATAATAAGGCTTGATAGTAAAAGCAAACTCGAAACTTGCCCCGCGAGGGGATATGATGACTAGGCCGATACCGCATCCATGTCTGCAAACAGACCCATCGAAATACAACGTCCATGGCACAATATCTGAATAGGCAATTGAGCCATCTCTGTGCTGAACAATAAAATCGGCCAGGGCTTGTCCCTTGATCGCTTTAGCCGATTCATATCGCAGGTCGAACTCTGTCAAGGCAAAAATCCACTTCCCAATTCTTCCTTTTAATACGGGGACAGATAACATGTATTTCATCACATCGGCCTTACTTACCACAATGCACTCGTTGGAGAGTAAATAATGCCTCAACTTAGTACATGAAAAATATAAGCATAAACAGAGTTTCTCTACTGGCGTGTACCTTGTCTCGGCGTCCAGCAATCTCCTGCTGAGATAGAAAATGACTCGCTCTTTGCCGTCAATATCCTGAACTAAGACTGAACCGATAGACTTCTCATCGGCCGATAGGTACAGCCTGAATGGAACTCCCTTCTGTGGAGGAATTAAAACTGGTGGGGAGCTCAAATATTCCTTGATGTCGTCCAGCGCCTTCTGCTGGTTATCACCCCATGTGAACTCTTGATCGTCTTTTATCTTCAATAACGGAGTGAACGGCTCTATTCTTCCTGACAGGTTCGATATAAAGCGCCGAACAAAATTGATCTTGCCTAACAGAGATTGTAACTTGGTCTTGTTCGTCGGAGGCTTAATTTTCTTTATAGCATCAATGTTTTTCTGTGTAATCTCAATTCCTCTTTCGTGGAACAAGAAACCCAAAAACTGATCGGCCGATACACCGAAGGCACACTTGTTAGGGTTCATTTTTAAGCTATACTTCCTCGCTCTTTCAAGTACCTTGCGTAAATCGGCCAAGTGCATATCATATTCTCTTGACTTCACGACGACATCGTCGATATAAACTTCAATCAAAGAGTCGATAAGATCATGAAAAATATAATTCATGGCCCTCTGATACGTAGCTCCAGCATTCTTCAAACCGAAAGTCATAACAACCCATTCGTACAGGCCGATTGCCCCCGGGCACCGGAAGGCTGTCTTCTGAATATCTTCGTCGGCCATGAAAATCTGGTTGTAGCCTGCGTTCCCATCCATGAAGCTGATAACCTTCTGCCCAGACGCGGCATCGACAAGCAAATCGGCCAAAGGCATAGGGTACTCATCTTTTGGTGTTGCTTTGTTCAAGTCTCTGAAGTCGATACATACCCTGAGCTTGCCATTTTTCTTCATTACTGGAACTGTATTGGAGACCCATTCCGCGTATCGGCAAGGTCTGATAAAGTTGGCATCGTAAAGTCGTGTGATCTCTGCCTTGATAGCTTCATGCATATCGGCCTTAAATCTCCTAGGAGCTTGTTTAAATGGCCGATAGCCTGGTTTGATTGGTAGCCGATGTTCTACGATCGATCGGCTTAATCCTGGCATCTCGTGATATTCCCATGCAAAACAATCCACGAATTCTTTCAAAAGATTTATTAGATTATTCTTGTATTTCTTTGGCAGGTTAGCACTTACATACGTCGGCCTGAGCCTATCACCTATTCCTATATCAACCTCTTCAAGTTCGTCGGCCGACGTAAAACCCTGTCCCAACTTGCCATCTAGCTCGTCCACCGCATCATCTGTGTAGAGACTAGCTTGTTCATCTTGAACGGTGGACGGTGCATCTTTGTTAAAGTAACTGCTTGTCTTGATCTTCAATCGTCTCGACGTCGCAATCAGTTACTTTGAGGAAATCGGCATCCCAGACTCGCCCGGACAAGCAGTCGATTCCCTCCATCTCCCATACTGCGAGATCGGCATTGGCTACGTGTACTGACCGATTGGCCTGCACGATCTCAACCTGGTCCCCTTGCCATTGTATGAGGCATTGGTGCATTGTTGAAGGGACGCAACTATTTGCGTGTATCCAATCCCGTCCCAATAACAAGCTGTAGGAGCCCTTTCCGTCGAAGACGAAGAAGGTGGTGGGTATTGTCTTGCTGCCCACGGTGAGTTCCACGTTTAGGACCCCCTTCGCCTCGAACGCGTTGCCACCAAAATCTTTTAACACCATGTTGGTCTTGATAAGGTCTTCAGGTACTTTTCCAAGCTTCCTGAAGGTCGTGTATGGCATCAAGTTGACCGCCGCACCGCCATCGACCAGCATCTTCGTCATCGGCCGCCCGTTGATGAATCCCTTGATGTATAACGGCCGTAAGTGCCTGTGGCTGGCATCGACTGGCTTGTCGAACATGGCTTGATCGGATGACAACTGTAGTCTAGCCGAAGATTGTTCGTCGTCGGCTACTGCTTCATCGGCCGCCTGCATGCTGTATTCTGCCGGCAGTATAAAAACCATGTTAACAGACGCCGATGCCACTCCTTTACCTTTTGAAGCTGCAGAAGCCCGAGCTGTGTCGGAGGTGCCCTCATCGGCTGTGACCACCGTGGATTTTATCCTCCACTCTTTCTTGGTCGTGGCCTGCCGATGGGCTATTGTCGCCTGTTGTTCTTGGATTTGCTCCTTCCTTCTTAGTCTCTGAACCCGCCGTTTTTGTGTTTTGTTGAATACATCGCTTGGGCACCATTGGGGGTTCTGGACCTGCTCCTTGGCCTCAATATGTTGCTCTTGGCGCATCGGGCCCAGCCTTTCATGCACAGATTTCCTTTGCTTGGCCGACCGATGTGCTTGCCTGCTTGAGCTGCCCTGATAAGAATCTTTTGCCCCATTGCACGCAGGGCACTCCTGGATGGATGGCAGCCTCATCCCCTCATTCCAGCAGAACCGAAAAAACTCGCACTCCCAATGTGAGTCGTAAGAGTTGTCTTGATCGGTGTAGTCTTGAGCTTGTTCTTCCTGCCTCCGCTGGTACTTTCTGATCAGGCTCTCAGAGGTCTGATAAGGTTGCTTGCCGGTCCGATGGCCACCGCCGTCGGCCCTGTCTGCCCGCACCATGTTGATTGGGAATGGGTGTCCTTCTATCTTCATCGGCTTCTTGGCGTCATCAATCTTAATTCTGCCTTGTTCGATGGCCGATTGGATCTGTTGTCTGAAGATCTTGCATTCATTGGTATGGTGTGAATAAGAGTTATGCCACTTGCAATATCTTCTCTTCTTGATTTCTTCGGCCGATGGCAATACGTGACCCACTGGCAGCTGAATTTGCTTTTCTTGCAATAGTAGATCAAATATCTTATCGGCCTTGTTGATGTCGAAGTCAAATTTGTCTTCTTTGTCGCCCTTTTTTGCCCATTGGCAAGTTGTCGGCTTCCTCATCCGGGCCTACTCGGCCAGGTTGACATCGACATCTTCCTCATCATCATCGTCGGAGGCATATTGATAGACCGTATTGATCTTTTTTGCAAACTTCTTTGCCTCCTGGAATTGTTGCTCGTGGGCCGATACCCGTTGTGCTAGCTGAGCTAGGATTTCAAATTCCTGCGAGGAGAACCTCTCTCGTATCGGCCCTAGCAATCCTTGAAACGCCAAATCGGCCAATTGAGAATCGGTCAAGCTGAGGCTGTAACACCTGTTCCTTATGTCTCTAAAACTTTGGATATACTCTGGGACCGATTCATCTACTCGTTGCCTAATGGCGGTGAGATCGGACAGTTTCATCTCTTGTACACCATTGTAGAAATATCTGTGAAACTGTTTCTCAAGATCTATCCATCCTCTGATAGAATTGCAGGGTAGCGATGAAAACCATGTAAATGCAGACCCTGATAAGGACAGAGGGAAAAACCTCACCCTCAACGCCTCGATAGCCGATGCCTCCTGGCACTGTGCTAGGAATCGGCTCACATGCTCATATGTCGAGACGTTGTCCTGCCCCAAAAATTTGGAGAAGTCTGGGATCTTGTATCGGCCTGGCAATGGCACTCTGTCAAATTCCTCGGGGTACGGGTGCCGATACACCGTAGAACTCTCCTTAGGCTTCAAGCCGAACTGATCTCGCATCACTTCGGCTATCATATCGGCCCAGTATCCTGCGGGCCGATGCGGGAGGTCTTGCTGGTAGGATTGTTGCAGCCCCTCCGCTTGATACTGAATGGGGGAGTACGGCTGGTAATGGTGATCAAGGTTCTGCGCGCCATACTGCCCTGCGGTGTGCTGCTGGTAGCCTTGTGGCGTATTGTAAGCAGCCTGTGGTGGAGGATTGTTGAACACTGGGGCTTGTGGCTGTCCGGCCGATGGCTGGTTGACAAGAACTTGCTGCATCGGCTCGATCACTGGTTGCTTCCCCTTGGTCCATTGTGCATATTGTTCCTCCGTGATGTGCTGAGGGCTGCCTCCCGCTTGCTTGGTGAGGACCAGCGGTAGGGTTGTTGGTTGCGCCGATGAGGGTGGCATCGGCGATGTCGGCTGAACCATGCTCAGGTCGTTCCTTAGGGTCTGATAGGCAGGGAACTTATTTTCTGGTAAGAAAATCGGCCCCTGAGGCTTGTACTGGTGGATCGACCCATCTAGGATCGATTTGACCGTATTGGTCAATGTGTTCACTAGGATCCCCAACTGGTTGACTAGCGCAGAGTGAACTGCGGAGTCAATTCTGTCTTGTAACGTTGGCGCCGTGGTGTCTTCAGTCTTGACGGCGTAGTCGTGCGCCGCCGCCGATGTACCAGCTCCATCTCAAGGACTCGGCATTACCATCTTAGACTTCTGGATCAAGGTGCCTTGCCGAGTCCTAGAATATGTTTGCAAGTACATATTTTGGAACTGCTCAACCAGCTTCTCCATCTTCGCTTTTTGTTCTGCGTTGAGCTGGTCGACGGTTACGGAGACGACCTTCTCCTCGGAGAACTCGGCCTGCTTCGACATCTTGAAATGGTGTTCTTGTTGTTGCGAAGCTTGCGTTCTTGAGTCCCACCGGGCGTGCCAAAAGCGTGTTGGCGCAGAATTTAGACCCACCTCGCAACAAAACGGGTTCCACATTTCCACGGCGGCCTGGGAGATCTGCTTAACTCCAGTGCAGGTCCAAAAGGCTTGCCTAGTCGTGTGCAAAGCGTGCCAGTTGATTTGATTTGCAATCAACAAGAAACAAGTAAACAATATCAGAAAACAATGGCCAATCGGCCGATAGGCCGATGTCACAGTGTTATAGCCCAGCCGATAGGGCAAAGCTATATTGGCTCACTCAAGGTAATAATAAAATTGAACTGACAAAGTAGATCTAATCTCATCGGCCCGTGTTAACATGTGTACAACAAATTGCTGGAATCGGCCGATGAGGATTTCATGAAGATAAATACACTAGCTAATACTCTAGTGCAAACTTATACAGGCCAATCGACTAATATAAATACACCAACCACAGAGAGATCTTAAGAATACCCTGTAACCGATATATTTATATTTATCAATCCGCATATATAAATGGCAAATACATGCAAAAACATAAATAATCACATGCATTAGGTAAAACCGGTTGAAACCCCGGTGTTATCCTTAATTACAATCGAAAGCAGGCTTTGTGTTAAATCTCAAAACAGGACTAAGGTCGACAGCAACTCAAAGTGTGATTCGAAACTTAACACAAAGAAAATCAAGCCGTCGATTGCTTTTTGGGATGGTAGATGCCTTAGATAATCTAAACGAGCAAACTAATTCAATTGTCGTCGGCAATAAACCCTAAAACGAGCTAACCGCTAGCGAGATGGAATTAGAAAGCCACATCAAGATTAGCTAGGACACGATAAACGACGATCACATCATCAGGGCCTAACGTGCCTAAAGCGACACGCTAGCCCCGACGATGTAGATCGTCGGGCACGAGTTCTTACCTCTGCTCTAGGAAGGCAAGAACTCGTCGAGAATTAACCTCTTGCGAGGGTTGGCGATACGCCGAAAATAGATTGATTTGATTGTATGATTGATTGAGAGAGAGAGTTTCTATGTACATACTATCGGGATATTTATACCCGAGATTACAACAGAACCCTTGTAGGGCACGATCTTTGCGGCAGACTTTTGCCACAGATTAGATCTCAACCTACTTAATTTACAAGATACAATTGCCTAAAGCCGAGCTTTATCTCTATTTGGCAACTTCCTTAAAGCTTATCTCGAGCCCAGACCAAGCCCACGCTGACTATGTAAACTCAGAGAATATCATTCCTGCACTTATAATCTCTAGAAAGTTGATTAATGACCAACTGTGAGTCACCAATGATTTCTACTGAATCAGCCTCGACGTCTTGTAAGAACTGCAAGCCTTTGAGAACAGCTTCATACTCGGCTTGATTATTTGTATAATACGGCTTGATAGTAAAAGCAAACTCGAAGCATGCCCCCAGAGGGGATATGATGACTAGGCCGATACCGCATCCATGTTTGCAAACAGACCCATCGAAATATAACGTCCATGGCACAATATCTGAATATGCAATTGAGTCATCTCTGTGCTGAACAATAAAATCGGCCAGGGCTTGTCCTTTGATCGCTTTAGCCGATTCATATCGTAAGTCAAACTCTGTCAAGGCAAAAATCCACTTTCCAATTCTTCCTTTTAATACAGGGGCCGATAGCATGTATTTCATCACATCAGCCTTACTTACCACAATGCACTCATTGGAAAGTAAATAACGCCTCAACTTAGTACATGAAAAATATAAGCACAAACAAAGTTTTTCTACCGGCGTGTACCTTGTCTCGGCATCCAGCAACCTCCTGCTGAGATAGAAAATAACTCGCTCTCTGCCGTCAATATCCTGAACTAAGATTGAGCCGATAGAATTCTCATCGGCCGATAGGTACAGCCTGAACGGAACTCCCTTCTGTGGAGGAATTAAAACCGGTGGGGAGCTCAGATATTCCTTGATGTCGTCCAGCGCCTTCTGCTGCTTATCACCCCATGTGAACTCTTCATCGTCCTTTATCTTTAGTAACAGAGTGAACGGCTCTATTCTTCCTGACAGGTTTGATATAAAGCGCCGAACAAAATTGATCTTGCCGAGCAGAGATTGTAACTTGGTCTTGTTCGTCGGAGGCTTGATTTCCTTTATAGCATCAATGTTTTTCTGTGTGATCTCGATTCCTCTTTCGTGGACCAAGAAACCCAAAAACTGACCGGCCGATACGCCGAAGGCACACTTGTTAGGGTTCATTTTTAAGCCATACTTCCTCGCTCTTTCAAGTACCTTGCGTAAATCGGCCAAGTGCATATCATATTCTCTGGACGTCACGACGACGTCATCAATATAAACTTCAATCAAAGTGCCGATAAGATCATGAAAAATATAATTCATGGCCCTCTGATACGTAGCTCCAGCATTCTTCAAACCGAAAGTCATAACAACCCATTCGTACAGGCCGATTGCCCTCGGGCACCGGAAGGCTGTCTTATGAACATCTTCTTCGGCCATGAAAATTTGGTTGTAGCCTGCGTTCCCATCCATGAAGCTGATAACCCTGTGCCCAGATGTGGCATCAACAAGCGAATCGGCCAAAGGCATAGGGTACTCATCTTTTGGTGTTGCTTTGTTCAAGTCTCTGAAGTCGATACATACCCTGAGCTTGCCATTTTTCTTCATTATTGGAACTATATTTGAGACCCATTCCGCGTATCGGCAAGGTCTGATGAAGTTGGCATCGTAAAGTCGTGTGATCTCTGCCTTGATAGCTTCGTGCATATCGGCCTTAAATCTCCTAGGAGCTTGTTTAAATGGCCGATAGCCTGGTTTGATTGGTAGCCGATGTTCTACAATCGATCGGCTTAATCCTGGCATCTCATGATATTCCCATGCAAAACAATCCACGAATTCTTTCAAAAGATTTATAAGATTATTCTTGTATTTCTTTGGCAGGTTAGCACTTACATACGTCGGCCTGGGCCTATCACCTATTCCTATATCAACCTCTTCAAGTTCATCGGCCGACGTAAAACCCTGTCCCAGCTTGCCATCGAGCTCGTCCACCGCATCATCTGTGTAGGGACTAGCTTGTTCATCTTGCACGGTGGACGGTGCATCTTTGCTAAAGTAACTGCTTGTCTTGATCTTCAATCGTCTCGATGTCGTAGTCAGTTACCTTGAGGAAATCAGCGTCTCAGACTCGCCCGGACAAGCAGTCGATTTCATCCATCTCCCATACTGCGAGATCGGCATTGGCCAGGTGTACTGACCGATCGGCCTGCACGATCTCAACCTGGTCCCCTTGCCATTGCATGAGGCTTTGGTGCATTGTTGAAGGGACGCAACAGTTTGCGTGGATCCAATCCCGTCCCAACAACAAGCTGTAGGAACCCTTTCCGTCGAAGACGAAGAAGGTGGTGGGTATTGTCTTGCTACCCACGGTGAGTTCCACGTTTAGGACCCCCTTCGCCTCGGACGCGTTGCCACCGAAGTCCTTTAACACCATGTTGGTCTTGATAAGGTCTTCAGGTACTATTCCAAGCTTCCTGAAGGTTGTGTATGGCATCAAATTGACAGCCGCACCGCCATCGACCAGCATCTTCGTCATCGGCCACCCATTGATGAATCCCTTGATGTATAACGGCCGCAAGTGCCTGTGGCCGGCATCAACTGGCTTGTCGAATATGGCTTAATCGGGTGACAACTGTAGTCTGGCCATAGATTGTTCGTCGTCGGTCATCGCTTCATCGGCCGCCTGCACACTGTATTCTGCCGACAGTATAAAAACCATGTTAACAGGCGCCGATGCCACTCTTTTACCTTTTGAAGCCGTAGAAGCCCGAGCTGTATCGGAGGTGCCTTCATCGGCCGTGACCACCGTGGATTTTATCCTCCATTCTTTTTTGGTCTTGGCTGGCCGATGGGCTATTGTCGCCTGTTGCTCCTGGATTTGCTCCTTCCTCCTTAGCCTCTGAACCCGCCGTTTTTGTGTCTTGGTGAATACATCGCTTGGGCACCATTGGGGGTTCTGGATCTGCTCCTCGTCTTCAATATGTTGTTCTTGGCGCATCGGCCCTAGCCTTTCATGCACAGACTTTCTTTGCTTGGCCGGCCGATGCGCTTGCCTGCTTGAGCTGCCCTGATAATAATCTTCTGCCTCATTGCACGCAGGGCACTCCTGGATGGATGGCAACCTCATCCCCTCATTCCAGCAGAAGCGGAAAAACTCGCACTCCCAGTGTGGGTCATACGAGTTGTCTTGATCGGCGTAGTCTTGAGCTTGTTCTTCCTGCCTCTGCTGGTACTTTCTGATCAGGCCCTCAGAGGTCTGATGAGGTCGCTTGCCGGTCCGATGGCCACCGCCATCGGCCCTGTCCGCCCGCACCATGTTGACTGGGAATGGGTGTCCTTCAATCTTCATCGGCTTCTTGGCATCATCAATCTTAATTCTTCCTTGTTCGATAGCCGATTGGATCTGTTGTCTGAAGATCTTGCATTCATTGGTATGGTGTGAATAAGAGTTATGCCACTTGCAATATCTTCTCTTCTTGAGTTCTTCGGCCGATGGCATTACGTGACCCACTGGTAGTTGAATTTGCTTTTCTTGCAACAGTAGATCAAATATCTTATCGGCCTTGTTGATGTCGAAGTCAAACTTGTCTTCTTTGTCTCTCTTCTTCACCCATTGGCAAGTTGTCGGCTTCCTTATCCGGGCCCACTCGGCCAGGTTGACATCAACATCTTCCTCGTCGTCGTCGTCGGAGGCATACTGATAGACCGTATTGATCTTTTTTGCAAATTTCTTTGCCTCCTGGAATCGTTGTTCGTGGGCCGATACCCGTTGTGCTAGCTGAGCTAGGCTTTCAAATTCCTGCGAGGAGAACTTCTCGCGTATCGGCCCTAGCAATCCTTGGAATGCCAAATCGGTGAGCTGTGAATCGGTCAGGCTAAGGCTGTAGCATCTGTTCCTTATGTCCCTGAATCGTTGAATATACTCTGGGACTGATTCGTCAACTCGTTGTCTAATGGCGGTCAGATCAGACAGTTTCATCTCTTGTACGCCGTTATAGAAATACCTGTGAAACTGTTTCTCCAGATCTATCCATCCTCTGATGGAATTGCAGGGTAAAGATGAAAACCACGTAAACGCAGACCCTGATAAGGACAGAGGGAAAAACCTCACCCTCAACGCCTCGATAGCCGATGCCTCCCCGCACTGTGCTAGGAATCGGCTCACATGCTCATATGTCGAGACGTTGTTCTGTCCCGAAAATTTGGAGAAGTCCGGGATCTTGTATCGGCCTGGCAATGGCACTCTGTCAAATTCCTCGGGGTACGGGTGCCGATACACTGTAGAGTTCTCCTTGGGCTTCAAGCCGAACTGATCTCGCATCACTTCGGCTATCATATCGGCCCAGTATCCTGCGGGCCGATGTGGGAGGTCTTGCTGATATGATTGCTGCAGGCCCTCTGCTTGATACTGCTCTGGGGAGTATGGCTGGTAGTGGTGATCCAGGTTCTGCGCGCCATATTGCCCTGCGGTGCGCTGCTGGTAGCCCTGTGGCGTATTGTAAACTGCCTGTGGTGGAGGATTGTTGAAAACTGGGGCTTGTGGCTGTCCGGCCGATGGCTGGTTGATAGGAACTTGCTGTATCGGCTCAATCACTGGTTGCTTCCCCTTAGTCCATTGTGCGTATTGCTCCTCCGTGATATGCTGAGGGCTCCCCCCTGTCTGCCTGGTGAGGACCAATGGCAATGTCGTTGTTGGTTGCGCCGATGGGGGTGGCATCGGCGCTGTTGGCTGAGCCGTGCTCAGGTCGTTCCTCAAGGTTCGATAGGCAGGGAACTTATTTTCTGGTAAGAAAATCAGCCCCTGAGGCTTGTACTGGTGAATCGACCCATCTAGGATCGATTTGACCGTATTGGTCAATGTGTTCACCAGAATCCCCGACTGGTTGACTAGCGCAGAATGAACTGCGGAGTCAATCCTGTCTTGCAACATCGACGCTGCAGTATCCTCAGTCTTGACAGTGTCGTCGTGTGCCGCCGCCGATGTGCCAGCTCCATCCCCAGGACTCGGCATGACTACCTTGGACTTTTGGATCAAGGTGCCTTGCCGAGTCCTAGAATATGTTTGCAGGTACATATTCTGGAACTGCTCGACCAGCTTTTCCATCTCAGCCTTCTGCTTTGCGTTGAGCTGGTCGGCGGTCACAGGGACGACGTTCTCCTCGAAAATCTCGGCCTGCTTCGACATCTTGAGGAGATCTTGTTGCTGTTGCAGAGCTTGCGTTCTTTGGTCCCACTGGGCGTGCCAAAAGCGTGTTGGTGCAGAATTTAGACCCGCCTTGCAACCAAACGGGTTCTACGTTTCCACGACGACCTGGGAGATCTGCTTAACTCCAGTGCAGGTCCAAATTGGCTTGCCTAGTCGTGCGCAGAGCGTGCCAGTTGATTTGATCTGCAATCAACAAGAGACAAGTAAACCATGTTAGAAAACAATGGTCGATCGGCCGGTAGGCCGATGTCACATTGTCATAACCCAGCCGATAGGGCAAAGCTGTATCGGTTTACTCAAAATAGTAAGTAAATTGAAACAGATCTAATCTCATCGGCCTATTTTAACTTGTCTAAGGCAAATTACTAGAAACGGCCGATGAGGATTTCATGAAGATAAACACAATAGCTATTACCCTAGTGCAAACTTATACAAGCCAATCAACCAATATAAATGCACCAATCACAGAGATATTTTGAGAACACCCTGTGACCGATATATTTATATTCATCGATCCACATGTATAAGTGGCAAACACATGCAAAAACATAAATAATTACATGCATTAGGTAAGACCGGCTGAAACCCCGGCGCTATCCTTAATTACAACCGAAAGCAGGCTTCATGTTAGATCTCGAAAAAGGACTAAGGTCGATAGCAACTCAAAGTGTGAATCGAGACTTAACACAAAGAAAATCAAGCCGTCGATCGCTTTTGGGGATGGTAAATGCCTTAGATAATCTAAATGAGTAAACTAATTCAATCGTCGTCGGCAATAAACCCTAAAACGAGTTAGCCGCTGGCGAGATGGAATTAGAAAACCACATCAAGATTAGCTAAAACACGATAAACTCCGATCACATCATCAGGGCTTAACGTGCCTAAAGCGACACGCTAGCCCCGATGATGTAAATCGTCGGGCACGAGTTCTTACCTTGCTCTAGGGAAGCAAGAACTCGTCAGGAGTCAACCTCTTACGAGGGTTGGCGATGCGCTGAAAGTAGATTGATTTGATTGCGTGATTGATTGAGAGAGAGTTTCTATGTACAAACTATCGGGATATTTATACCCGAGATTACAACAGAACCCTTGTAGGGCACGATCTTATCTACAACTAACAAACAAGTCTTTGCGGCAGACTTTAGCCACAGATTAGATCTAAACTACTTAATTTACAAGATACAATTGCCTAAAACTGAGCTTTATCTCTATTTGGCAACTTCCTTGAAGCTTATCTCGAGCCCATACCAAGCCCACGTTGACGCTGTCAACTCACAACCCGTATCGGCCCACATTAACACCAAATCCGTATCGGCCGATATGCTCTTTATGACAACGCCTTTCCCAGTCCGATACGGCTACCGGGTCCGATACAAAACCTAGTTTGTCTCCAACTCAATCCTTCCTCTCCGCCTCGGTTTCCTCTTTCCCTTCCAAGTCGGTTACCAAATTTCACCGTTAACAACTCCCCAGAAAGTTGATTAATTACCAGCTGTGAGTCGCCAATGATCTCCACGGAATCGTCCTCGACCTCTTGTAATAACTGCAAACCTTTGAGCACCGCTTCAGACTCTGCTTGATTGTTAGTATAATAAGGCTTGATAGTAAAAGCAAACTCAAAGCTTGCCCCCCAAGGGGATATGATGACCAGGCCGATACCGCATCCATGCCTGCAAACGGATCCATTGAAATATAGCGTCCATGGTACAATGTCTGCATATGCAACTGAATCATCTCTGTGTTGAACAATGAAATCGGCCAGGGCTTGTCCTTTATTTGCTTTGGCCGATTCATATCTGAGGTCGAATTCTGTCAAAGCAAAAATCCACTTCCCAATTCTTCCTTTTAAAACGGGGGCCGATAGCATGTATTTCATCACATCGGCCTTACTGACCACAATCCACTCATTGGAAAGTAAATAGTGCCTCAACTTAGTACATGAGAAATATAAGCATGGACATAATTTTTGCACCGGCGTGTACCTTGTCTCGGCGTCTAACAACCTCCTGCTGAGATAGAAAATAGCTCTTTCCTTGCCATCAATGTCCTGAACCAGGACTGAGCCGATGGATTTCTCATCGGCCGATAGGTACAGCCTGAATGGAACCCCTTTCTGTGGAGGGATTAGAACCGGAGGAGAAGTCAAATATTCCTTGATATCGTCCAGCGCTTTTTGTTGCTTATCACCCCATACAAACTCTTGATCGTCCTTTATCTTCAACAACGGAGTGAATGGCTCTATCTTGCCTGATAGGTTTGATATGAAGCGCCGGACAAAGTAAATCTTCCCGAGCAGAGATTGCAACTTGGTCTTGTTGGTTGGAGGCTCGATATTTTTGATAGCATCAATGTTCTTCTGAGTAATCTCAATCCCTCTTTCATGGACCAAGAAACCTAAAAACTGACCGGCCGATACGCCAAAGGCACACTTGTTAGGGTTCATTTTGAGACCATACTTCCTTGCTCTTTCAAGCACCTTGCGTAAATCGGCCAAGTGCATATCATACTCTCTTGACTTCATGATGAGGTCATCAATATAAACTTCAATCAAAGAGCCGATAAGATCATGAAAAATATATTTCATAGCCCTCTGATAAGTAGCTCCAGCGTTCTTCAAGCCGAAGGTCATAACAACCCACTCGTACAGGCCGATTGCCCCCGGGCACCGGAAGGCTGTCTTGTGAATATCTTCCTCGGCCATAAATATCTGGTTGTAGCCTGCGTTCCCATCCATGAAACTAATAACCTTGTGTCCAGACGCAGCGTCAACTAGCAAATCGGCCAACGGCATAGCGTATTCATCTTTTGGCGTTGCTTTGTTTAGATCTCTGAAATTGATACATACCCTAAGCTTGCCATTTTTCTTCATCACTGGAACTATGTTGGTGGGCCACTTCACGTATCGGCAGGGCCTGATAAAGTTGGCATCGTAAAGTTTTGTGATCTCTGCCTTGATAGCTTCGTGCATATCGGCCTTAAATCTCCTAGGAGCCTGTTTAAATGGCCAATAGCCTGGTTTGATGTCACACCCTGAGGTTCTCCCAAATCGTAAAAATCAAATTTAATAATTTATCTAAGAAATTGTTAAATTAAATCTGGAGAAAAACCCAATTAAATAATGCACTAAAGAAGTGAAAATGGCAAGGTGGAATTTTTCTTGAGTTCCCCATGTCAAAATACATTAACAGGATTTTTAGTGGAATTTTCAGAGCCCTCAAAATAATTTTAACCAATTAAAAACCCTCAAGCACAATAAATAAATCCCTGGGAAAAATTCCCTTTCTTTTTCCATTTCTTTTACCTTTTCTTTTTCTTTTTCCTCTCCTCGGGCCGTCGGCCCATTTTTCCCCCCCGGCCCAAGCCGAGCGCCGCCCCGCGCGCCGCTCTCCCTCCCCTCTCCCTCGGCCCAAGACGGCCCAAGCCGCCTCCTCCCCACGCCTCTCCTCCTTCCCGGGCCGGCCCGAGGCCACGGCCCGAGCTGCCCGGAAAGTCCGCGCCGCCTCCCCCGCGCCGCGCTCGCTGACGCGTGGGCCCGCGCCCGAGTCGTCTCCGACTCGGCCGGCGTCGCCGCGCGCCCGCGCCGCCCGCGTTTCCCGGCGGGACTCCCGCCGCGCGCCCCTATTTATTTCTTCCCCCGAGGCCACCGCCCCTCGTTTTTCCCCACGCCGCTGCCGCCCTAACCCTAATCCTAGCGCCGCTCCGCCGCCGCCGTTTTCCGCCGCCGTCTTCGCCGCCGGTAAGCGCCGCCGCCTTTTCCTTCTCCCCTCTCCCGATCCCGCGCCGCCCGCTGCCGTGCGCGCCTCCCGTGCCGCCGTCGCCCGTGCGCTCCCGCACCACCCCGCTGCCGCTCGTGCGCCGCCTCCCGCGCGCCGCCGCACCACCGCCTCCTGCGCCGAAACCCTAGCGCCGCCGCGCGCCATGGCCGGCTCGGCCGAGCCCGAGCCTGGCCGCTCGGCCGCCCGCGCGCCTCAGCCGTCGGATCGGCCACTCGGGCCGATCCCGGCCGCCCGCTCCCGCCCTGCGTGGCCGCCACGTGGGCGCCACGTGGCTGCCGCGTCGGCGCCACGTGTGCGCCACGTGGAGCGCAGCCGCCGCCGCCGCGGCTGACGTCAGCCCTAGCCGCCGACGTCAGCAGTGATGTCAGCCCTACGGGTTTATTGCGCAATAATTAATTAAGGATTTTTCTGTTTTAGTAAAAACACAGATAACTTTAAAAATTCATAACTAATTCATCCGGACTCCGTTTTAGTCCGTTCAAGTCTCAGAAAATTCATAAAAATGTCTAGAATCCATTAAAAATAGTTTTGTTCTTTGTTTCAGTAGACTTATATCATGTATTGTTGTTTGCTTTGTTTGTCGTATAGATTCCGGTAATTCCGACTCTCCGGTTTACTTCGAAGTCGTTGCCGAACTCGACCCAGCGCAAGAGCAAGGCAAGTCATACTTGTTCATTTGATCATGTTGTACCTAAATTGTGAAACAGTCTTATTTTTCTCTAAATACTGCATTGTTTTATAATGTCATCTATGGGTTAATTTACCCATTGTACTCAGCCTTATATTGCAATTACCTTATTTCTTTGATAGCTTGGGAAATAATTTGAGTAGTTGCTACAATAGAACTTGCTTAGCCCTGCTTAGAAACATTAGTTCACAATTGGGATGTTTAAAGCTTCATTAATACTTAATGATGGTTATTTCATGTTGGCTCGTGATGGTTAATCGTGGGTGACTTAAATAAATGTTTCAACTAAAATTTTGATTAATGGTGGGTTGTGAGCACATGGTTTTGATGGTCGTGCTCATGACAATTAAGGATCGGTTCGTGGGAAACCCTGGAAGAATTACCGTACTTTCCACAAGCCAGCGTGGGTAATGGCTGGATTTGGAGTATAGCTTTTTCCTAGCCGACGTTCCCCGGAAAGGGTGGGCGTGATGGAGTTGAGCCGGCCGGGGATATACCGGTTGCTTGGCTACCGGATTCACCAAGGCACGAGAGGGGGCTGCCCGCTGCCGGGAAAGGGAGCGGGGGCGAAACCTGAGTTGTGGTGTGATTGGTTAGGAAGGGTTATGCGAAGGGTCCTGTCATAGCTCCTTTTCCAGTGTACCGTGGTGGTATGTTGGCGCACGGTAACGTGTTGTAGGACTATGTCTTATGGGTACAGTTGTACACCTCTGATCAGAGTAAAACTATTCGAATAGCCGTGCCCGCGGTTATGGGCGATCAACCAGATTCACCGTGATTAGTTGAACTCTTTAATAATTTGACTTAATGGAAATGGTTTAGTTCAGGTGGATGGTTGGGCCTGTCGCGACGTGGTGTAGCGTTGGACAGTGATGGTTTAATTATGACTAATTAATTCAACTGTTTTACTGTTTTCAACTATTGTTTTTAAATGCGTATTTTATGCAAAAGAGCCTTTGCAGCTCTCCTTTGTTATTACTTGCATCATTATTTTCCTTTCCGGTATGACTTGTTGAGTACAGTGGGTAGTACTCAGTCTTGCTTTATTTTTTCCCCCACACCAGAGCTGGAGTATGTTTCAGAGGAAGACTTTTCCAGAAGAGTAGGCTTGTTGCTACCGTCGAGGAATGCCTGTGGAGTGGTGTCGCTACGTTGCAAGTGTTTAGTTTATTAGAATAGTTTGTTTTTTTCCGCTGTAGTTTTGTAAGAGATTTTTTTTATTGTTTTGTAAGACGTGGATCTGTATGGCAACTTTGTCATTTGTGTATCCTGGCTGGTCCTGGACAGGGATTTTAATACACAATTTGCTTTGGGAATTCTGGTAGTGAATTTCTGGGCGTGACATTTGATAGGTAACTGATGTTCTACAATCGATCGGCTTAATCCTGGCATCTCATGGTATTCCCATGCAAAACAATCCATGAATTCTTTCAAAAGATTTATCAAATTATTCTTATATTCCCTTGGCAGGCTAGCACTTACATACGTCGGCCTAGGCCTATCACCTATTCCTATGTCAACCTCTTCAAGTTCATCAGCCGACGTAAAACCTTGTCCCAATTTGCCGTCTAGCTCATCCACTGCATCATCTGTGTAGGGACTAGCTTGCTCGTCTTGGGCAATGGATGGTTCATCTTTGTTAAAGTAACTGCTTGTCTTGATCTTCAATCGTCTCGATATCACAATCAGTCACTTTGAGGAAATCGGCGTCCCAGACTCGTCCGGGCAAGCAATCGATTCCCTCCATCTCCCACACTGCGAGATCGGCATTGGCCACGTGTACTGACCGATCGGCCTGCACGATCTCAACCTGGTCCCCTTGCCATTGTATAAGGCATTGGTGCATTGTTGAAGGGATGCAACAGTTTGCGTGGATCCAATCCCGTCCCAACAATAGGCTATAGGAACCCTTTCCATCGAAAACGAAAAAGGTGGTGGGCATCGTCTTGTTTCCCACAGTGAGTTCCACGTTCAGCACCCTCTTTGCCTCAGATGCGTTGCCACCGAAGTCTTTCAGCACCATGTTGGTCTTGATGAGATCCTCCGACATTTTTCCAAGCTTTCGGAAGGTTGTATACGGCATTAAGTTCACTGCCGTGCCGCCATCGATCAACATCTTCGTCATCGGCCGCCCGTTGATGAATCCCTTGATGTATAATGGCCGTAGGTGCCTGTGGCTGGTGTCAGTTGGCTTGTCGAATATGGCCTGGTCCGGTGACAACTGTAGTCGAGCCGAGGACTGCTCGTCGTCGGCTGTTGCTTCATCGGCCATCTGCACGCTATATTCTGCTGGCAATATGAAAACCATATTAACAGATGCCGATGCTACACCTTTACCTTTTGCGGCCGCAGAAGCTCGAGCTGTATTGGAGGTGCCCTCATCAGCCTTGACCACCGTAGATTTTATCCTCCACTCTTTTCTAGTTCTGGTGGGCCGATGGGCCATTGTCGCTTGTCGCTCCTGGACCTGCTCCTTCTTCCTCAGCCTCTGTACCCGTAGTTTTTGGGTTTTTGTGAACACGTCGCTTGGGCACCATTGAGGATTCTGGGGTTGATCGTGGTCTTCGCCGTGACGTTCTTGGGGTATCGACCCTAGCCTTTCATGCACGGATTTCCTTTGCTTGGCTGGCCGATGCGCTTGCTTGCTTGAGCTGCCCTGATGGGGGTCTTCTGCGTCGTTGCACGCAGGGCACTCCTGGATGGATGGCAACCTCATTCCCTCGTTCCAGCAAAACCGGAAAAACTCGCACACCCAATGTAGGTCATAGGAGTTGTCTTGATCGGCGTAGTCTTGCGCTTGTTCTTCCTGCCGCCGCTGGTATTTTCTGATCAAGCCCTCCGAGGTCTGATAAGGTCGCTTGCCGGTCCGATGGCCACCGCCGTCGGCCCTGTCTGCCCGCACCATGTTGACTGGGAACGGGTGCCCTTCTATTTTCATTGGCCGCTTGGCAACATCGATCTTAATCCTGCCTTGCTCGATGGCCGATTGTATCTGTTGTCGGAAGATCTTCCATTCATTAGTATGATGGGAATAGGTGTTGTGCCACTTGCAATATCTCCTCTTCTTAATTTCTTCTGCTGATGGAAGTATATGACCTACTGGCAGCTGGATCTGCTTTTCTTGTAATAGTAAGTAAAATATTTTGTCGGCCTTATTGATGTCGAAGTTGTATTTGTTCTCCTTATCGCCTTTTTAGGCCCACTGGCATGTTGTTGGCTTCTTCATCCGAGCCCACTCGGCTAGATCGACGTCAACGTCTTCTTCATCATCATCGTTGGAGGCGTACTGATAAATTGTATTATTTTTCTTTGCAAACTTCTTCGCCTCCTAGAATCGTTGCTCGTGGGCCGATACTCGTTGGGCTAGCTGCGCTAGGCTGTCGAATTCCTGAGAAGAGAACCTCTCTCGTATCGGCCCGAGTAATCCTTGGAACGCCAAATCGGCGAGCTGTGAATCGGTCAAGCTAAGGCTGTAACACCTGTTCCTTATATCCCTAAATCTTTTAATATTCTCTGGGACCGATTCATCCACTCGTTGCCTGATGGCAGTAAGATCAGACAGTTTCATCTCTTGTACGCCGTTATAGAAATATCAGTGAAACTGCTTTTCAAGATCTATCCATCCTCTGATGGAATTGCAGGGTAAAGATGAAAACCATGTAAATGCTGACCCTGATAGGGACAGAGGGAAAAACCTCACCCTCAACGCCTCTATGGCCGATGCCTCTCCACATTGTGCTAGGAATCAGCTCACGTGCTCGTATGTCGAGACGTTGTCTTGCCCTGAAAACTTGGAGAAATCCGGGATTTTGTATCGGCTTGGCAGTGGCACTCTATCAAATTCCTCGGGGTACGGGTGCCGATACACCGTAGAACTCTCTTTGGGCTTCAAACCGAACTGATCTCGCATCACCTCGGCTATCATATCGGCCCAGTATCTTGCGGGCCGATGCGGGAGGTCTTGCTGATAAGATTGTTGCAGACCCTCTGCTTGATACTGCCTGGGGGAGTACGGCTGGTAGCCTTGCGGCATGTTGTACGCAGTTGGTTGCGGAGGGATGCCAGTCGTGGGGATGTGAGGTTGCCTGGCCGATGACAGGTTGGCAGGAACTTGCTACATCGGCTCGATCACCGGTTGCTTCCACTTCGTCCATTGTGCATATTGCTCCTCCGTGATGTGCTGAGGGCTTCCTCTCATCTGCCTGGTGGGGACCAGCGGCAAGGTTGATGTCGGTTGCGCCGATGGAGGTGGCATCGGCGCCGTCGGCTGTGGAGCCATGCTCAGGTCGTTCCTCAAGGTCCGATAAGCAGGGAACTTATTTTCTGGCAAGAAAATCGGCCCTTGAGGCTTGTACTGATGGATTGAACCATCTAGGATCGACTTGACCGTATTGGTCGACGTGTTCACCAGGATCCCCGACTGGTTGACTAGCGCAGAATGAACTACGGAGTCGATTCTGTCTTGCAACGTCGGTGCATCATTTTCCTCGGTCTTGACGGCGTGGTCGTATGCCGCCGCCGACGTGCTAGCTCCATCTCCAAGATTCGGCATTATCACCTTAGATTTCTGAATCAAGGTGCCCTGCCGAGTCCTAGAGTATGTCTGCAGGTACATATTCTAGAACTGCTCAACCAGCATTTCCATCTCGGCTTTCTGCTCTTCGTTGAGCTGGTCGACGGTCACGGAGACGACGTTCTCCTCGGAAATCTCAGCCTGCTTTGACATCTTGCAGCGGTCTTCTTGACGTTGCGAAGCTTGTGTTCTTGAGGTCCCACTGGGCGTGCCAAAAGCGTGTTGGCGTAGAATTTAGACCCGCCTCGCAACCAAACGGGTTCCACGTTTCCACGGCGGCCTGGGAGGTTTGCTTTACTAGTGCAGGTCCAAAAGGCTTGCCTAGTTGTGTGTAGAGCGTGCCAGTTGATTTGATCTGCAATCAACAAGAAAACAAGTAAACCATGTTAGAAAACAATGGCTGATCGGCCGATAGGCCGATGTCGCATTGTCGTAGCCCAGCCGATAGGGCAAAGCTATATCGGCTCACTTGCAATAAAATGATACTAAAGCGTGAATCTTATCGGCCTTGATCAACATGTTGATGTCGATTAATGGCATCGACCGATAAGAACAACAAAGGTAACTACACTAGCTAGTACTCAATGCAAATCTACATGCACTAATCAACCAATAGGAATATATCAATCACAAATGGACCCTAAAGGGTAACCTATAACAGATGCATCTCTATTAATCAATCTGTTTATGTAGATGGCAGATACACATGAAAACATTATGATAAACATGCATATCAGGCAAGACTGGCTGAAACCCCAGTGCTATCCTTAATTACAACCGAAAGCAGGATTTGTGTTAGATCTCAAAACAGGACTAAGGTCGATAGCAACTCAGAGTGTGGATTGAAACTTAACACAAAGAAAATCAAGCTGCCGATTGCTTTTGGGGATGGTAGATGCATTGAATGATCTAACCAAGTGCAATAATTAAACCACCGTCGGCAACAAACCCTAAAACAAGTAAATCGCTGGCGAAGCATAATTGAAACACTTGACAAGATCATACAAAACATGATAAACGACGATCACATCTGTCACGCCCAGAAATTCACTACCAGAATTTCCAAAGCAAATTGTGTATTAAAATCCCTGTCCAGGACCAGCCAGGGTACACAAATGACAAAGTTGCCATACAGATCCACGTCTTACAAAACAATAAAAATCTCTTACAAAACTGCAGCGGAAAAAAGAAACAACTAATCTAATAAACTAAACACTCACAACGTAGCGACTCCAAACCACAGGCATTCCTCGACGGCAGCAACAAGCCTACTCTTCTGAAAAATCTTCCTCTGAAACAACCTCCAACTCTGGTGTGGGGAAAAATAAAGCAAGACTGAGTACTACCCACTGTACTCAACAAGTCATACCGGAAAGGAAAATAATGATGCAAGTAATAACAAAGGAGAGCTGCAATGGTTATTTTGCATAAAATACGCATTTAAAAACAATAGTTGAAAACAGTAAAACAGTTGAATTAATTAGTCATAATTAAACCATCACTGTCCAACGCTACACCACGTTGCGACAGGCCCAACCATCCACCTGAACTAAACCATTTCCATTAAGTCAAATTATTTAAGAGTTCAACTAATCACGGTGAATCTGGTTGATCGCCCATAACCGCGGGCACGGCTATTCGAATAGTTTTACTCTGATCAGAGGTGTACAACTGTACCCACAAGACACAGTCCTACAACACATTACTGTGCGCCAACATACCACCACGGTACACCGGAAAAGGAGCTGTGACAGGACCCTTCGCATAACCCTTCCTAACCAATCGCACCACACCTCAGGTTTCGCCCCCGCTCCGCTTCCCGGCAACGGGCAGCCCCCTCTCGTGCCTTGGTGAATCCGGCAGCCAAGCAACCGGTATATCCCCGGCCGACTCAACTCCATCACGCCCACCCTTTCCGGGGAACGTCGGCTAGGAAAAAGCTATACTCCAAATCCAGCCATTACCCACGCTGGCTTGTGGAAAGTACGGTAATTCTTCCAGGGTTTCCCGCGAACCGGTCCTTAATTGTCATGAGCACGACCATCAAAACCATGTGCTCACAACCCACCATTAATCAATATTTTAGTTGAAACATTTAATTAAATCACCCACGATTAACCATCGCGAGCCAACATGAAATAACCATCATTAAGTATTAATGAAGCTTTAAATAACCCAATTGTGAGCTAATGTTTCTAAGCAGGGCTAAGCAAGTTCTATTGTAGCAACTATTCAAATTATTTCCCAAGCTATCAAAGGAATAAGGTAATTGCAATATAAGGCTGAGTACAATAGGTAAACTATCCCATAGATGACATTATAAAACAATGCAGTATTTAGAGAAAAATAAGACTGTTTCGCAATTTAGGTACAACATGATCAAATGAATAAGTATGACTTGCCTTGCTCTTGCGCTGGGTCGACTTCGGCAACGACTTCGAAGTAAACCGGAGAATCGGAATTACCGGAATCTACACGACAAACAAAGCAAACAACAATACATGCTATAAGTCTACTGAAACAAAGAACAAAACTATTTTTAATGGATTCTCTGCATTTTTATGAATTTTCTGAGACTTGAACGGACTAAAACGGAGTCCGGATGAATTAGTTATGAATTTTTGAAGTTATCTGTGTTTTTACTAAAACAGAAAAATCCTTAATTAATTATTGCGCAATAAACCCTTAGGGCTGACGTCACTGCTGACGTCAGCGGCTAGGGCTGACGTCAGCCGCGGCGGCGGCTGCGCACCACGTGGCGCACACGTGGCGCCGACGCGGCAGCCACGCGGCGCCCACGTGGCGGCCACGCGGGACGGGAGCGGGCGGTCGGGATCGGCCCGAGTGGCCGATCCGACGGCTGAGGCGCGCGGCGGCGGCTAGGGTTTGGGGCCGAGCGGCGCGGGCGGCGGTGGGGCGGCGGCTCGCGGCGGCGGCGCACGGGAGGCGGCGGAGGCAGCGGCGGAGCGACGCGACGGCTACGCGGGGCGGCAACCGAGCGGCGGAGCGGCGCGCGAACGGCGGCGATGGAGAGGGGAAAAGGGGCGGCGGCGGCGGCGCTTACCGACGGCGGAAAACGGCGGCGGCGCGGCTTCGGCGACGGCGGCGCACGGGCTAGGGTTAGGGCGGCGGCGGCTTGGGAAACGAGAGAGGGGTCGTGGCGCGGGGAAATAAATAGGGGAGGAGGCCGGCTAGGGCACGGGCGGCGGTGGTTGCGGACTCCCAGCGAAACGCGGCAGCGCGGGCGGCGGCGCCGGCCGAGTCGGAGACGACTCGGCCGCGGGCCCACGCGTCAGCGGGCGCGGCGCGAGGGAGGTGCGGCGGACTTCCGGGCGGCTCGGGCCGCGGCCTCGGGCCGGCCCGGGAAGGGGAGGGGCGCGGGGAGGCGCTGCGGCCTTGGGCCGAGGGGGGGAGAGAGGCGGCCCGGGGCCGGGAGGGGGAAACGGCCTGGGCCGGCTGGGCCGGTCCGGGAGGGAGAGCGGCGGCGCGGGCGCGGGCGCGGCCTTGGGCCGAGGAGGGGAAAATGGGCCGACGGCCCGAGAAGAGGAAAAAGAAAAAGAAAAGGAAAAAGAATTTCCCAGGGATTTATTTATTGCGCTTGAGGGTTTTTAATTGGTTAAAATTATTTCTGGGGCTCTGAAAATTCCACTAAAAATCCTGTTAATGTATTTTGACATGGGGAACTCAAGAAAATTCCACCTTGCCATTTCCACTTCTTTAATGCATTATTTGATTGGGTTTTTCTCCAGATTTAATTCAACAATTTCTCAGATAAATTATTAAATTTAATTTTTACGATTTGGGAGAACCTCAGGGTGTGACAACATCATCGAGGCCTAACGTGTCTAAAGCGACACGCTAGCCCCGACGATGCAGATCGTCGGGCACGAGTTCTTACTTCTGCTCCGGGGAAGCAAGAACTCGTCGGAGTTGACCTCTTGCGAGGGTTGGCGATGCGCCGAAAGTAGATTGAAACTGTTTGTTGTATTATGTTGTGAGAGAGAGTTTCTATGTACAAACTACCGGGTTATTTATACCCGTGATTACAATAGGGTCCTTGCAGGACACGATCTTATCTATAACTAACAAACAAGTCTTTGCGGCAGACTCTTGCCACAGATTAGATCTAAACCTACTTGATTTACAAGATACAATTGCTTAAAACCGAGCTTTATCTCTATTTAGCAACTTCCTTGAAGCTTATCTCGAGCCCAGACCAGGCCCACGCTGACTCTGTCAACTTTCAGCCTCTATCGGCCAATGACCGTATTGAATCCGTATCGGCCGATACATTCTCCCTGCTAGCGCTTCTCCTAGTCCCGTACGTTCACCGAGTCCGATACGATGCTTGGTCCGACCCCAATTTAGTCCTTCCTCTCTGCTTCGGTTTCCTCTTTCCTCTCCGAGTCGATTACAAAAATCTGCTGTTAACAAATGCCCTTCGGCCTGAAGAACGCCGGAGCCACCTATCAGCGCATGATCTAGAGATGCCTTCAGACTTAGATCGGGAGAAACGTGGAAGCCTACGTTGACGATGTCGTCATCAAGACCAAGCAGAAGGAAGACCTGATCACCGACTTAGAAGAAACCTTCGCGAAAATCCGGGGCTTCAGAATGAAGTTGAACCCGGAGAAATGCACCTTTGGTGTGCCGTCAGGTAAGCTGCTTGGTTTTATGGTGTCTCATCGCGGCATCAAGGCAAATCTAGAAAAGATCAACGCTATTCGGAGCATGAAGCCCCCGAGTACCCAGAAGGACGTCCAGAAGCTCACCGGTTGCATGGCGGCATTAAGCCGTTTTGTCTCCAGACTCGGCGAACGAGGTATGCCCTTTTTCAGGTTACTGAAGAAGACCGACGACTTCCAATGGACTCCTGAGGCCCAGAAAGCTTTCGAAGACTTCAAGGAATTCCTCACGACACCACCCGTACTGGTGTCACCACACCCTCAAGAACCCCTGTTGCTCTATGTCTCTACGACTCACCAGGTGGTCAGCACAGTCCTGGTCGTCGAACGCGAGGAAGAAGGCCGAACTCAAAAGGTTCAACGACCGATTTACTTCGTCAGTGAGGTGCTGGCAGGAGCCAAAACCCGCTACCCTCAGGTACAAAAACTACTATATGGAGTTCTAATCACTGCTAGGAAGCTAGCCCATTATTTTCAGGGTCACTCAGTCACCGTCGTCACATCCTTTCCACTCGGCGATGTCATCCATAACCGGGAAGTTACTGGGCGCATCGCGAAGTGGGCTCTGGAATTGATGCCGCTGGATATAGCTTTCAAGGCAAGGACGTCTATAAAGTCACAAGTCCTGGCGAACTTCGTAGCCGAGTGGACCGAACAACAAGAAGATGTGCCCAGAGAAGATTTGCAGTATTGGACCATGCACTTCGACGGATCCAAAAGAGTCACCGGCTTGGGAGTGAGAGTCGTGCTAATTTCCTCGACTGGGGAGAGGCTACAGTATGTCCTGCATATCCACTTCCCCGCCTCACACAACATCGCCGAGTACGAAGCCCTCCTTCACGGCCTACGACTTGCTGTTTCACTCGAGATACGACGGATGATTGTGCGAGGAGATTCCCAGTTGGTGGTTAACCAGGTAATGAAAGATTGGTCCTGCCTAAACGAGACCATGGAGGCTTATCGACAGGAAGTTCGCAAGCTTGAAGACAAGTTTGACGGATTGGAATTATCCCACGTCTTGAGACACAATAATGAAGCGGCAGATCAGTTGGCGCAGTTTGGGTCCAAGCGCGAAGCAGCCCCGACTGACATTTTCGTGGAACACCTCTACGAGCCGACTGTTGCCAAAAAATTAACCCCCGACGAGGAAGACACAAACCAGGTTGCCATGCTCGACGCCGACTGGAGGACGCCGTTCATCATGTTTTTAACCCAGCAGGAGCTGCCGGGTGACCGGGATGATGCGGAACGAGTCCGACGTCGCAGTCAAGGCTATGTCATGGTTGATTCAGAGCTATACAAGAGAAGCCCCTCTGGAGTTTAGATGAGATGCGTCATGCCGGAGGAAGGACGACAATTGCTACAAGATATTCACTCGGGCATCTGCGGCAGCCACGCCGCGGCGCGCACTCTAGTGGACAAGGATTACAGATAAGGATTCTTCTGGCTCACGGCGGTCTCAGATGCAGACAAAGAGGTTCGCACGTGTGAAGGTTGTCAATTCTCCGCACGGCAAAGCCACGTTCCAGCCCAAGACCTTCAAACAATTCCCTTATCATGGCCTTTCGCCGTATGGGGCTTGGACATGGTCGGTCCTTTCAAGAAGGCACCAGGAGGATTCACACATCTGTTCGTTGTGATTGATAAGTTTTCAAAGTGGATCGAGGCTAAGCCGGTTGCTACGATAACTGCAGATAAGGCGCGAGACTTTATTCTAAACATCGTGCATCGGTTTGGTGTCCCGAACAGAATTATAGCCGACAATGGGACTCAATTCACTAGAGGCATTTTTATGGAGTTGTTGGCGCAGAATTTCGACCCGTCCAGCAACCAAACGGCTTCCGCGTTACCACGGCGGCCTGGGAGATCTGCTTAACTCCAGTGCAGGTCCAAATGGCTTGCCTAGTCGTCAGCAGAGCGTGCCAGTTGATTTGATCTGCAATCAACAAGAAACAAGTAATCCAAGTCAGAAAACAATGGCCGATCGGCCGATAGACCGATGACACATTGTCATAGCCCAGCCGATAGGGCAAAGCTATATCGGCTCACTTGTGATAAAAGATAAGTAAAGCATGAGTCTAATCTTATCGGCCTTCATATAAATGTCAACCAGCAGCACCAGCCGATAAGTATAACAAAGATAACTACACTAGCTAATACTCTAGTGCAAACTTATACAAGCCAATCGGCCGATATAAACACATCAACCACAAAGAAATCTTAAGATTACTCCATGATCAACATATCTATACTTATCAATCTGCACATATAAGTGGCAAACACATGCAAGAAACATAAAGCAATCACATGCGTTAGATAAGACCGGCTGAAACCCCGATACTATCCTTAGTTACAATCAAAAACAGGCTTCGTGTTAGATCTCAAAACAGGACTAAGGTCGATGGCAACTCGAAGTGTGAATTGAGGCCTAACACGAAGAAAATCAAGTCGTCGATTGCTTTTGGGGATGGTAAATGCCTTAGATAATCTAAACGAGTAAACCAATTCAACCATCGTCGGCAATAAACCCTAAAACGAATTAACCGCTGGCGAGATGGAATTGGAAAACCACATCGAGATTAGCTAAAAACACGATAAACGACGATTACATCATCAAGGCTTAACGTGCCTAAAGCGACACGCTAGCCCCGACGAAGTAAATCGTCGGGCACGAGTTCTTACCTTGCTCTAGGGAAGCAAGAACACGTCAGGAGTCAACCTCTTGCGAGGGTTGGCGATGCGCCGAAAGTAGATCGATTCGATTGTATGATTGATTGAGAGAGAGTTTACATGTATAAACTATCAGGATATTTATACCCGAGATGACAACAGAACCCTTGTCGGGTACGATCTTATCTACAACTAACAAACAAGTATAACTACCCAATTCACAAGATACAATTGCCTAAAACCGAGTTTTATCTCTATGTGGCAACCTCCTTAAAGCTTATCTCGAGCCCAAACCAAGCCCGCATTAACGCTGTCAACTTATAACCCGCATTGGCCTTCAACCAAGCCGAATCCGTATCGGCCGATACGCTCTTCATAGCATCATCTTTCCCAGTCCGATACGGCTACCGGGTCCGATACGACTCCTGGTCTGGCTCCAACTCAATCCTTCCTCTCTGCTTCGGTTCCCCTTCCGCTTCCAAGTCGATTACCAAATTTCACCGTTAACACATGCCCCCCAATTCCGCTTCATTATATAATGTGGCGGAATTAGCTCCGAGGAACCCATCGACTTCTTAGCTAGGTCTTGTCTGAAACCGCGCAGATCCAGATTCGAAAACTTCCGTCGCCGATTCAACAAGCTCTTCGTGTTCTTCAACTCCGGCGACCGCTCGGCGTCCCATCAACATCAACCCCCTTCACAGTGATCCCTTCTTCAACAACAATGGCTTCCGCCCCATTCTACACCTCTGAGATCCCTGCGGTAAGTCGACTCACTCAATCCTGCATTATCGCTTTCCCCGCCGATTCTTCCAAGTTAGGGTTTTTACTCGCTGCCCCCCCCGGGTCTTAACTCTTCATCGTCGTTTCCATGATACAGGTCTTCAAAGACCAAATCTTGATCCCCACCGACGACAAGTCTCACCGCTTTCTGCTAGGCCCCATAGGCGACTGCGACCCAACCTGGCTAATCAACGCCGAGACCGACAGAATCCCCTTCAGGCAAGCCAAGCCCACTGTTTCTGCATGGAAACACACCTTCAGGTCATGGCCATCGAAGCTAAACGGATACAGGACCTGGCACAAAAGGATTGCTGCCGTCAAACAAGTCCACTGGGATGAGATTGGAATCGGCCAATGCATAACTCTGTCCCTGGCCGATACCAAGAAGAATGAACCACTAATGTCAGCTGCCAGCTACTTCTGGTCGAGTACCTTGAACGCCTTTATGTTCAAGCAAGGTTCGATGACCCCAACCCTTATAGATATCAAGGTACTCACAGGACTAGACATCGACTCTGAGATTAATCCCTTCAGCCTACTGATAAATAGCAGCCACAAACTAAAGACCAAGAAGATTGGAGGCTGGTCTGGGTATATTTCTGAACACATGGAACAAGGGTCGGTCTCAGAGCGAGAACATGTAGCTTTCTTGACATTGTGGTTGGAAAGATTCGTCTTCTGCGGATCGACCTGCGGCCCCACAACAAACTGTCAGCACTTGGCTCAGGCCCTGGTCAGCAAAAAAAATCCCTCTCGGTCGATATCTCTTAGGAGCTGTATATCGGCTACTCCACATTGCCACGCAAGACTTGATGCTGAAACAGACCGTGGCACATGGGGGACCATGGTGGTTCATTCAGCTCTGGCTGACACTTTACACCAACACCATGGTTGATCGGCCACCTCTATCAAATTCTCATTTTTCGTCAAAATACGCCGATCACGAAGACCCCAGGAGCAGACGATGTATGTCTTATGGAGAAGCAGCCTCCGTTTACCCAGGTGCAGACCAATCGGCCGATGACATGGCTTCATGGTTTATCCGTTTCTTCTCCGGCCCTCCATCAGCTAAGATGGATATGTTTGTCTATACATCGAACCGAGACTTCGAGCTTCCCGATGATCTGCAACTAAGCCTAATAAATGATGACATGGAATCGAGAGAACTCTTCATGATCGGCCTCACCCCATGCCTGCTCCCAGTAGGCGTTTTTTAGGGAAGGAGCACCAGCCTGTCATATGAATTCTACAACCCAATGATAGCTGCTAGACAGTGCGGGCTCGGGCAACTTCCCATCAACTTACATCTCCACAAGCTCCTAGAGAGCAGAGGCACAGTCCCATCGGCTCTAGTTGTGAACAAAGCAATGGAAATCGAGCTCCCAAACCTTGGTGACTGCGATCGGCTGCATTTGAATGCCTTCGTACACATTTGCTTCCAAACCTGGTGGCAAGAATGGGCCGCTCACATCTTTCATCAATCGGCCAGGTTTTATGTGACGGAGCTTATCCAAGGCATCAGCCCTCAAGTCCCAGATGAGCCGACTCCCTCTGTGAGCAACAGTGGACAGAAGATCTTCTACACTCAAGTCATAGCTCCATCGGGGTCAACCATCCTGGAGTCCATCATCGGCATCAACGCCCCAAAAATATCATCACTACTCCAGGGGCCGATGATCAAGGAAAACCCCAAGAGGAAAGCGCCATCTAAAGGCAAAGCCCAAAAATCCAACAAGAAAGCCAAAATTGACGACCAAGAAGATCTCGAAGAGCTGGATCCCTCCATAGAAGAATTCCTCGAAGAACAAGTAATGGAGGAAGAAATCGATGCAGCTGCCGCCGATACATATGAGGAAAACACATCGGCTGAAACTACCAAGGAAATATCGGCCGAAACCGCTGAGATCCCACCGGCCGATGACCAAGGCGATGCCCCCCAACCGAAAAGGACCAAACATGCAATTCGCAAGGTAAACACAATTTCTTCTCCGTGCTCACATAACCCCTTCCTACTGCTTGGCTTTAATTTGATATCCTTTTCAGGCTATGGCATCGTCTGTATTGAAGGAAAGAACTCAATCGGCCCCTCTGCCAAGGACTAAGAAAGCAACCCTTCAACGGCGCGAGCGGGCTAAAGCACGATTGAGGACTCCATCTCCTTCTCCAGCACCCTCTCCGGTCGCCTCAGTAAGAGTTGATTTGTATATTATCATGCTAATCCCACAACCCTACTTACAAATTTCCTGCTTCTTCAGCCTAGGGTCGCGTCGCCTTTACCACATCGGCCAACCCCATCGCCTACTGCATCAACACAGCAAAAGGAGGCCGATGTAAGCACCACCAATACTCCAACCCAGGTGATGTGACTTAGTCCGATCCCTTTTGTCAGCTCCTGTCTAACAAGACTGATCTTGACCGATGTTGACCTTTGCAGAGCCTAGCCGATATGTTCTCATTCGACATCGGCCAATTCCTTGATGACGAGGACAAGGAGCTGCCTATCACAGCCAAGGCGCCGATTTCTGATGGCCTAAAGAACCAACTGACCAATATCGCCAATCGGCTAGAGGCTTCATTGGAGTGTTTGGTAGAAGACTGTTCCTCCATCAGGACTAGGGTACAAGAAATCCAAAACGACCTGCCTGAAGACCTGATGGAGATTCTCACACCGGCCATCTTCTTGGAGCAGTACAGATTCAAGCTCACCAAGGCAAAAGAAAGACTCGCGGAGCGACGAGAGCGTGAACAACTGGAATCGGCCCTGACAGCTAGCAAGGCTCAAGTTAACGCCGATAAAACCAAGCTGGACGAGCTAGCGGTGGAGCTGATTGTCCTGAAACACAAGCTTGAAGAACTCCGTCGCCTCGAGGCAGAGCTGGAATCAAAGCTAGAATCCACACGCCGAGAAATCCAAGAAGTTGAAGCCGGAATAGCTGCATCACCCAAGGCCATAGAAGATCAGACGGCAAAGCTCAAGGCATCGGCCAAGTACCTCGTGACCCTGAGCAAATCACTGAAACCGATCCTAGGGACGATGGCCGATGATGCCCAGGCTATAGAAGATGTCGAGCAGATTCGCCGTAAAGCCATTGCTGCCATTGCAGATTTCATAGGGTGATGTAGCATATTTTGTCCACATAATGTGTAAATACGAACCTTATCGGCCATGCAGCCGAATTTGTTCTGAAAATTCTAGCCTAATCATTGCTTCTGAAATCCTCTAAGTTCAATCTCACTCTGATGAATTGTGTCTTGAAAACTCCTGAAAACTCCTGTGCATATATATATCTCATCGGCCAGAAAGCCGAAGTCAAAATTCCTCGAAAAATTCCTTAGAAAACTCCGTAAAAATTCATGAAAATTCGTGAAAATTTCGTGCTTGTATATACATATGCCCCCCAAATTTTAGAAGATGAGGGCTCATGTTCTGAAATTTTGAACTAAGGGCGATAGTATGTATCGGCCATCTAAAGACGATGCATAATCACATCGGCTGTAATCATAGACCGGCTGGAGGGCCGATCATGAGTCAATCCAGATACTGGGATAATATTTTTTCAAGTACTTGCCATTAAGAGCTCGTCCATAAATCTCGTCATCTAATCCCTTGAGCAAATAGGCATTGTGGGGAACACATCGATGAATTCGAAAGGGACCTTCCCAATTAGGTGACCACTTGCCGAATTTATTATCTCTGGAACCAATCGACATTATTAACTTCCATACAAGGTCTCCTTCGTCAAATGACTTGGCAACAACCTTTTTATTATAATGACGGGCTACTCAATCTTTATCACGCTTGATTTTCTCTAAGGCCCGTAACCGAACATGCGCCAAATCATCCAACTTATCAACCATAAGATTATGGTACTCATCGGCTGTCAAGTCGTCTTGCAAAGCAATCCTTCTTGAGCCAATAGCGGTTTCCCACGGCAGCACAGATTCATGTCCATAAACCAGCTGATAGGGAGGCACCTGGATTGCCCCATGGCAAGCCATCCGATACGCCCAAAGGGAATCGGCCAGCGTCGTATGCCATTGCCTCGGTTGTTCGTCAATTTTCCTCTTGATTAATTTGATCAAAGACTTATTAGAAGCCTCTGCCTGCCCATTAGCTTGCGCGTAGTAAGGAGAAGAATTGAGTAATCTTATGCCCATGCTGTCGGCAAACCGGACGAACTCATCGGACACGAAGATTGATCCCTGATCGGTGGTTATTGTCTGAGGTAACCCGAACCGATATATGATGTGCTCCTTGACAAACTGAATAGCGTCTTTGGAATCAACCTTCTGTTTCTTATCACTGTGAGCCCCCGGTTTTGTATACCGGGAACCCCATGTGTATTACAATACCATTCCCTGGATCAGTAGATGGTACACACATGGCACAGTTGTATATCTCAAGCTGACATCGTCTTACAGGTCTTACAATATATTAATAATACAAGGGTAGCCCAAATGGAACCCGAATAGACCAAGCATGGTCGACAGCAACACAAAATACCAAAACAACTAAATGAAGTAGCGGAAGCGAAGCAGCGGCGGTCCATCTTATCCCACACGCATCGACTGGTGAACCTAGGTCCCTATTCCACCGTCCTCGGTAACTCCTTGCCAGCATAGCACATGTACAGGTCGACACCAACACCTTTCTAAAAGATGTAAATAAGCAAGAGTGAGTACCAACCGTACTCAGCAAGCCACCACTACAGAATGCATATAATGTTCATAGGGGTTCAAGGATGGCTTGGTTTATTTGCATAAAGCTAGTTTTCACAAATTATTTCACAAACCTATGCCATAACAGTTTTAACTGAAAACCACGTTAAGTTGAAGTTGTCATTAACCTGCGAGGGTTCATCCACCTTCCCCAAGCCTCGCTTGGTCCGGTTTACCCTCGCATCCAATTTCCACAGTTTTAACCACTACGACCTTTTTGCACATCAGGCAAGGTCACGCCTTCCATACCCATCATATTTTAAGCAATATTACAAATTGACGAGGCTAGTCAAGAGTAATGCAAGTCCCGGCGCTCATTAACCGCGAGCACGGCTATTCGAATAGTTTAATTTACTCACACTGCAGTGGATGTACGCTTTTAATCCCACACTCCGTGACGCACCCAACACATGAGACTTGTCACGGCCCGGTTTTTCAGTTACCCTCGCATGGCGGCACCCGCTCCAAGGACTATGAATCCCCATTGCACCCCCGGCGCCACATTCCTACCTCGAGCCGGTTGTGAGGGGAGTCCTGGCGCTCCCGAGATTGAAGGTTACATCATACATATATAAAGCTTGACGTCATTAAACCACACACTTCCACATTTCCATACCGATATCCAGAACCTACCATGTCTGGGGTGCCACCCCACGAGAATAACCTAGTCCACCGGGTCTAACCCCACTCAAGAAGTGTGGTCGTACTCGGTTCGTTTCCTGCTTAGCTTCTTGACTCGGTCCTTAACTGACCAGGGTCGGCGGCTTACCGTTCCCAGAACCACCCATATTCTATCCGTGCCGCCCCAGTCGAAATCACTTTTGTTTAATTAAGTTTTTGGGTTTTCACAAAGGTTTTCATGCTGTGGGTGGCGCNAACTCCACGAAAAATTCTTCTAAAAATTCCTCGAAAAATTCCTTAGAAAACTCCTTAGAAAACTCCGTGAAAATTCGTGAAAATTTCGTACTTGGATATACATATGCCCCCCATATTTTAGAAGATGAGGGCTCATGTTCTGAAATTTTGAACTAAGGGCGATAGTATGTATCGACCATCTAAAGACGATGCATAATCACATCGGCTGTAATCATAGACCGGCTGGAGGGCCGATCATGAGTCAATCCAGATACTGGGATAATATTTTTTCAAGTACTTGCCATTAAGAGCTCGTCCATAAATCTCGCCATCTAATCCCTTGAGCAAATAGGCATTGTAGGGAACACATCGATGAATTCGAAAGGGACCTTCCCAATTAGGTGACCACTTGCCGAATTTATTATCTCTGGAACCAATCGGCATTATTAACTTCCATACAAGGTCTCCTTCGTCAAATGACTTGGCAACAACCTTTTTATTATAATGACGGGCTACTCTATCTTTATCATGCTTGATTTTCTCTAAGGCCCGTAACCGAACATGCGCCAAATCATCCAACTCATCAACCATAAGATTATGGTACTCATCGGCTGTCAAGTCGTCTTGCAAAGCAATCCTTCGTGAGCCGATGGCGGTTTCCCACGACAGTACAGCTTCATGCCCATAAACCAGCTGATAGGGAGGCACTTGGATTGCACCATGGCAAGCCATCCGATACGCCCAAAGGGAATCGGCCAGCGTCGTATGCCATTGCCTCGGCTGTTCGTCAATTTTCCTCTTGATTAATTTGAGCAAAGACTTATTAGAAGCCTCTGCCTGCCCATTAGCTTGTGCGTAGTAAGGAGAAGAATTGAGTAATCTTATGCCCATGCTGTCGGCAAACCGGACGAACTCATCGGACACGAAGATTAATCCCTGATCGGTGGTTATTGTCTGAGGTAACCCAAACCGATATATGATGTGCTCCTTGACAAACTGAATAGCATCTTTGGAATCAACCTTCTTAAGGGGAACGGCCTCAACCCACTTTGTGAAGTAATCTGTAGCCACTAATATATACTTGTGTCCCTTGCTTGATGGAGGGTTGATCTGGCCGATCATATATATTCCCCATCCACGAAACGGCCATGGCTTTATGATTGGATGCATAGCCGACGCCGGTGCTCTCTGAATTGCTCCAAATTTCTGACAATCCTGACATCCTTTATAATACTTGAAGCAATCCTCTAGCATGGTTGGCCAAAAATATCCGACGCGCTTCATCAGCCATTTCATTTTATGGGCCGATTGATGGGTGCCACAAATCCCTTCATGTACTTCGCTCATAACAGTTTTAGCCTCCTCAGGACCTAGGCACTTGAGTAGGACACCATCAATCGTCCGATAATACAGGTTATCGTCCAATAAGACATAGTGTAAAACTTTATACTTCATTCTGCGTGACGCCGATTGGGAAGGATTTCTCAAATACTCAATGATATCAAACCTCCAGTCATCGGCATGCACGAGAGCAATCTGAATCAGAACGTCTTTAGCCATCGGCCTGTATCTCGATGCCCCCTGAGCTAAATCATTGGCTTCGAAATTCTGCTTCCTAGGTATATGTCTCATCGTTACAATCCGGAAACCATGTAATAACTCTTTGCACTCCTCATTGTAGATTTTGAGAATATCGTCTCTGCATTCATACTCCCCAGAAAGCTGACTAATTACTAGCTGTGAATCACCATTGATTTCCATGGAATCGGCCTCGACCTCTTGTAATAACTGCAAGCCTTTAAGCACCGCTTCATATTCTGCTTGATTGTTGGTATAGTAAGGCTTAATAGTAAAAGCGAACTCAAAAGTTGCCCCCCGAGGGGATATGATGACTAGGCCGATACCGCATCCATGTCTGCAGACGGATCCATAAAATACAATGTCCATGGCACAATGTCTGCATATACAACTGATTCATCTCTGTGTTGAACGATGAAATCGGCCAGGGCTTGTCCTTTGACTGCTTTGGCCAATTCATATCGGAGATCAAACTCTGTTAAAGCAAAGATCCACTTCCCGATTCGTCCTTTTAACACAGGGGCCGATAACATGTATTTCATCACATCGGCCTTGCTCACCACAATGCACTCGTTGGAAAGCAGATAATGCCTCAATTTAGTACATGAAAAATATAAACAAAGGCATAATTTCTCCACCGACGTGTACCTTGTCTCGGCGTCTAACATTCTTCTGCTGAGATAAAAAATAGCTCTTTCCTTACCATTAACATCTTGAACCAAGACCGAGCCAATGGATTTCTCATCGGCGAGCCAATGGATTTCTCATCGGCCGATAAGTACAGCTTGAATGGGACCCCTTTTTGTGGAGGGATTAGGACCGGAGGAGAAGTTAAATACGCTTTGATATCGTCCAGCGCCTTCTGTTGCTTATCACCCCATATGAATTCTTCGTCGTCCTTTATCTTCAACAGTGGAGTGAATGGCTCTATTCGGCCCGATAGATTTGATATAAAACGCCGGACGAAGTTGATCTTGCTAAGCAGAGATTATAACTTGGTCTTGTTTTCTGGAGGCTTGATTTTCTTGATGGCATCGATGTTCTTCTGTGTGATTTCATTCCCCCTCTCATGGACCAAGAAACCCAAAAACTGACCGGCCGATACGCCAAAGCCACACTTGTTAGGGTTCATCTTTAAACCATATCTCCTTGCCCTTTCTAGTACCTTGCGTAAGTCGGCCAAGTGCATATCATGTTCTCTTGACTTCACGACAACATCATCTATATAAACTTCAATCAGAGAGCCGATAAGATCATGGAAAATGTAATTCATAGCCCTCTGATATGTAGCTCCAGCATTCTTCAAACCAAATGTCATGACGACCCATTCATATAGGCCGATTGCCCCTGGGCATCTAAAAGCTATCTTATGAATGTCCTCTTTAGCCATAAAAATTTGATTGTAACCCGCGTTTCCATCCATAAAACTAATGATCTTATGCCCAGATGCAGCATCGACTAGCAAATCGGCCAATGGCATAGGGTACTCGTCCTTGGGCGTTGCCTTATTTAGATCTCTGAAATCGACGCATACCCTTAGCTTACCATTCTTTTTCAATACTGGAACGATGTTGGAGACCCACTCTGCGTATCGGCAGGGTCGAATAAAGTTGGCGTCGTAAAGTCTTGTGATCTCTGCCTTGATGGCTTCATGCATATCGGCCTTAAACCTCCTAGGAGCTTGCTTAAAAGGCCGATAGCCTTGTTTGATTGGTAGCCGATGTTCTACAATCGATCGGCTTAATCCTGGCATCTCATGGTATTCCCATGCAAAACAATCCCTGAATTCTTTCAAAAGATCTATCAAATTATTCTTATATTCCTCTGGCAAATTAGCACTTACATACGTCGGCCTAGGTCTATCACCTATTCCTATATCAATTTCTTCCAGTTCATCGGCCGATGTAAAACCCTGTCCCAACTTGCCATCTAATTCATCCACCGCGTCATCCGTGTAGGGGCCAGCTTGTTCATTGTCAGCGGCGGACGATGCATCTTCGCTAAAGTAACTGCTTGTCTTGATCTTCAATTGTCTCGATGTCGCAGTCAGTTACCTTGAGGAAATCGGCGTCCTAGACTCGCCCGGACAAGCAGTCGATTCCCTCCATCTCCCATACCGCGAGATCGGCATTGGCGACATGTAATGACCGATCGGCCTGCATGATCTCGACTTGGTCCCCTTGCCATTGCATGAGGCATTGGTGCATTGTTGAAGGGACACAGCAATTCGCGTGGATCCAATCCCGTCCCAACAATAAACTGTAGGAACCCTTTCCGTCGAAGACGAAGAAGGTGGTGGGAATCGTCTTGCTGCCCACGGTAAGCTCCACGTTTAGGACCTCCTTCGCCTCGGATGCGTTGCCACCGAAGTCCTTTAATACCATATTGGTCTTGATAAGGTCTTCAGGTACTTTTCCAAGCTTCCTGAAGGTTGTGTATGGCATTAAATTGATCATCGCGCCGCCGTCGACCAGCATCTTTGTCATCGGCCGACCGTTAATGAATCCTTTGAGGTATAATGGCCATAAATGTCTGTAACTGGCGTCAACTGGCTTGTCGAAGATAGCTTGGTCTGGTGACAACTGTAGCCTGGCCGAAACTCGTTCGTCATCGGCCATTGCTTCATCGACTGCCTGCACGCTGTATTCTGCCGGCAATATGAACACCATGTTAACAGGCGCCGATGCCACCTTTTTACCTTTTGAAGCCGAGGAGTCCCGAGCTGTATTGGAGGTGCCCTCATCGGCCTTGACCGCCGTGGATTTTATCCTCCACTCTTTTCTGGTCTTGGTTGGCCGATGGGGTATTTCAGCTTGTTGCTCTTGGATTTGCTCTTTCCTCCTTAACCTCTGAACCCGCCGCTTTTGTGTCTTGGTGAATACATCGCTTGGGTACCATTGGGGGTTCTGGACTTGCTCCTCGTCTTCATCGTGCTGATCTCGGCGCATCGGCCCTAGCCTTTCATGCACAGATTTCCGTTGCTTGGCCGGCCGATGCGTTTGCCTGCTTGAGCTATCCTGATAAGAATCTTCTGCACCATTGCATGCAGGGCACTCCTGGATAGATGGCAACCTCATCCCTTCATTCCAGCAGAAGCGGAAAAACTCGCACTCCTAGTGTGGATCGTAGGAGTTGTCTTGATCGGCTTGGTCTTGAGCTTGTTCCTCCTGCCTCCGCTGGTATTTTCTGATCAGGCCCTCAGAGGTCTGATGAGGCCGCTTGCCAGTCCGATGGCCACCGCCATCGGCCCTGTCTGCCCGCACCATGTTGACTGGGAACGGGTGGCCTTCAATCTTCATCAGCCGCTTGGCATCATCGATTTTAATTCTGCCTTGCTCGATGGCCGATTGAATCTGTTGCCGGAAGATCTTGCATTCATTTGTATGGTGTGAATAGGAATTGTGCCACTTGCAATATCTCGTCTTCTTGATGTCTTCGGCCGATGGCAATACGTGACCTACTGGCAGTTGGATTTGCTTTTCTTGCAACAGCAGGTCAAATATCTTATCGGCCTTGTTGATGTCGAAATCATATTTATCTTCTTTATCACCTTTCTTGGCCCACTAGCAAGTTGTTGATTTCCTCATCCGGGCCCACTCGGCTAGGTCGACATCAACGTCTTCGTCGTCGTCATCGTCGGAGGCGTACTGATAAACAGTGTTAATCTTTTTCGCAAACTTCTTTGCCTCCTGGAATCGCTGCTCATGGGCCGATACTCGTTGTGCCAGCTGAGCTAGGCTGTCAAATTCCTGCGAAGAGAACCTCTCGCGTATCGGCCCTAGCAATCCTTGAAATGCCAGGTCGGCCAACTGGGAATCGGTCAAACTGAGGCTATAACACCTATTCCGTATGTCTCTGAACCTTTGTATATGTTCTGGAACCGATTCATCCACTCGTTGCCTGATGGCAGTCAGATCGGATAGTTTCATTTCTTGTACGCCATTGTAGAAATATCTATGAAACTGTTTCTCCAGATCTGTCCATCCTCTGATGGAATTACAGGGTAAGGAAGAAAACCACGTGAATGCAGACCCTGATAAAGACAGAGGGAAAAACCTCACCCTCAACGCCTCGATAGCCGAAGCCTCCCCGCACTGTGCTAGGAATCGGCTGACATGCTCATATGTCGAGACGTTGTGCTATCCCGAAAACTTGGAGAAATCCGGGATCTTGTATCGGCCTGGCAATGGTACTCTGTCAAATTCCTCGGGATACGGATGCCGATACACTATAGAGTTCTCCTTGGGCTTCAAGCCGAATTGATCCCGCATCACTTCGGCTATCATGTCGGCCCAGTATCCTGCGGGCCGATGTGGGAGGTCTTGATGAAACGATTGTTGCAAGCACTCTGCCTGATACTACCTGGGGGAGTATGGCTAGTAATGGTGATCCAAGTTCTGTGCGCCATACTGTCCTGCAGTGTGCTGCTGATAGCCTCGTGGTACATTGTATGCAGCTTGAGGTGGAGGACTATTGAACACTGGGGCTTGCGGTTGTCCGGCCGATGGCTGGTTGACGGGAACTTGCTGCATCGGCTCAACCACTGGTTGCTTCCCCTTGGTCCACTGAGCGTATTGCTCCTCCGTGATGTGCTGAGGGCTGCCCCCAGTCTGCCTGGTGAGGACCAACGGCAGTGTCGTTGTCGGCTGCGCCGATGGGGGTGGCATCGGCGCTGTCGGCTGAGGCGTGCTCAGGTCATTCCTCAGGGTCCGATATGCAGGGAACTTATTTTCTGGCAAGAAAATTGGCCCCTAAGGCTTGTACTGGTGGATTGACCCGTCTAAGATCGATTTGACCGTATTGGTCAATGTGTTCACCAAAATCCCCGATTGGTTGACTAGCGCAGAATGGACTGCGGAGTCAATCCTGTCTTGCAACGTCGGCGCTGCAGTATCTTCAGTCTTGACGGCGTGATCGTGCACCGCCGCCGACGTGCCAGCTCCATCTCCGGGACTCGGCATGACTACCTTGGACTTTTGAATCAAGGTGCCTTGCCGAGTCCTAGAATATGTTTGCAGGTACATGTTCTGGAACTGCTCCACCAGATTCTCCATCTCAGCTTTTTGTTCTGCGCTGAGCTGGTCGGCGGTCACAGGAATGATGTTCTCCTCGACGATCTCGGCCTGCTTCGACATCTCGAGGTGATCTTGTTGCTGGTGAGAAGCTTGTGTTCTTGTAGTCCCACTGGGCGTGCCAAAAGCGTGTTGGCGCAGAATTTCGACCCGTCCAGCAACCAAACAGGTTCCGCGTTACCACGGCGGCCTGGGATATCTGCTTAACTCCAGTGCAGGTCCAAATGGCTTGCCTAGTCGTCAGCAGAGCGTGCCAGTTGATTTGATCTGCAATCAACAAGAAACAAGTAATCCAAGTCAGAAAACAATGGCCGATCGGCCGATAGACCGATGACACATTGTCATAGCCCAGCCAATAGGGCAAAGCTATATCGGCTCACTTGTGATAAAAGATAAGTAAAGCATGAGTCTAATCTTAACGGCCTTCATATAAATGTCAACCAGCAGCATCAGCCGATAAGTATAACAAAGATAACTACACTAGCTAATACTCTAGTGCAAACTTATACAAGCCAATCGGTCGATATAAACACATCAACCACAAAGAAATCTTAAGATTACTCCATGATCAACATATCTATACTTATCAATCTGCACATATAAGTGGCAAACACATGCAAGAAACATAAAGCAATCACATGCGTTAGATAAGACCGGCTGAAACCCCGGTACTATCCTTAGTTACAATCAAAAACAGGCTTCGTGTTAGATCTCAAAATAGGACTAAGGTCGATGGCAACTTGAAGTGTGAATTGAGGCCTAACACGAAGAAAATCAAGTCGTCGATTGCTTTTGGGGATGGTAAATGTCTTAGATAATCTAAACGAGTAAACCAATTCAACCATCGTCGGCAATAAACCCTAAAACGAGTTAACCGCTGGCGAGATGGAATTGGAAAACCACATCGAGATTAGCTAAAAACACGATAAACGACGATTACATCATCAAGGCTTAACGTGCCTAAAGCGACACGCTAGCCCCGACGAAGTAAATCGTCGGGCACGAGTTCTTACCTTGCTCTAGGGAAGCAAGAACTCGTCAGGAGTCAACCTCTTGCGAGGGTTGGCGATGCGCCGAAAGTAGATCGATTCGATTGTATGATTGATTGAGAGAGAGTTTACATGTACAAACTATCGGGATATTTATACCCGAGATGACAACAGAACCCTTGTCGGGTACGATCTTATCTACAACTAACAAACAAGTATAACTACCCAATTCACAAGATACAATTTCCTAAAACCGAGCTTTATCTCTATTTGGCAACCTCCTTAAAGCTTATCTCGAGCCCAAACCAAGCCCGCATTAACGTTGTCAACTTATAACCCGCATCAGCCTTCAATCAAGCTGAATCCGTATCGGCCGATATGCTCTTCATAGCATCATCTTTCCCAGTCCGATACGGCTACCGGGTCCGATACGACTCCTGGTCTGGCTCCAACTCAATCCTTCCTCTCTGCTTCGGTTCCCCTTCCGCTTCCAAGTCGATTACCAAATTTCACCGTTAACAGGAGTTCTGCGAAGACTTCGGTATTAAGATTTGCTATGCATCGATGGCGCACCCTAAGAGCAACGGACAAGTTGAACGTGCTAATGGTATGGTCCTTCAAGGTATCAAAGCCCGAGTGTTTGATAGACTACGACTGTATGCTGGAAGATGGGTTCAAGAGTTGCCTTTGGTGTTATGGTCATTACGGACTACACCCAGTCGGGCTATTGGCCAATCTCCTTTCTTCTTGGTTTACGGAGCAGAAGCAATGTTGCCGAGTGAGATGGAGTACGAGTCTCTTCGAGTTCAAAGCTTCGATGACGAGCGTTACGACCAAGACAGAGTTGACGACCTGACCCGACTGGAGGAAGCCTGCGAAGCCGCATTGGTTCAGTCGGCGCGATATCTTCAAGGACTTCGCCGCTACCACAACCACAATGTTCGATCACGAGCTTTCATTGTTGGAGATATGGTACTACGCAAGATTCAAACTACAAAAGATCACCACAATCTATCTCCACTATGGGAAGGGCCCTATATAATCGCTGAGGTGACTCGGCCAGGGGCATATCGCCTGAAGCATGAAGATGGGACCATGGTGGAGAACTCCTAGAATATTGAGCACCTTCGTCGATATTACGCTTAAAGTTTTTCTGGTTCTATGTTTTTCTCGACTGCCAATTTCAAGCAAGATGACTTCTTGAGTTGACAGTCGGGGGCTATAAATACATCAATAAAGCATTATTTTTCTTTCATGATCAAGAATTTGTTCTTATTTCGCTTATCATTGCTTAGTGCTTTGGTTCGAGTTCAATAGATAAGGACTGAGATTTTTTGATGACTTAGTCAAGCCTAGGCTTGGTTCTAGTCGGACGAAAACTCTTAAGAAATTATATATGAAGACTCGGATCAGGGCATTAACATAAATAAGCCAAATATTTACAAGTTATAAATACAGCAAGTTATATACATCAAGACGATTCAGTTATTCTTGGAAGTGTGAAGCTACATCACCGGCTACCTTCTTCGCCGACTCCTGCGCTTCATTTATGAGCTCTAGGGCTCGCTCGTCTAAGGTGCCAGCTACAAAGCCATCTCCGACAGAGTCCACCTCTATCCGAGGATAGAGTGATTTCGTCTGCGCAAGAGCAAAGCTTGCACCCATGATGGCCGCATCAGAGATATTCTCCATATATTTCGCTGGAGCCATCCTGAGCTTGTCGAAGACTTCTACGGCATCCAACGAGCTTGTCCCGAGTCCTTGTTTGTACAGTGCTGACAGGATCGGTGCAGCGGCATTAGCGATGTCATCCCGCACGCTTTCAGCCCTTCGGACTCTCTCGGCGAAGACGTTAAATTGCGCTTGGGATTTTACCTTATTGGCTACAAGATTGATATGATTCGGATTACATCAACAGTCAAGATTGCGCATATTTGAGAAGTCTGAGCTTCGCAAGATTACCTTCGATTTCTTCCAAGGTTTTTTCTTTGTCAGACTCCAGCTTGGCCTTGTCGGTTTCTGCTTCTTCTAGCTGGGTCTTGAGGCTATTAATCTTAGAAAGGTTGGCTATAACGCGAAGACTTGCGGCTATCAGGATCAGAAGGATAAACGAAGACAGAGCAAAGACAAGGTGGTTTGGCTTACCCCCGATTGAGCCACGAAGTTCCAAGTTTTCATCTCGGAGCTTCGCGATTTCTGCTCGCAAGACGACCTCTCGAGCTGCGGCTTCTTCTCTGGTGGCCTTGAGATCTTGGTGGACGTTTTCCAGAGAGTTTACATGAGGAACCAGCTTTTCGAGGGTGTCTGATTTGGCCATTGAGCGACAATATATTCTCTGCATAAGGGGATGGCGATAAGACAACCACATCAGACAACGATGACAAGACATAGAGGAGATATACTTACATTCATCAGCCGGGTCGCTTCATTGAGGCTGGCCACGAGCATATCGTGTTCCTCATCTTCTTATTACTTATTTAACATGATGCCTTGCTTAATGCCATCAGCATCGCGCCACTCAATTTTGATAGGAGGGACCGAGTCAGTCGAAGACTTCAGTCGGGAGATTTCCTCCTCTTCGGCTAGTTGATCTAGAGGAACTAAATGAAGATAAAAGTAAAGAATATGATGAAGACAAGAGTCTGGCAATTATTGAGAGATTTACCTGTTTTGGGAGCCGGATCCTCGGTTGGAGCTTCTTGACCGCGCGAGCCCTGTGGATCTTCGTCCGGCTGGTTTCCAGTCGGGGCATCCCGATTGGCAGTCGGGGGCTGTTCTTCTTCGACCGACTGGTTTCCAGCTGGGATGTCCTGGCTGGCAGTCGGGGGCTCAACTGCAGGAACGTCTCTGTCTAAGGATTCCGTCCCAATAGCGTCTTCACTCAGGACAGGGTCTTGGGGCTTTTGTTATGCAGGTCTTGGCTTTTTTGACGCTGCAGATAGATTGACGGTTTCAGCCCGCCCGGTGGGATCAATGTCCTGAGGTTTTCTACAAAGAAGAAGACGAAGCTGATTGAGACAGAGGAAAGAGCGTTTTCAACATCAAGTTGGTTTTGGTTATGCGAGGTACTTATTAGATCTCCTGATCTTGGGTATGGATCTGGCCGATGGCTTCGGAGGACTTATATTAGCTTGAGGAATCTGGATTTCTTCGTCATCCGAATCGTCGACGACCAGTCTCCTTTTACTCGCCCGCTTGCTGATATCCTCGTCGGCGGCGGCTCTCTTCTCTTGACGCTCGACCTTGATCTTGGGGCCGCCAGTCGGTTTTTTGGCAGCAGGCCGAGTTGGCATAACAAATTGAAATGGGGGAGGATGCCTAGAAATGCTTCGCACACATGGATAAAAATTGCAATGTGGAGGATAGAATTGGGATTCAAATGATAGATTTGAAGGCCGTAGTATTCGAGGATACCATGGAAGAAATCGGAAGTGGGAAGACCAAATCCGCAATAGAAAAAAGAGGTGAAGACCACAATCTCACTGGTGTTTGGAGTGGGGAACTCCTTGCTGGCCGCCGGACGCCAGCCGATGATTTCCTTGGGCGGGAGAACTCCGTTCTTCACCATTTCCCGCAAGGTCGACTCCTTCACGTCCGAGGTTGCCCACTAGTCGAAAGGGATTTCTCTCTCTTCCGCCATGGATGCGAGTTGGGTGGAGGTAGATCTAGCGTAGGAGATGGGGATTTTTTGAGGGGATGCTAGCAGCTGGATGCGGATGATGGATTGCAGTGGAGCTTGGGTTTTTTCGATGGATGATTTTGCGTGAACACGAGTTCTTGGATTCCTCGAAGCGGTTGGTGAACAGGAGCGCGAAAAGAGGAGAAAATTTCGGGAAGATAAAGCGGCAGGGACGACGCTGGCGCTTTAAGAAAGATTTAGGGTTTTTGCTGGATTTTCTCGTATTTGGGCCGAGCCCATGAGAAACTTGCGGCCCATCTTATGAGTACGGCTTGACATATGTCCATGAGGACTTAAGGAAATTTGCTTTGGCAATTTGCATATGTCTCTTTGCCTGATGACTTAAAAAATCCTTTAATAACAGCAGTTACATAACTTGTTAAAGGTTGGTACGATGCAATTTGGAAGGTGACAAACGATTTTTTCCCATGAGGGTCGGCTGCGAAGTCTGCTCTGAGATAACTCAGGCGAAAAGACTCGGATGAGCATGAGCTAGCCGAGTATTAAACACTATGCCTTGATTATGAGGTTATGTGTTATAAGATTTTTTATGATTATTTCTGGCTTGAGCTAGGGATTTATTTAACTCAAGAGAGTATGATTATTATAGTTCTTGACTATATGCTTAGTTTGTTTAACTAAACACATAGTCGGGGGCTACACCTAATTAGGTGCATCAGTCGATGCACCTAAATCTTTATTTTTGAGATTTTTTGAGATGTTTTTAGCCCTTCACAGCCTTTTTTGGATGATGAAGCACTCGGGAGACTCAGGCAGAGATGATGGAGGCACTCGGCAGTAGAAGCACTCGGCTAAGGAGTCACTCGGCTGCGTGTTATTCAAGTTCGAGGCAAAGTTATTTCATCGACTGTGATGATCTCGGGGGCTACTGTGGAGATTATGGATACCGGATACCCTCATGGCTAGCTTATCCGACTTACCATAGGGATAGGTTATGACTCATGATTATGTAAACCGGCTATGACTTGGGAGTTACGTTACCATTGAGATAAGGTAACAGCCCATAGTCTATAGTTGGTAAGATTGAGAAGTCCGACTTAGAGTAAGATAGGTCTCCGACTTGTAAACCCACCCTCCGGGACTATATAAGGAGGGTAGGGCGTCCCTTGAAGGACACACGGAAATTACACGAGACAACATACGAAAACTCACGAGAGCCCCTATTGAAAGAGATCAAGAGATCAATAAACACTCGGCGGATCGAATCTCCGAAACAGGAGTAGGGTATTACCTCTCATTAGAGAGGGCCTGAACCTGTCTAAACCTTTGTCCCGACTAACCCATTGTGTTTGGCACTTGACTGCTACCCCCATATTGATATTGCCGAAACCAAGTTTCGACACAATCGATCGTGCACAATCACATAATCACGTGAGCGTCGTACAGCTTCTTGCGACCGAGTAGGCTGTCGTCGTATTCTTTGGTGTATCTTTTTTTTCACTGTATGCATGTCACTTGTATCGTAAATGCAGGGGATTGTAATGGGACGGGAGGGGAGGGAAGGCAATCTTTCTAGCAACACAAAATTTGTTGTAAAATATCTCTAGTTTCTAGTTTATGGTCTTTGTCGAAAGACATCGTAACTTCTTTAATTTGCTCATAGACACCTTAGAAACGTGATAATTTGCTGAAAATATAACAGCAACCAGCTGCCCATTCTTTAGGACTTATTGAAAGGGATTGATCGCCAAATAAACAACATTGGGGAGAGAGGATTGCCCTGCGTCGTAGCCCATTGCTGTGGTGCCCTGATTTACTGCTTCTTATATGTAGATTGCTTAACTGAAGGAATAATTTCATTTTAGGTCCTTCAACTTGACGTCAAGTTTGAAATTCATCCCTAAACCGTAATACTAGGTATAGCCCATCCCCAAACTTGAAAAACCATGTCAACTTTTGTCCCAAGGTAGGATTGCTCCCGGTTTTGTCCGACATGGTGCTTTGACTCCGGTCAGCTGTGCGGGATTAGCATGGGACCCACGTGGGCCCCACATGTCAACAACCAACTATTTCCTCATCTCTCACCCTCTCTCCCCTCTCTTCACTATCCTCACTAGGCTGGGAGGCAGGCCGCGGGTGGCATGGACAGGGGTGGCCGCCGGCGTCCCCGTGAGCTCGTTGCAGGATAAAAAGCAAAATCCCTCCTCTCTTCCCTCTCTCTCTCTCCTGTCACAGTGGAGGATGACAACGACATTGATGAGGCCAAGCTTAGGCGAAGACGACAAAGCTTGGGGATGCATGGAGCTCAAGCTCGATGAGGTAGTATGAGCTTGGGGAAGGGCTCAGCAAGGCTTGGGGCTACTTGGGAGCTCAAGTTTAAGCACCCCGACGGCTACTTCCCCTCCCTCGCCATTGAACCGACGCCGACAGCGAGTCCATGAGTCCTCCGTCCCCATGTCATTCCCACGCAAGGTGAGCCAAAGCCTCAATGTATGCCATGGCGGCCGTCCTCTCCTACCTGCCGCCGCAGCCTAGGTCCTCTCTTGCCGCCTGTCGTCCTCTCCCGTCGGTCATCGGTACCGCCCAGCTCCTCTCCTGTCGCATGCCGCCCGCCTTTAGGTAGGGAGAGGGGAGAAGAGGGATGAGGCACATGGTCGGAGGAGATGCTCCCATGCCTCCGAGGCCCTACTCTTGCCGACGCCATCGAGAAAAAAGGTAGAGAGAAACAGAGAAAGGAAGGAGAGGAAGTGTCATTGACATGTGGAGTCCACCAATTTTTATTTTTTATTTATTTAGATTGAATTGCCCTGACATGTGGGTCCCACACCAACTCAGTTGCAACGTCAGCCGAAACCAGACACTATACTGCCCTGGGACCTCGGGTACACCGATTTTGCAAATTGAGGGATGCGTTATACCTAGAATTATAGTTCAGGGATGAATTTCAAACGTGGCATCAAGTTGCGGGACCCTAAATGAACTTATTCCCTTAATGGAATTGGAAGAAGAAGAGTAAGAGTGGGACTATTTTTATAGGCCGGCCCAAGGATGAGAAACAACCCAAGGCCCAATGGCTCACCTCCTTGACCAAGAAAGGAAAAGGTACACCAAAGGTCCCTTATCTTGTCGTCGAATTACAAAATCATCCTTGAACCGCAAAACAGGATACAACGCATCCCTCAACTTACAAAACCTGTGCAAACTAGGTCCCTTGACGGTATTGTCCCTGGTTTTGTCCTACATGGCTCCTTTGACTAGGTCTTTGTCCCATGTGACATTGACGTGATGCTTACGTTGCAATTCAATCCCCCCAAAAAATAAAAACAGTGGGACCTACGTGTCAGTTACACTAGAAAATAGAAAAAAAATTATGGGGTTCATGTGGGGCCCACATTTCATTCTCATAGTCATTTTCCCCTCTCCTTCCGCTCTTCTCATCCTCCTTTCTCCTCGCCAAATGACACCGGGCGAAGCGGTGGAGGAGGCGGTAGGAAGGCCGACAAGGCGAGGTGTGATAGGAGACAGCCCAGGGCACAGTAAAGGGCGCGGGCGGCAGCGACCGGTTGCGCCGTGGAGGAGGGCGGCGGCGACGATGAAGAAGAGTTGGGTGGCGCAGAGGAGATGGGCCAGCACCGATGAAGAGGAGCTAGGCAGCAACAGAATGATGCAAACGAGATGGGCGGCACAAGTGCAGAGGAGATGAGGCTGCTGTCGGTGACTATGGTGGCGATGACGATGATACGTGGGGCCGAGGGAAAGGAGGTGCTCGCGTCAATGTGGCTGTTGTCGTCGTCACTGGCGAGGTGAGGGTAGGTGGAGGAGGGAAAGGGGAAGGGTGGCGGCGACAGCCATCCCGTAGTTTAGCATGGCGGCGGAGGCATGGCGCGAGGCGGTGATGAAGGAGGCCGGGCCCCATAGGCCAGCTCCTAGTGAGGCACCAGAGGAGGGGCCACCGACGTAGAAGCGGGAAGCCCCGCAGCTCCTCGCCAATGCAAAATTAGCGGTTCTCACGGTGGTGTGGCCACGTCCTACAGGAGCAGATCGCCCTAGGCTACTTCCCCTACACCAAGCTCGCCACCGCCTCCACCCCTTGGCTTCCTCAGGCTTCTTCCTCAACCTCGCCTCTGAGTGGAGCCCATTCGCCATCCACCAGGACCACCACGTCAGGCTCTATGCCGACGACATCGAGGTCTTGCTCCCTGAGCTCTACAACGACGAGCGCTACATCATGCATGACATCCATGGCTTCCTGCCACCACCGCTCTCCCACGGCTCACATCATTGTCACCACTACCACCACCACCACATCACTGTCGCCTTCGTGGTGCACATCATGATCCGCGAGGCCATCGACCGTCTCCGCGACAATGGCTATAGCTTCATGGCGCTGGCCATGCGCGTCAAGTTTGTCGAGCTTGAGAGGTTGGTTGGTGAACATGACAGTATTCACGCTCAACGACCAAGCCATCTTTGTCGGTGGAGGCCACGACGACTATGTCTCGGCACATGGTTCTCTTCCACGTCGTTCCCGGGCATCGCCTCACCCACGCTGACCTCCAGCACCTCAAATCGAGGCATTGGGAGCATCATGCTGTTCCCGCGTCTCCACCTCGCCAACCTCGCCGTAGTAGCTGCTTCGACGGTGCCCCTCGCATGCCGCACATTTTCCAAGGCCAAGGCCATGGCCCCGACAACCTTCATCCCTCGCATACTGGATAACCCAGCATGGGCAAGGAGGAACGGGAGGGTGTGTTAACGCCAGAATTTGGTAAGCCCCGAAGTCCCCATCAGCTCAGGATCCATATCGGCTCGAAGCTAGTATTGGCCTAGGGTTCTACATCGGCCGATGGGGTTATTTTAAACCAACCACCAACAGCAGTCGGATTCTTGTTAGATTCGGGAAGATCTTATCCAGAGAAGACCGAGTTTGAGGAGGATGCGGCTTGTATCTTTTAATTAGGATAAGTTTGTTAGTTTCCTTCTTATCTTTAGGAAAGTGTGTTTAGTGTCCAATAAGGACTTTATCTGTTTCCTTTTATCTTTAGGAAAGTTTGAGTCGTATTCTGTTAGGATTTTTGTTAACTTATGGGTATAAATATGTAAGCCCATAGTTCATGTAATTTTTACCTCATGATCAATCAACTTCGGCGCATCGCCAACCTTTACTTTTCGTCTTCTTCAATGAGTTCATGCCCTTCCCGCGAGGGGTAAGTCTCGTTATGGCTGCTTGCGCTGTCGGGGCTAGGGCTTCGACATTCTGATCTTGTCAACGTAAGCACCTACTATCATATATCTTAGTCAATCTGGTTTGGCGTCTCGATTTAATCGTATCGGCCGAGATTCGTTTTAGGGTTTACGCCGGTATCGACTAAATCGCCTCGCTAGATTAGATTGGCTAAGGTATCTACCACCCCGAAAATCAGTCGAGGGATTGATTGTCTAGATCTTGCGTTTCTTTTCATACTTAGTGCCGCTAAGTCATGATTAGAACCGTAATCTCTAGCCTGCCTGTCGATTACCAATAAGGGTTTCGCCGGGGTTTCAGCCGGTGAGTTATCTGGACGTTGCATCGGCCCAAGAGTTTTACATATAGATTGGATCTGGCCGATGACAACAGAGTATTTATTGTCTATCTGCTTATTGAGAGTTTATGCCATCGGACCTCTGGCCGATGTGTGCTTCAATCTTCAGATCAATATTTATTTTATCGTATGATTGGTTTATGTTATATTATATTGCTATATTATCATCGGCAGATCGTTTCTATATAGATGTTTGCTCAGTTCACAGCCGATGGATTAAAATCTTAACTGCATCGACTGGCGTTGTATCGGCTGGAGTCGCGCCATCGGCTCATCGGCTGGAGCCGAAGAAGACTTATTACGGTTTCAAAGTCCCTCTATTCTGATGCAAGTGGGTAAGAATTCCAAGAGGATTGAAGGTTGACAAGCATGGGATGATCATCGTTGACCTGAATGATGTTGGCTACGAAGATGAGCCATTCGTGCTCGCGAAATCCATTAAGCAGGTATTCTATGTCAAGGACCCATCACTCTCAAAATCCGCTAGGGCACGTCATGTTGTTTTCGAAGGCAAGCGAAGTATTGTTGGAATGGAGAATATCATCGATGAAGGTGACTATGATCAACCTGACGAGCAACCGCCACCCACAACTGATGTCGAATCAAAAAACGAGAAAACAAATGAAGAAGATGAAAAAGCCTTGTATGTATGGACCAATCATCAAGAAGGGCTACTAGTTAGAGTTTAAATTAATTTGTAAATTACTGTACTAATTTATGCAATTAATGTTT
>BDMV01000002.1:57143471-57234760 GCA_008326285.1 Oryza officinalis | reverse complement strand
AATAAATAGGGGCGGCGCGGCGGGAATCCCGCCGGGATTTGCGGCGGCGCGGGCGCGGCGGCCGGCCGTGTCGGAGGCGGACTCGGCCGCGGGCGGGCCCACGCGTCAGCGGGCGCGGCGCGAGGGAGGCGCGGCGGACTTCCGGGCGGCTCGGGCCGTGGCCTCGGGCCGGCCCGGGAAGGAGGAGAGGCGCGGGGAGGCGCGGCGCCTTGGGCCGGGGGGGGAAAATGGCGGCCCGGGGCCGGGAGGGGGAGAGGCCTGGGCCGGCTGGGGCGGTCCGGGAGGGGAAAGAGGAGCGCGCGGCTCGGCTTGGGCCGGAGGGGAAAATGGGCCGACGGCCCGAGTAGAGGAAAAAGAAAAAGAAAAGGAAAAAGAAAAGGAATTTTTCCCAGGGATTTATTTATTGCGCTTGAGGGTTTTTAATTAGTTAAAATTATTTTTAGGGCTCTGAAAATTCCACTAAAAATCCTGTTAATGTATTTTGACATGGGGGACTCAGGAAAAATTCCACCTTGCCATTTCCACTTCTTTAATGCATTATTTAATTGGGTTTTTCTCCAGATTTAATTCAACAATTTCTCAGATAAATTATTAAATTTAATTTTTACGATTTGGGAGAACCTCAGGGTGTGACAAAACTCCACCTTGAGACAAATTCCTTCTTGTAGCATAAATCAAACCTTTACCCTGAACACAACAAAGAAAACACTTTCGACGCCAAATAGCCTCTTGGGCTAGACCACTATACCAACTAAGCTTGAGCAAAGCTCAAACTTAGCAACAGCAACTGGCTTTGTCATCATATCGGCAGGATTATCATGAGTGCTTATCTTGCATACCTTTAGCTTACCTTGTATGACTACATCGCGAACATAATGGTACTTGACGTCAATGTGCTTTGTATTCTCATAAAACATCTGATCTTTAGTGAGGTATATGGCACTTTGACTACCACAAAACAAGTTAATGCAAGAATCAACTCCACAAAACTCAGCAAACAATCCTTTCAGCAAAACTGATTCCTTACATGCTTCAGCAATAACCATGTATTCTGCTTCAGTGGTAGACAGGGCAACAACAGGCTGCAATGTTGCCTTCCAACCCACGGCACAACTACCAATAGTAAACACATAACTATAAAATCAAGGTGTTTGATTCTTCTATTGTGATGAACAATTGGCATATGAGGTTATTGGTTTTGATATTTGGAGATTATTGACGAAGTGGTTTTTGAGATGATTGAATTTCCAGACGGTGAACAGGAACTACTATTTTTTGTTGGTGTCACAACCAGAAGTTCGCTTTCCAGGGTAAATTCGTAAAGTAAATCGCGTAAAACAAATTTTCTTTTTAACCTAGAGCAAAGTACTAATTTAAAAATATATTTAATCAAGTGGAATTGGCATGGTGGGATTTTTCTTGAGTTCCCCATGTTAAAATACAGTAACGGGATTTTTAGTGGAATTTTCAAAGCCCTAAAAATATTTTTAATCAATTAAAAATCTCAAGCGCAATAAATAAATCCCTGGAAAATCCTTTTCCTTTTTCCTTCCCCTTTTTCTTTTCTTCCTTTTTCCTTTTGGGCCGTCGGCCCAATTCCCTCTCCTTTCCCGGGCCGCCCCGCCGCTTCCTTCCCTCTCCCGGGCCGGCCCGCGCCGCCCGCATCCCCGCCCCTTCCCCTTCCCAGGCCGGCCCGAGGCCGTGGCCCGAGCCGCCGAAGTCTGGGCCGCCTCCCTCTCTTGCTCGGGCCGCTGACGGGTGGGGCCCGCGCCCACGCCGTCTCAGACTCGACCGGCCGCTGCCGCCCGCGCCGCCCGCGTTCTCCGGCGGGGTTTTCGCAACCGCCGCACGAACCCTAGCCGGCCCCTTATATTTTTTGCTCCCCGCGTTCTCCTCTCCCATTTCCCCCTTGTGCCGCCGTCTCCCGAACCCTAGATCCGTCGCCCGCCGCGTCTCCTTCGTCGCCTCCGGTGAGCGCCGCCGCCGCCTTTTCCTCCTCTCTCCTCCCTCGGCGCCGCCGTGCGAGCCGCCCGCGCCGCTCCGCCCCCGCCCACGCCACTCGGCCGCCCGCTCCGCCGCCGCATCCGGCCGCTGTCGCGCCACCGCTTCCCGGCCACCGCCGTGCGCGCCGCCGCGCCGTGGCCGTGCCGCGTGGCCGCCGCGTCGCCGTGCCGCTCGCCGCGTGGCCGCCGCGTGGTCGCTGCGTCGGCGCCACGTGTACACCACGTGGTGCGCCGCCGCCGCCGGCCGGTGGACTCAGTCCACCGTGGACCGGGATCCCCGTGCCACCGATAGGTGGGGCCCACCTGTCGGAGCCGCCGCCGCCCGCTGACGTCATCCCTAGTCCGCTGACGTCATCATGACGTCAGCCCTAGCCTGCCGCCGTCAGCATGACGTCAGCCCTAGGGGTTTATTGCGCAATAATTGAATAAGGACTTTTCTGTTTATAGTAAAAACACAGTTAATCTTCTAAAATTCATAATTAATTCATCCGGACTCCGTTTGAGTCCATTCAAGTTGCAAAAATTTCATAAAAATGTCTAGAATCCATTAAAAATAGTTTTGTTCTCTGTTTCAGTAGACTTATAGCCTGTTTGCTCGTGTGCTTTGTTTGTCGTTTAGATTCCGGTAATTCCGACTCTCCGGTTTACTTTGAGGTCGTTGCCGAGGTCGACCTAGTGCAGGAGCAAGGCAAGTTATGCTTCACATTGATCATATTGTTCCTAAATTTACAAATACCTTATTTTCAATCCAATTTCTCGATTCAATAGAAGCCCAAAGAGGTGCATATGGTACCCAAATAAGGATAGGATAGATATGTCAAAAGCAGGTCTGATTACACCTATTCCTAATCCTAAATAGAATGTAAGGACGTGGGGATTTCTATGTAAACAGAGTATCCTATTTCCATTTTTCTGTAAATGTTGCATTATTTCATAATGTCATTTTATGTGGGTTCTTTCCTATTGTACTCAGCCAATTATATTGATCATCTTGTACCTTTGATAGTGTGGGTAATTAATTCTTTATTCCCTGATTTAGGAGTGCTTAGCCATGCTTAGCTAACTTAGCTCACTAAAGGGGATCACCTTAAATAATTAATTATTGTAGTCCCTATGGTGACACTTTGGTTTAGGAGCCACCATGGTAATAATATTTATTTTAAAACATGCTAATGGTGGGTTGTGAGCACATGGTTTTGATGGTTGTGCTCATGACAATTAAGGACCGGTTCGCGGGAAACCCTGGAAGAATTATCGTACTTTCCACAAGCCAGCGTGAGTAATGGCTAGATTTGTAGTATGGCCTTTTCCTAGCCGACGTACCCAGGCAAGGTGGGCGTGATGGAGTTGTTTGGCGGGGGCTTTACCCGTTGATTGGCTGCCGGATTCACCTAGGCACAAGAGGGGGCTGCCTACCTTGGTGTAAAGGTGGGGATGAAACCTGAGGTGTGGTGCGCTTGGTTAGGAAGGGTTGTGCGAAGGGTCCTGTCACAGTTCCTTTTCGGTGTACCATGGTGGTATGTCGGTGCACGGTAACGTGTTGTGAGACTGTGTCTTGTGGGTACAGTTGTACACCTCTGATCAGAGTAAAACTATTCGAATAGCCGTGCCTGCGGTTATGGGTGATCAACCAGATTCACCGTGATTAGTCCCACTTTCTTAATAATTGGATGTACTGGAACTGGTTTAGTTCAGGTCGATGGTTTGGGCCTGTCGCAACGTGGTGTAGCGTTGGACAGTGATGGTTTAATATTGTTTAATCAATTCAACGTTTTACTACTGCTTTCAACTATTGTATTTAAATGCTTACTTTATGCAAATGAACCCCTGCCTTCCTTTGGAATACCCTGCATCATACTTCCCCTTTTCGGTATGACTTGTTGAGTACAGTGGGTAGTACTCAGCCTTGCTTAATTTTTCCCCACACCAGAAGAGGAATATGCGTCCAATGGAGGCTTCTCGGAGGAGTAGGCTTCGTCCGCCGTCGAGGATGCTTGTGGAATGGTGCCAGCCCGCTGCAAGAGTCCTACTCTTAGTTTAGCTTGTTTTTTTCCGCTGCATTTATGTAAGAGATTTTTATGGTGTTTGTAAGACGTGGATCTGTATGTCGACTTTGTCGTTTGTGTACCCTGGCTGGTCCTGGATAGGGATTTTAATACACATTCTGCTTGGAATTCGGGTTAGCGAATTTCTGGGCGTGATAGTTGGGTCTGGTCAGACCTGGCAGGTAAGGCCGGTCAGACCGGAGGTGTGTGTGTGGTCAGACCGGCCAGCCCACGGTCTGACCGGTCGACTCTGTGTCGGTTTCGGTTTCGGGTTGTTTCATTGGATATCTGTGGTTAATTCGTGTTTATGGCTTCTAGATGGATACTATACGTATGTAATATTGTTGTGTGCTAACAATGAGTCAAGTTGGTGATAGCTTGTGCTCGGATATGGTTTCTTTGATTGATTCATGTGTAGGTAATCTTTACGTCTTGAGAGAGTATTGCCGGTGATGGATCGGGAGTCAACTTGGAGATAAGGTGACTCCCGGACGGTCAGATATCATGCGGGATACTTAGGCTAAATATTAATGCACGTGGTTGGTGAAGATTCTATATGGCATACGATGGAGGTATTGTGTGCGTATGGGATACGGAGTCGAATTTGGAAGGAGTCCAAATTTGGAACAATTGGAATATGTAAAGTTGGTTTCTTGTACGGGAAGGTTTCCTAGGTGGATTAGGACTTCTTGTATGAGTTTGGTTTGTGGCTTTAGGCTGCCTACCTCATGTATAAATAGAGAGGGAGGGTGTGACCTCCCGATATCGCTTTGGAGAGCATTGAGTTGAAAGTTTAGTTAGGGTTTCGAGTTTAGTCGAGATTTTTGTGAGGAGTGCTGTTGTTGCACTTTGTAAACACAGAGAGAAGTATTAAAGTTGTCATCTACTTTGATAGATCTTCAATTTGTGTTTGCTCGGGTTCGGCGGTCTAACCGGCGAGTCATAGGCGGTCAGACCGGAGGCATCACAGCGGTCAGACCGGCAGGACAGGTCGGTCAAACCGACGGCACAGGGCGGTCAGACCGGCAGGACAGGGCAGTCAGACCGACTGATCTATTCCAGTCAGATTGATCTACATCGATTTGAGGGTAACTTTTAATTCTGCTAAAAATTTTGGTTTTGGGGTACTACAACCATTCACCCCCCTCTGATTGGCTTAGTTCTTGTTCTTCAATCCTACAAGTGGTATCAGAGCCTCGCTTTTCTTCTTTGGATTTTTACCGATCTAGAGTTTTAGGCCATGGCTAACAAGTTTTCAACTAAGTCGCATATTTTTGATGGTTCAGATTTTGCTTATTGGTGTCATAAGATGCAATCTTACATTATGGCCCAAGATTATGATGTTTGGCAAAATGTTGCTCTTCCTTATGAGATTTCTGATCAAATTACCACTGAAGCTTCAAAAACTGAGTTTAATAGCAATTGCAAAGCCCGTAATATTTTGTTGAGTGGAATTTCTCGTTCAGATTTTGATCGTGTGCCACATCTTGAAACCACCCATGAGATTTGGAATGCCTTGAGAAACTTTCATCAAGGAACTACTAACATTAAAGAACTTCGTCGAGATCTTTTCAAAAATGAATACATAAAATTTGAGATGAAACCTGGAGAAGCTTTGGATGATTATCTTGGTAGATTTAATAAGATTTTGAGTGATCTTAAATCTGTTGATTCTTCTTATGACTCAAATTACACACAATCTGAGGTTTCTCGTCACTTTTTGAATGGTCTTGATATGTCTATTTGGGAGATGAAGGTTACATCTATTCAAGAGTCTATCCATATGTCTACTTTGACGTTGGATTCACTTTACATAAAACTCAAAACTCATGAGATGAATATTCTTTCTCGCAAGATAGATTCTAAGTCTAGTGCTTTGGTTTCTCTTGTGATTTCTTTGGATGTTGGTGCTTCTTCGTCAAATTTTACCGCTCTTGCTTTGATTAATGCCATGTCCGATGAGCAACTCGAACTGTTCGAGGAGGAGGATTTGGTTTTGGCTGCTAACAAGATTTCTCGAGCTGTGAACAATGTCAGGTACAGGAAAAGAGGAGGTCAAACTCGTTGCTTTGAATGTGGTGCACTTGGTCACATTCGTTCATATTGTCCTAAGCTTGGGAGAGGCAAGAAGAAAGACAACGGTGGAGAGAAAACCAAGGACGACAAGCCCAAGTTGAACAGCACGTTCAAGGGGAAGAAATCCAAGGATGTGGTCAGGAAGGTGTTGAGTCAAGTCTATGCTGCTTTTGAGCCATTAAGCGACACAGATTTTGATAGTGATCAAGACAAGGAGAAGGAACAGAACATCTTCGGTGTTTGCTTCATGGCTCGTGGTGAATCGGATTCAGAGTATGAGGACAATGAGGTGAGTTTTCTTGAGGAAGCTATTATTATTTTAAATGCAAAAAATAAGAAGTGTGAGAAGATGTATAAAAAATAAGAGTTCATGATTGAATCTCTAAATGCTGAAATTGCTAGATTGAAATCTCTTATTCCTGATGATGATGATTGCAAAAATTGTGAGATTTTAATGAATGAAATTTCAAAGATTAGAGAAATTAATGTTGCTCATGATTTGAAATTGAAATCTTCTTTTGCTCTTAGATTTGCTATGTACACACGCACATTACATGAGTTGTTTTTAACAAAAAAATTGTTGAAAAAATATCAAGTTGCTTTTTATGCTAGTTCGATGTTTAACATGATTTGTGCTAAAAAGTTAAAACGACACAATATTTTGAATTGCTCAACATGTACACTAAACAAGATGAGATTGAAAGATGTTTTGCGTCGTGTTGAGTATATGGAAAATATTGTAAAATCTGATGAAGTGCTTTCTTGTCCAAAATGTTGTAAAAACAATGGTCTCATGGTAGATTGTGAAAATTGTGCAAATTTGAAAAAAGAGGTTTCTTATTTGAAAAGTTCTTTGGCAAGATTTTCTGAAGATAAGAAACAACTTAACATGATTTTGGATCAATCTAAAGTGACTAGCTACAATAGGGGTGTAGGTTTTAATGTTCATGATTATTTCACCAAAAATCAACCCAATGTTTTAAAAGTAACTGAACATGATGAAATTTTGACAAACCCTAACGTTGTGAAAACAGTTTTTAAATCTGCTGGAATAATGCCCTCTCTTTCTGCTACACTAAAAGAAACTAAAACTCATATTTCAAAACCATTAATTGCTAGGGAAAAGTATACTTGTTCTTTTTGTGGTAAAGATGGTCATCTTGTTGGTTTTTGTTTCAGAATAGTACGTAAACAGACAAAAGAAAGAGAGATTGTTTTTGCAAAATCTAAGTGGCAAAAATCTAGTTTTCCCTCGAGGACACCGGTCAGACCGTAGTGGGTTGTGTGGTCAGACCGGCAACCGGTCCGATCGGCTACTGAGCGTCGGTCAGACCGGGCTCCGGTCAGACCGGTGGTACAGAAGCGATCAGACCGGGCCCCGGTTAGACTGGCCACTGTACTTCGGTCAGACTATTTTTTCTGAAAACTCTCAAACTGTTTTTGCTAGTGGATATATGCCTATTGGATCTACTGGTCGTGTGTCTCAGTACTGAATTCCTAAATTTCTTTTATTTAACTCTAGTACTGAGGCTTCGACATCTTCTTGTGTGTAGGCTTTGGTGGCGAGAAAGAAGAACGTGTGGATTGTGGATTCCGGTTGTTCGCGGCACATGATTGGTGATAAAATTGGTTCTCCTCCCTCAAGATGGCATCCAAGACGGAATCGATTATCTTTGGTGATGCTTCTACTAGTGTCGTTCTTGCTACAGGATCTGTCAAGGTGAATAACAAGTTTGAATTGAAAGAAGTAGCCTTGGTTGAGGATTTAAAATACAATTTGCTTTCGGTTTCATAAATTGTTGATGAGAATTTTGAGATTTATTTTAAAAAAACTGGAAGTAAAATATTTGATTCTTGTGGTGACTCTGTGTTGATTCTTGTGTTTGCTCGGGTTCGGCGGTCTAACCGGCGAGTCATAGGCGGTCAGACCGGCAGGACAGGGCGGTCAGACTGGCAGGACAGGGCAGTCAGATCGGCTGATCTATTCCGGTCAGACTGATCTACATTGATTTGAGGGTAACTTTTAATTCTGTTAAAAGTTTTGGTTTTGGGGTACTACAACCATTCACCCTCACTACTCAAGCTCACTACTCAACTGTTTCTTCAGTGTAGTGATTTTTTCCTTGCTCTTGGCAGCAATCAGCATATCATCAACATATAACAGTAAGTATATAGGTGATCCATCAACAAATTTAATGTACACACAGCTATCATATTCAAACCTCTTAAAGCCACGTGACAACATAAATGAATCAAACCTTTTATACCATTGACGAGGAGACTGTTTCAAACCATATAAGGATCTTTTCAATTTGCAAACATAATCCTCCTTACCAGGTACTATGAACCCTTCTGGCTGGTCCATGTATATCTCCTCCTCAAGCTTTCCATGTAAAAATGCAGTCTTCACATCTAACTGCTCAAGTTCAAGATCATGCATAGCAACAATACCGAAAAATGTATGAATTGAACTATGCTTTACAACTGGAGAGAACACATCGTTATAATCAACATCAGGAATCTGACTGAAACCTTTTACTACTAACCTTGCCTTAAAGCTTGGAGGCTCATTGAGAGATAAACCCTCCTTTCTCTTGAAGATCCATTTGCAACGGACAGTCTTCTTCTGTTTTGGCAAGCGCACAACCTCCCATATGCCATTCTTCTCGAGAGACTGCATCTCCTCCTGCATAGCTGAGATCCACTTCTTGCGATCACCACAAACAACTGCTTTAGTGTATGTAACCGGCTCATGAGTGTTCTCCACCTGTTCAGCACAACTCAAAGCATAATGAACCATATTACATTCCTCAATTAAACGGACTGGAGCTTCACAACTCCTCTTTGTTCTGCGATGTGTAATAAGTTGATTTTGTGGCTACAAAACAGGGGGTGAGTGCTGAATAGTATCATGAACATCATTATCAACAATTTCAGTTTCCTGATCATCCACGTGCTCCACCTGCACGCTGACATGTTGCTACTCCTCAACAGAATCATTTGATATAACATTTGTGGACAAGCTGTCATTAAAAATAACAGATTCATTGAAAACAAGGCTCCTGCTCATGAAAATCCTTATAGTTTCAGGATTCCATAACTTATATCCTTTTACTCCTGAGCCATAACCAAGAAACAAACACTTAATAGCTCTAGACTCTAATTTTCCATTATCAACATGAGCATAAGCAGTGCAACCGAAAACTCTCAACTGTGAATAATCAGCAGGCGTACCAGACCATAGCTCAATGGGAGTTTTCTTATGAAGCAGCCTCTGCCCAAAAACGCTTGTTCATATGAGCGTTTGATAGCATGCAACGAGCCTTCGAGATGATGGTTCTGTTCATGCGCTCAGCCACACCATTCTGCTGCGGAGTGTACGGGATGGTGTGATGCCTGACAATGCCTTCCTTCCTCCAGTAATCATCAAAAGCATCTGAACAGAATTCACCACCATTGTCAGTACGAAACACTTTTACCTTCTTTTCAGTTTGCCTTTCTATCATAACTATCCACTCTTTAAAAGCAGCAAAAGTATCATCTTTATTTTTCAAGAAATAAGGCCACACTTTTCTAAAGCAATCATCGATAATGGTAAGCATGTAACGAGCACCACCATAAGAGGACTTACGAGAAGGCCCCCACAAATCAACATGTACATAATCAAGTGTACCTTTGATGCGATGAACAGATATATTGAATTTTACCCTCTTGTGCTTACCAAAAACACAGTGCTCACAGAACTTCATGTTACCCTGAGTGTAGCCATCCAGCAGGTTTCTCTTCATCAAGTCTGCCATACCAAATTCACTCATGTGTCCAAGACGCATATGCCACAGGTTAGTCTTACTAGGTTCATTATTAAAAACAGTAGGAGCGGTAATAGAACCATATAATGTACTTCCTCTAAGAACATATAACTTTGCAGAATTCAGATCACCTATCATATAAACGAGAGAACCTTTTGATACCTTTTAAACTCCACCTGAACCGGAGTATTTGTATCCTTCCGCATCAAGTGTGCTGAGAGAGATGAGATTTCTAGCCATCCCTGGTATGCGTCTCACATCTTTCAGCGTGCGTGTCATGCCATCATGCGTCTTGATCTGAACGGAGCCAATGCCCACGATCTCACACGGGTAATCATCTCCCATACGCACGACATCTCCATTCTGCACAGACTTGTAAGAACTAAACCAATCTCTGTTAATGCAGATATGAAACGAACATGCGGTATCAAGTATCCATTCATCATGATCAGCAACACAACCAGCAAAAATGACAAGACAGTCTCCTGAATCAGAGTTTTCAGCACCAGAGACGACAGAGGCCTTACCATCGAATTTCCTTTTCTCCTTATTCTGCAGCTTCCAACAATCTTCAATGAAATGACTTTTCTTCTTGCAGTACTTACAGAACATCTTACCTCTTGACTTCGAACGGCCTCTACCATTCTGGCTCTTGTCACGATCGTTGCTGTCGTTATAGGTTCTCTGCTCAGATCTACCTCTGACCTGCAATGCTTTGCCCTTGGTAGACGACACGTCAGACTGAACCATACCTTTCATCTTCTCTCTGTTCTGGAGTGCCTCATAAACTTCCGCAAGGGTTAGTTCATCACGGAAATTTGCATACGAACTAGGCAGTGAGCATAACAGCAGGAGACCTAAATCTTCATCATCAAACTGTACCTCCATCGACACTAGGTCCGCAACGATCTCCTTGAAGACCGATATGTGGTTCAGCACTGAACCAGCCTCCTGCAACTTGTGTGAGAACAACTTCATCTTCATATGCATCTTACTGGTTAGATCCTTAGACATGCAGATCGATTCTAATTTGAGCCAAAGTTCTGCAGCAGTTCGTTCCTGCAACACTTCTTGCAAAATATCATTAGATAGATGAAGTTGAATCAGCGACAGAGCCTTACGATCCTTCCGCCTCTTCTCAGCGGTCTATTCATCCTTCTTTTTCTTCCCGAAACTTTCCAACGCCACATCAAGATCCGAAGATTACACCAGAACAGCCCGCATCTTAACTTGCCACAGCGAGAATCTCGTCTTGTAGTCCAGCAACGGTAGATCAAACTTCATCGATGCCATCACGGAACCCAAATATGAAAACTAGCTCTGATACCACTTGTTACGAAACAATCGGCATATAAACGATGAATAACGACACATCAATCACAGAAGACATGAGATTTTAACGTGGAAAACCCTCCTAAGGCAGGAGAAAAAAAAACCACGGGCGCCAGCCAGCAAATCTTCACTATATCGGATGAGGTTACAAAAAAAGGCCGAACGGCGGCTTACAAGTATATATATAAAGGTGAAACCCAAAAGGGTGACGATCCATACTATTAAACTGTAATAAGAGGTCCTAGTAGTATATACGGTGCTCACTACGTAAAAGTATCTTCTGTACTTAGTAATAAAATTTGAATAAAGTAATATTTGAGCGGTTAGATTTTGACTACATGATATTACTCGGAAATGGAAAAGTCTACATGTACGAAACTTCTTTTACGAAACATGCACGAAGAACAAGTACGTCGCCTACCTTTGCAACATAGCATGTATCTGTCCAATCTCAAAACGAGTAAATCTAATTACTACATACTCATAGTACCATCGACTAGTATACAACTAATCATTGTCCTTTGCAACATCGAAGTGATTAGCTAGCACTAAAGGATGTATGTCATGTCATTTAAAGGCATTTTGTAAAAGGCATTTCTTTAAAACTGCCTTAAATCATCTCTTTTAAACGCAGTTTTTATAAAATACCTCATAAAGTATCGTTATATACGTGGCAAATTTAATTAATGCCTTCAATACTTTTACCATTAGAAGGCGTTTTAAAGAAAAATGTCTCAAAAAAACAACATAGAAAAAATCTCCCTATTTCAGGCGTAATCACGAAACGCCGCAAATATTTTTATGTCATTTGGGGCATTTTGTAAATTCGCCAGGGCAGAAGGCAATTTTCAGACAAACGCACGTATACAAAAAAAAAAACCCTGAAAGAATTAATGCATAGAAATTAATCCTTCCACCACTCACACCTACATAACTTATCCCTTCCTCAGGTCGAGCGAAAAAAAATTCGAGCACAAAAGTAAAAAAAAAAAAAAATCTCACGCGCGCTGCGACCCCCGGCCGCCGGCCGGCGACCCCGTGGGTGACTAGCTCCCGGCCGGGTGACTCGCCGCCGGTGCCGGCGTCGGCGCCGCCACCTCTCCACAATCGATTCACCGCACCGGTTGCTCCGTCGCCGCTCCACGCACTAGCGCTGCGATTCCCCATCGCCACTCCAAGCCCTAGGCCGCTACGCCGCGATCTGCCGTTGCCGCCGCCGCCGCCTGCCCCAGCACCGCCGCTGCCTCAGACAAGGACGGCTGTCGGCCTACTGCAGCAAGTACAAGGTGCGTTACATCCTATCGCTACCCACCCTTCTCCCACCTCAATCGTTGTAGGATTTGAGAAATTTGCTTGATCTATTGGTCAGGAGATGTTTGGTGTTGTGGAGATGTTTTAGATTAGGCCTGAATGGAATCTGGGCTAATCATAGTGACCTCTTTGGCGATTTATGGTGTGTTGTTCATTGCTTGGATCCTGAGATTCACACTGGAATTTTGGTCCTATGTGCAGAACTGAACTTCTGAAATATCAGAATGCAAGCATTTGAATGTATAGATCCATTTGCTAGATAATGATCGATTTACTTTTGTAGAGATTATAAGTACTGAGTTGCCTCTTCTCAGTTAGCTAGTTGATTAATGATACATTATTACTTAAATCAATCATGTAGATGTATGAATATCACTGAAAAAATACTTCTCTGCCATGATACAGATTAGCAGAGATTATAAGTACTGAGCTAGAGTTGCCTCTTCTTAGTTTGCTAGTTGATTAATTACACGTTATTACTTAATCAATCATGCTGGCTGTATTCTTTGTTGTTGTTTAATGTAAATCCTGCACATATGTAGTACACCCAAACAGTCCTGCTCTGATTTATGGCCAGCTTAGTTAAGTACTCCATATGTATGTTTTGCGTACTGCTGCTTTTAGTTTCTTTGAGCATACACATCAAAACTAATTTGAAGCTTTTTTTCATGACAATATATGGATGGGGTGGGTGTGTGTGTGTGTAATATCAATGTGTATAGTACTGCCCTCTCCAAGCAATAGCTAGATTTCTTTTTAGTAACTAGAAGGACAAAATGCATATATGCCTGATCTTACAAAATGCTTAACATTTGACATCAGAGTTTTCCTCTATATTACTAGGTAGTATTGGATTGATCATGGATAAGGGGTGGATGAAAGCATCTAGGTCCAGTGTTGAATACAGTATCGGGGTTAGTAAATTTCTGGAGCTCGCCTTGTCCAATTCAGCTAACGACAATAGGACCCTTTGCCCTTGCAGAAACTGTGGAAATAGATATTGGTTAGGTGAACATGAGGTTCGTGAGCATCTGATTTGTGATGGATTCTTGGCTGGGTACACCTCATGGATTCATCATGGAGAAAGCATGTTGACTTCCAAGCCAAGTGTTGCCTCAAGTTCACATCGTGAAGAACATAATGATGACATGGAGCAAATGCTACTTGAAGGCCTTGGGATGTATGACACTCGTACTTTAGGGACAAATGATGGGGTGGAAGATTTAGATCTCCTCGGCTAGAATTGAACAAACAACCAGAGGTATGAAACAATTTAGCATTTAATACATGTGATGAGTTAAAAATCAATATAACTGATTGTTGCTGATATTTTGTTTTCTTCAATGAGTAGGCATCTAGTAAAGTGACACCACCTTGTCAACGAAAAGAGAAGTTTAGATCTCCTCCATCAGAATTGAACAAGGAGAATATGCCACCGCCAAATGCTATGCAGCGCAAATCAAAGAAATCGACACCATCTGGGCACAATCTACAATACAGAAAAAGAAAGTTTCAAACACCACTCCATGAGGATCTTGAGGTCTGCTTTTACTACATTTTTCCTATCTTAATTATTAGTGAACTAGCAAGAAAAACTGATAAAGGTAAAAAATTGATTTTTCACGAGAAAGTGAATGTGGAGTGTTACCTCAGCTGCAGGATGATGGGGTTCTCACTTCTTTTGTAGGTTCAGGCAGAATTTCCTCCTTAAAAAGCTTTAACTGGTTTGGATTGAATTATAGTTCTAGATAGTCCTGTACAGTTTCATCAAGCCACTGATTTTTTTTTCTTTTTGTCCCAAGATGACATACATGGCATCATCTACTAACCGTAGTGATAGTAAAAGTACCAGGCAAAATTGAATGTCTAGGTTTCATTATAAAAAATAGAATGGCTAGCTTTAAGAGGTAGAGAAGGATAAGCTGTCAGGAAAAGAAGACATTACACTATAATGGAGTGTTTCTAAAGCATTGTATTAGTACATAATACATTTATTCTAGAGTTAAAAAAGCTTTTGTTAGTATCATCTAAAACTTTTGTTTGGAAATCATCTATCAGGCAGAAAGCAACGGAAAAGGCACAAAAATATTTCAGCACATGAGCACGTGTGATCTAAGAGCTGCATTGATTTATAAAGTGAGTACATAGTATGTCCCGAAAGACATTAGCTTAATGACTTATTACGGTCTTATTTGCAACAGGAGCAGTTCTAGGGACTTTTCTGATGTACACTTCCACTGTTCCAAGAAATGATGATGGTGGATGAAGAAAGTACATAAAAGATCCATGTGACATCAGAACTATCGGCAGTCGAATGAAAACAATTACAGGCTAAGGTAAAGATAATTGCCTATCTTAGAAATGGAAATTGGATGTTTCTGGTGAGTTCCAAATCCTTACAGAGATCATAGAAGTCAGATTAGGCTTTTTCCTGATATTCTAAAGATCATTAGTTCTCCGTATACATTNGGGGGGGGGGGGGGGGGGGGGGGAAGCAAAAAAGGAAAATACATGCAACTCTACAAAAGAAAAAAGAAAGTGAAGCCACACAATGATTACGCATACCTTGTTCTTCTGTAGTTAACATGAAGTTTTTTTCATGTCAAAGAACTACATTAGTTCAAAAATATGATTTGATCAGGATCATATCTAGTAGATCCATATATGATTCAGCAAAAGAGAAAACCAGTAAATGATATATTTTTACCATTCCCACGAGATTTATGATGCCATCATTGACTGCACAAATCTTGAAACTTCAATGCAGTAAGAGTAATCCCATTATATTGCCATTCATCATGAACAAGAGCAACCAGATAAATGGTTCTAACCAACACCACTCAAAAATTCAGAACTTAGAACTGAGGTCAGGCATACCAGAGATAAAGCACACTGTATAAGTTAGCTTTTAAATGCTGCTCCTTCAGGCTGCACACACAATTATAACATTAGTAAAAATGAGCCAAACTCAACACACCCAAAAGAACACACCCTATGTGCACAAGTGTCTTAAGAGATTAAGTATGGTGAAATGGAAAATAAAGTCTAACAACATCATCTCTGGTTAATTACAAAGCAAAATATAATTTTACCATCATTTAAATATATATTTAAAATAGAAACACTTAAATGTAGATAAGCTCATTGAATATTTAAAAATAATTGGTGCAATATAAAATCATGGGGAAATTCATGAAGATACTATTCAATATATATATCTCATTGGAATTTTGACATAATTTAATCCTTACATTTGCTATCTCAAATAAATTGGTCAAAACAGTCAAACAATAAATTATTTTTAAACCTTAATTGACAAAATCAATACCTCACTCATATGAGCATTAAATCACATAAGAATGTATATGGAACATAATTTATTCAAATACTAATATATTTGTCATGAATAAATATAATTGTTCCAGAATTTTTTCTCTTGGTTGACTTCCTAAAAATTCAAACAAAGTTCTATCGAGCCCCTTTTCTTTATTTTTCCGAGAGCAAATTATATCAAAATTTTGTGTGTAACCAAAGAAAATGGAATCTAGGTATTTTCTTCTACCTCCAAAAAAATCCACCCTAATTTATCATGCCCACAAATTAAATTATGGAATTACAAAGAAGAGAAAGAAATAAACATGGAAAATCCTGGGAATTTCCTAAACAGTACGTTCACCTAACTTTCTACCCATATCTCTCACCCTAGCCTTGTTTACATCGTTTTGGACCCACCTGGCAGGGTCACAGGCTTGTTCCATCTTAGTGCAAATCCATCCCACCACCCTAGAAGCCGAGAGAGAGAGCGGGTGAGATTGACGTCGGCGTGCTCAACGCGTGGACTCGACGTGGCATTCGCTGAACTCGCCCATATCATCTCCCAGACGCGTCACCCTTTCATCTACTCCATTCCAAAACCGAGCTAACCGAGAGAGGAGGTCCCTTGCCACTCTATTGCCCTCACCATTGCCGACTGTCGTGGAGACGATGACCGTCGCCATCGCCACCAAGCTGCGGTCGGCTCAATTGCTTTCCCGATCTATTACCTCCTATCAACGTCGCATCCATTCCACCTACTTCCATCTCATTTCATGCAGTAGAGACGCCGGAAGTCGCCGTGTCCGTGGGAGCTCCGGAGCGCTGCCGTCTTTGCATCATCGCCGCTCGGCCAACTTCGACCAAGTCAAGCCAAGCCGCTACGCCAACTTTGTCGCCATGATCCCAGGAGCTCACTAACCGAAGGAATTGAGCCAAGACACCGTGAACCCGGAGATCGACTTCGTATTCCCTAACTCCGGTCGTCGGCATAAATCGTTGATTCCGGCCACTTCGGTGAGCCACGGTCCAATTCGTTGTGCATGTAGCGTTACTAGGAGGTTCTCAATCTTTTGCATGCCTCACCTTTGCCTTGCATGCGCCAGATCGAGCCATCCCGTCTTCCCGGAGCTTCGCGACGCCGTCAAGCCATCTTCTCCATCGCCGTCATTGTCCAGGCTTCTTCTTGCCGCATTCAAGCTTCGGTAAGTTTCCTAGTGACCGAAGACAACACATACATGCACCCATTCGCACTGAAACGAGCCGGAGCTCGACATGCATATGTATGCCGAGAGACATTGCCGCTTCCGCCGCTGTCGTTATCGGTTCCGGCCACCGCAACTTGCACCAATAGCTTTGCTAGGAACCCCTCTCCATTTTCTCTTTTGGCCGCTCATCAAGAACTGCCACCGTTCGTCGGCATCGGCGAGAAGCTCATTGGAGCAACCCTGCCCTGCTTCCCAGCCGCACCGTCTCACTGACGTGCGGGCCCCACTTAATTAGGTGCTAAGGGTTTGGCTTAGTAAAGGGTTTAAATCTTGTAAGGTTTAAAATGTAAAATATATGAGACTTACATGTGGGACCTGGATCTAATTATAATTACCTAAAACATTGAGGACTCTTAATAAACTATGTATTAGCACGTCTTATGGAGCTCGGGTTGATTTCTAGAACTCCAGGGGCCTTTTTGCATATTGGCTAGAGACTGACCAGTGGACCCTAAGTATTTATAATTCGAAAATATTAAAGAAAATAGCTAAAGCAAAATCTATTCAACTGAAAATTATGTCCAACTTGTAAAATTCATATAAAATTAAATATAACTCATTTTGAGATGAAACCAACTTCAGTAGGTTTATAAAATTGTGAATTTTAATGTTGTAGAATAAAAACTTATACTTACAGTATGATATTTATTTCTAAGATCTTATATAAAGAATAGTTAACATAAAACATGCTTTAACTTGTAAAATTTAACTTGTAAAACATAAATTTCAGTTGTAGGCCGCTCCCAGTCGTACGCCACTGTGCCCGCCTCCATTTTGCTGGCGATTTAAAATACGGTATGAGCAATGCCAATTTTTCTCTGGCTTCCTATGTTACTGAAACCCTTGAGAGCTTGAAAGATTAACCTGGTTCACAAGTCAATGATTTATAGAGAGATTCGTGTGATTTACATAGATGTTGGTGACATACAGCTGGGGAGAAAGAGGTAGCTGCAATAGAAGATCTTCAGCAGCAGTTCAGCAATAGGCCCATCTGGATGGCAGCTTCTATCCACAAAGGTGAAGATGAAAGTAAGCACCTCAGCCACACACCTTTTCTTTTTACTGGATTAGTATTATCTACCCTTCCAAGGAATTGTGCGCAGAACTAAAACTGTATATATGTGGCTGTGTTGCCTATGGTGATGATCACCATTGGCATTGATATCCCAAGTCATCGCTGACTTCTTTATGCTCTCCTGAAGAATTAATCCCTGTCTTATTATGTTCTCGACATAAAAACATTGTTGAAAAGCCTCCTCAAATTCTTTTGTTCAATCATTCTCCATGTTCATGATGAGTTAATCAGGATGTATCCTACTCTACTTTTAATTCTCATCTCAAGGCATCCTGAGGACAGCAAGAATGTTTCTCAAGTATGTCAATTGTTCCTTGCCCTTTTTTATTTGGTCCTGTTTAGTTAATGAAGTAGTTTGTGGGTGCACTGCTTATCTTTTAGTTTTTCTAATACATTATCATATTGGGTACTCTATAGGTGTAGTATTGTGATGAAAATAAGGAACTAACTTAGTTCACTGTATGAAGCTTGAAATTATAGGAATAACAGAACTGATTGTATACGATTACTTGAAATTTCTCAAGGTTCTAGAGCATGTAGCATATGATTCTTACTTCAATGCTGATATTATAATATATATGGGGCACATCTTTAGTTCTTTGCTCATCTTCTTCCAGACAACAGCCCTTGGAGCTGCTGTTATATGGACAAAGGAGTAAAGTATTTGCAGGTTATGGCTATGAATGCAGATAGAGTAATTTCAATTTTCTTAATCCTGCCTTTGAGAATGATATATACTTTGTAACTATTCATCTTTGATAAGTTGACTTGAGTTTCTTGTGTAGTCAATCTTTGGACTTACTCACTTGATAAGTATTTCAGATGAGTTCTACATTACAGATTTGGACTTACCCACTTGTCTACTTAGCTCTCGTCCGATTGACTTATGATACAGAATTACAGATGCAGGTTTTGTTTGTGGAAAACTGATGCAGATCATGTGTATAAGGCAATTGATGCTCTCCCTCATCTAGCAATCGATTTTCTCCCTGTAACTACTCATTCGATGACAGTTTACCACATGAGTGATGGCACTAGGTAGCAGGTACCCTTATTCTTTTCTTGTTTCTTAGTTTGTAGCATATCACTCATCTGAAATAAAAACATGGTCTGTTGCCACTTATTTGAATGTATATTTAATTCGGAGATGGTGCATGTCAAAATAAATTAACAAAAAAATATTTTTCTGTTGTTTGTAATTCTTTCTAGGCCCTCCACAATTAATTGATTGAGAATTTCTATTTTAACACTTATTTTCAGGTTGGGAATGAGGTTCAAAAGGCTTATGGCAAAGGAATGCCAAAATCAGAGTATGCTTGGGATTTATATTGCCTTGCATTAATTATTCTATGGATTTTTCAACGTGTTACTTCTTTTAACTGCAATAGCAACCTGTAAATTCTTTTAACTGCAATGGCCATAATCCTATTTTCTCTGAAGGATCTTCAAGGATTGGAAAACTATAACAGGTGATAATGCACTGGATTATGCAGCAGAATTTTCACATATGCTTGGGTTTGATGCTATCAAAATGCTTGGGTTGATGCAACTATGTGTAAAAAAACACGTAATTTATTCCATCTTGTTTAAATTTGTTTCTGAAAGACTCGGTTTGATTTCTTTTCCCTCATACAGACCTGGTTTCTTCCAGTGATCATGAAGGTCAAAATGTCAGTGCTCATACTGGATATCTGATACTTATTATTTCTTTTGTTCAACTTTTGATTTTTCTTCTTAGTGTTGCTACCATTGTTCTAAACCTCCAACAGATAACTGTTGGCTGCTGCATCATGCTTGTGTCTTTTTTATATATTACAGTTTTGGAATTCACTATTGCACTGAATGCCACTTCAAGCCTTTGATTCGCTTCACTGTGATTACTATGTATCGGAGATATATTAATATGCACAGATAAACCAGTAATGGTAAACCAAACTAGCAATTATGCAGGATATTTTTAAGGAAGTATGAACTAGGAACAGGACTAAGGCGACTAAGGCTCTGTTCGTTGGGGTGAGTTACCAACTCACCCCACTCGTTTTCCGCGCGCACGCTTTTCAAACTGCTAAAGGGTGTGTTTTTTGCAAAAAGTTTCTATATGAAAGTTGCTGTAAAAAATCATATTAATCTATTTTTCAAAAAAATTAGTAAATACTTAATTAATCATGTGCTAATGAGTCGCTCCGTTTTCCGTGCGGAGGAAATTTCTTCCCAACTCATACAAACAAACACATCCTAAGAATAACTATTGTTGCTGAGTTCTTCATTGGTTGAACTGTTGTTGACTTGTTGGGAAGGATCTGCTGCTACTCATGGACATCTTAGTCCTATGAATTCATGGTAGTGTGAGTGCATTTTATTATATATGAGCATCAAACTTATGATATTGAGACTATCTATCTATTGTATGTATAAGAAAATCCTGGTGTCAATGTGGCCTTAATATAAATAGTTGTACGGTGATCGTGAGAGGCTGAGAGCTGAATCTCTATCTGCGAGGTACAAGTGGTTGTGGTGATAGTATAAGATAGCCTCATAATTTGCCATGGAAAACCTTGTAGTCTGTTAGCTTAAGGATTTTTGCACAATTGTACAAAGGCCCTTGTGTTATCAGTTATAATCTCTCTCTCTCTAATGACTCATCTATGGGCATTGACCTCTTCATCCCACACTCATGAAATTCATTTATTTACACGTTTAAAGTACTCCGTCAGATTTTTATCTTTCTTTTGCAGCTTCACTGAATGGTTTAGCTGGATTGCTACATGGCCAAGCTAGGTATGTTCAGTTTGTTGCATTGGATCTTGACGGCCACATCCTGCTAAACAAGGACTCTCTGTGCTATTTACTCAAACATATTTTGCAGATCTTCTTTTAAACAAGGAGCATATGTTTCTTTCATTTTTAAATTGATGTTTTTGTTTGTGTGTCACCTGACCATAGTCAAACATGTAATGCACGAAGTGTTGTTGTGGATCAAATCTGTAATGGATGAGACTGATGGTGATATTACAACTTATCAGCTCAAAGAGAGTGTGTGGAAGACACCAAAAAGTGAAAGGTAGCTTATCTCAGTGTTATATCTATTTGATGTGGAAGGGCATATGATCGTGTTTTAACTGCACTCTTATGGGGAAGCTAGAAAATATGAAAACTCAGATTTCTGAAAGTTCATTGCTAGGCAGTACAAATAAGTTGATTGTGCTATGCCGCGTTTTTTCTCTTGAGCTGATTATACATATGCGCGCTCTCTCATGATCTCCAATTTTCCTTTACTTTCTTTGAACTCAAATTAAAATTCAAATATGCTTATTTTAGAGAACTACTACTATGCGCGTAGTGCGCTACCAACCTGGTCGTGCGCCTCCGAGGCTCCGACCACACCTCCCAACCATGCACCTCCTCGATTGCACAATAGTAGTCCTACCTCGCTCCCTCTCACATCACTCTCACATCAGTAATTTATTTACTACCAACCCTACGCGCGTGCGTAGACACAACACCAAATACTCCTACCTTGCTCTCTCCCACATCAGTAATTTATTTACTGCCAACCCAACGCGTGCGCGCGCACAGAACACACACATGCATACATATACATGTATATGTCAATGTTATGGATAAGGCATACATAATGATTTTAGATTGGGCTCGACAGGGCTCACCATATACCAAGTCTTATACGGAATCATGCCTTATATACGGAAGGTGTTTCGGATAAAAAAAGAGAAACAGAGTTCAAGTTGAAAACTACAAGGACTACTCGGATCGTATTCATATTTATCTCCGTAGTTCTACTTGGAAAAGGGGACATCTGTTGTTAGATATACGATAGCCGATCGGCTAATAAGCCGTTGACTTACCGTATGGATCTAGCCGACGCGATCTGACCGAATCGGCTATAAGGTGTAAGATAGATAATATTAAGCAAACCATAAGTATGCCCCATCGGTTGTAAATACATAATCTATAGGTAAAAATTAGATCATAACCGATAAAATCATAATTAGATCAAAAGTAGATACCGTATCGGCTAATATTTCGATACAGCCTTATACGAGAATATCAACATAGGTAAATATGTCGAGGCAAGCTTGATATATTTAACTAAAGTGATATCCTTGTATAAGGGGTAGATATAACATGAAAAGCATGATGAAAAGAATTTAAGCAAGGTTAAGTAGTGTCGAAACTTGGTTTCGGCAATAAGAAATTGGGGGTAGCAGTCAAGCACCAAACACGATGGGTTAGTAGACAAAAGGATTTAGACAGGTTCACGCCTTCTACAAAGAAGTAATACCCTACTCCTGTTTCGAGGATTCGATCCGCCGAGTGGTTTATTGATCTCGTGATCTCTTATGTCGATGTCTTCCAATCTGTTATCTCTATCCCTCAAGGGACGTCCTACCCTTCTTATATAGGTTTAGAGGGTAGAATCACAAGTCGGAGACCTAATCACATTCGGTATAGGACTCTATAATATTCCCGACTTAGGACTATAAGTCGATTACATATCCATGATTCATAACCTATCCCCTATTACTAGTCGGATAAGCCAGCCATGAGAGTATCCGGTACCCATAATCTCCACAAGTAGCTATATCAGGTAAGATTGGTTAAAACTCCGATGATACCCCTACTACAAACAAGAGAGGCTAGAGTTCATGGTACTAATTAGGACTAGGGCTGATGCAGCACAAAGTGTAAAAAATGCATGATATCTAGAAAATCAAGTCTTTGAATGTTTTTCAGGATGATGGAAACCTTATGCTAATCTATGCCAATAAGCTGATTTGGCCGATACCGACAAATCGGAGAATTAGATTTGTTTGGAAGAGTTTAGCGTGGCCGCATGCCTTTTGTGTTCTCTTTGCCTCTCTCGGAGCCGTAGGACTAGGAATAGATGCATGTGTATCGTGGTGCCCTAGTTGTTGCATTTTCCGTGAGAGCATGATCACAGGGCACACATCGGACGCGTGGAAGGAAGCATTAACTATATCTATGTATTAACATTACACTTACTCAACGTGGAATACGAAACCGTATATTAATGAATGTTAGAAGCCAAAGCACAACTGGAATTATTTAATCACTTAAAGATAACAAATGTTTCTAGTAACATTGGGAAGAACAACAGACCAAATCAATCACATAGAAGTTATAAGCACCAAATAATGAGACAACTGAAGAGGCAAAAGGAACAACAGGACAATGTAATACAAGGCCGACCGTTGGGTGAGAACCATTAATGGGTATCGTCACTCGATCATGGATGAAGGAACAGATGTGCAGCTCGACACAATCATGCACGTGCGGGAACACTAGAAGCGTCCCTTTTCGCCAAGTGTCCATTGAGTTCCTTAGCATCGACGATGCAACTGTCTACGCACTTCTTGTTGGTGGCAGGATCCTCCTTAAATTCTTTGCTACACCCCTCATTGCACAAAGCGTTGAAGTTTTCCATGGTTGGCTTTATTCCTCTCTCCAAGGCCCCAAAAAGCTCCTCGTTCGTGAGGATGCAGATGTCTACACAGTGCTTGTGGTCGATGGTGTCTTTTTGTTCCTTCTCGCTACAATGCTCTAGGCACCCGGCTTGTACTATATCATCCTCTTGGGTGGCTCGTACTGCCGCAACCACCACCACAAGGGCGGCAAGGAGCAGAGCCACCGCAACGGTCTTGTTCTGGGCCATTAGCACCGTTTCTATTGAGCGTAACTGGTGTGGATTTAAGACGACTTTCCTTACCCTGATGCTCCTGTTATATACTACGTACATGATAGCAAAGGAGCTATATATATATATATGGGGCCGGGAGAGCTTCATGGACCACCAATGAGGCTAATTATATGCATATTTGTCATCATTGGGTGCTAGAGATGCGTTCCTTCCTTATGAGCAGAGAGTGATGAGGTTCTCATGGCATGCATGCATGCGTTTAAATAATTCAAATAAATAGCTATGTCCTTCGTTGTATCGGTTGGTCACTTTTTATTTGGATGGTGGATTGTAAGAAGACGGTTTCTTGTTACACTTCTAGCCTAAATGACAGTCATGTCATGAATTAAGCTTAGCGCCTTTAATCTGTTACCTAATTTGCCATACACGTATAACACGACGTATTCTATTGCGAGGATATTTTACTTGATAGGCTGCACAAACTGGCAAACAACAACTTGGCCTTTTGCTGGCCATGCATGTAGCAGTCGGGCTGGGCCGGCCCATCCCAGCCCAGCCCACCAGGAAGAGGAAAATGAGTCGGACACGGGTAAACAGAGCGAGGGCTGCCTCTAATATACAGTTCGTCGAGCCCTAAGATGATCCGTCTCCCTTTCTTCTCCCGAAAGAAAGAAGCAGCGAAGCGCAAGAGACAGAGAAAGCTTCGCAGGCGACGATGGCGAGCGGCGGCGACGGCGGCGGCGTCGTGAAGAAGGAGATCGGCGGTAACCACGACGTCCTCCGCTTCGGCGTCAACGACAGCGTCAAGGGGGACCTCGCGCCGCTGCACCCGCTCCAGGCCAGCGTCCACAAGGTACCCCCGCCACCCGCCGCCGCTTCTTCTTCTTCTTCTCCTTCTCTCTCCTCGCGCGATTTGTTTGTTTCTCGCCCTCGAAACCCTAACACGCTGAATCTGGGTGATCTGTTGCCCGCGCGCAGGAGGCCAAGTTCTGGGCGGACAAAAAGAGGTTCGGGGCGGAAGCCATCTACGGATCCGCCTTCAACATCCGCAAGGATCTTGATGCCCAAATCCTCTCCAAGTAATTCACTATCCTATCCTATCCCCATGTAATTTCCGCTGCAATACAATCTTACCACCATCTGTCCAAGTAGATAGGCACTATTAGTTCCATGTGAGCAGTTAATAAGTGTGGCAGTATTACATGTCTTGTTGGAACTGTTAGGGGAATTTCGGGTGAAATTCCGTAAACTTAAGTGGGCTTATTATGGGCACGAGATATGTATATTTGAATTCGATGTGGTTTATATCCTCCCTGTGTTTAAGTTGTGTGTGTGTATGTCTGTAAATCTGGTAGTAGCTCTTTGCATTTGCTGCAAGTCTGCATCTCTTTTGCTCTAGTTGTCATGTGCATATTATATCAGTGATGTTATGTTGGTGGTCATCAGTTGTATTCTGCTGACAGTTTGCAAATTCCTTCTGAAACTTCTTCTTGTTAAATACGCCAATTTTCCTGGTTAGAATAGTTGATTCTCAAAATATTGTGTATGTGTAGTATTTTGAGCACTGTATTAGTCCTGGCTCCCTGTTTCTTCAAGAGCATCTCCACATATCAATATGAGGGTTACTAAGATTTTGTTGATGCTTTGTATGTTCTAGTATGGATCACTCGGAATGCATGAATCCCTTGGTCTGGTTGAATTCACAGTATCTTGATGTTGTTTTTGTTTGTCTGCCCCTTCTAGTAACAATTAGCACATCAATACACTGTGCAAATAGGAGAAAAACAGCACGCACAACTCATCTCCATTGCTTTTAATTGGGCAGGCTAACATGAAAGATATTTTGATTGATGATTTATCTGTTGCCAGGTTCCAAAGACCCCCTGGTGCATTGCAATCATCTATGCTAGGATATGAGGCACTGACTGGTTCCTTGGATGATATTGGGTTTGAAGATTATCTTAACTGTAAGGCTTGCTGTCCTTTGATTTCCCCTGAATCTTCTTGCTTGCTTTTCACATTTCTTTGCAACTATTTGGGCACCAACTTTTGCTTATTTATTAGCTGCATGTTTATGTTCTTTATTGGAGTAAGGGAATGCCGTGCCATCAAGTTCTATGTACCTTTATATCAATTTTAGTTTGTTTACTTTTTAACAGGGCAAAGTTATGTAGTCGTTTTTCTCGAACATAAAACTATGTAGTCTTATGGCATCTTGGTAGTTTAGAAGTTCTTGGAAAACAAAGGGTCATGAAGTGATACTGTTTTTCACTTTTCATACTTCTGGTTGGTACATCTTGATAGATTTTTGGTGTTAGGATGTACTACCTTGACTCTAGTCAAATTTATTTGGCGTTAGAACCAATGCCAAATAAATTTGACTGGAGGGAGTACTAGAAAGAATAATAATTATCTCAAAATAGTTGTTTTATTCTGTCATCATGATATCCACAAAGTATATATTTTGCTTCTGTGGGTGCTTTGAGCTTGGTTTGGCTTTACTTTCCATGGCACAACGTACATCTCATCACCATTCATCAATGGTGATTTATACTAATCACCAGAAATACAGCCTATATAGACTATAATTTCAGTTCCACCTCTGCCCTTGCGACTACTTTTTTACTTATCAAGTATTTACACGTCCTATTATTATAAATGTTACTTATCATTGTGTTAATTTTCCTTTTCCATTGATCGCGTTGCAGTGCCCCAAGATTCTGAAAGCTTCCGTGCTCCCGACATGCACCACGGAATGGAGGTTCGCCTCGGTTTGTCAAAGGGACCTGTTTGCCCTAGTTTCAATTGATTTCTCAAAAATGTATTTCTCGTCTTACAATGTGCTCCTTGTTCAGTGGAGTATCTATAATCGGTCTTTAGACCGTGACCGTGACATGTAAGAATAGGTATTGCATCCGTCTGAGTTGTTCTAAAATCGAATTTAATGTTGTCATGTTTGAACTTATGTCCGGTTTGCTGGTTGCTGTGGTCGAATGCAGCTAAGAAAATGATTTGCTCCCTGCATGGACAACTTTGGAATCTGGGAATCTGGCCAGTTGGAGCGTGCACAGTTAGACCATCATTATTATTGTCACTTGAACCTGGATTTTTCAGATTCATCACGTAGAACAACAATAAGTTAGGTCGTCCAGATTCCTCGTCGGGCTGTGTGCTCTGATGGGGTCTAAATCGTTATCCCTTATATTAATTACTTTAGGGGGAGTTTGGATGAGACACTTTTTTATTCTCTGTCACATTGAATGTTTATATACTAATTGAAAGTATTAAATGTAGACTAAAAATAAAATCCATTTTATAACCCTAGACTAATTTCTCATCGAATGTTTGTACATTAATTGAAAGTATTAAATGTAGACTAAAAATAAAACTCATTTTATAACCTGGACTAATTTGCGAGACGAATCTATTGAACCTAATTAATCGATGATTAGTTTATGTGATGCTACAGTAAACATATGCTAATTATGGATGGATTAGGCTTAAAAAATTTGCCTCGCGAATTAGCACTTATTTATACAATTAGTTTTATTATTGATCTATATTTAATACTCTTAATTAGCACTTAAATATCTGATGTGATTGATTGATTGATTGGCTTGATGTATGTTATGTGCTTGTTTTTCCATTATCTGTTTGTTTTCAACCTCGACTGTGTTCCTAGCTAGGAGTAGCTACCACGGAGTAGTTGTTTACATCCTGAGGCTGGTTCTCCGCGCATGCTGAGGCTGAGTTCGGGAGGCTAAGTTTCTCCGCGCGCGCATTACTTTTTTTTTTTTTCCGTGCACGTTTTTTAAACTAACGGTGTATTTTTTTGCAAAAAGTTTCTATACAAAAGTTACTTAAAAAATCAAATTAATCCATTTTTGAAAAAAAAATTAGCTAATACTTAATAAATTATGTGCTAATGAACCGTTCCGTTTTCCGTGCGCACGAACACAGCCTGCATTTGACCCTTCAATCTGCTACTGCGAATAAGGCGGACATAATTACCATCCCCTATGCAATGTTGTCGCCTTCAGAAACATAATGAAGAATCAACTCGTGCATTCCATCCATGGTGCCCCAATGCAATTACGATTTTACTAGGAATTAAGAAACACAAACAAGAACCACCGTCTCTGTATGTTCAAATTACACCGTGCGCAACTTCAGGGTACAATTCGTAACTGTAAATGGTGGCAAGGCTACAAGGATGTTACGGTTGTTACCCATTCTGTACATCTCGCAAATCATGCATGTTAGTTCATTCAATCGCACTTCAGATTCAAGGATAAGTTCTACAGCCGCAAAGCTCAAAATCATGAAGCTGGAGTTTCCCATCCCGTCTGTAGGAAAAACGTACAAAATCGTTCTCGCTTATTTCTTCAGTAGGCAATCCTTGAAGCCCTTCTCCAGTTCTTCCCCATTGAGATTCTTGCCTATGAATACAATCTTGTTGATGCGTGGCTCATTTGGTTCCCACATTCTCTCGGGAGATCCCTGGAAAATGTCGTGCACTCCCTGCCCAAGGAACACAGACATTTCTTAGATAACACATAGAGTAATTGGTTTCGTTGTGTAAATGCCACAGTAAGAGACTACGATGGAGGAATCAAGAGTGAACTAGGTAAAACTACGGGCTAAGTTTAACATAAACCTGAAAGACAAAGCGCTGAGGCATTCCACTGACAGAAAGTAGCCCCTTCATCCGGTATATGTCATCGCTGCGTTCTAGCAGTAGGTTTCCCAACCACATGTCAGCCTGTGTGGGTGCAAGTAAAATTGTTATCCACTTGTTTCAATATCCACAACCCCATCACGTGCAGGGCAATTAAAAGGGTGATAGTATTTGGATTTTAAATTTCATTTAGCAATAATGAGAAAATATAGCATGACAGATAAATTTAGAACCAACCTTTTCAAGATCCATCTCCCCTTCGCAAACAATGCTTACAGAAGAAACACCAGGATCATGGGTGTGATTGTGTGCATGATGGTCTATAAGGAAAAGAAAAACAATGAGTTTACCTGTTCTTCATACCATGGAGACCTAGCATATTTAAAATTTTACAACAGCGAATAAAATGGTAGAAAGCGTTTGAAAACCTTCGAGTGATTTCAATCTATTTTGACTTACAATATGGAAAGCATTGTCATGACTTAAGATAATCTCATCATATTACGCTTTCTGAAATTGAGTGAAATAATACAATGCAGATGGCTCAACTCCTGGCCTCCCGCTAATGATGAGATGCTTTCATGAGCTAACTCATAAAAGGATAGGTACACAAACCTCATGAGCTAACTCGTGAGCTAATGATGAAATAATACAGTGATGAAGGGACCATATGGATATAAGATGTCTGTACACACAAACCTCCTACATGACATCAAGCTCCTTGATGCGAGGTTTTAGGTGCTAATGTAATACATTATGTGATTGTGGAACAGAAACCCAGTTTATGCGTACTACCATAAAGAAAAGGGTGTTACCATATTATGCGTACCAGAAAATGAACAATTATTCTTTTTGGAATATTCATGTAGTAATAGAAAAGTAGCAATTAAGCTTCAAGTAGTAATGATTCATATAAACAGATAAGAATGCCTACACAGTTCAGGCATGGATATATGCTTCTTAACAATCTAGATTCTGTATGTTGTAACACTGTCTTAATATTATTGAGTCAAGCAGGTTTGTCATGTCTTCTTCGAGAGTTGTCCTCAACTACTTTTCAGTTTTGCAGTTCTCAACATGATAATTGGGTGAGGATCATGACTGTGATCATGATCATGTCTCAGGATCTATACTTGCCATGTTTGTGTTCATGGTCATGATGGTGATGATGGTCATGATGATGGTGTTCATTGTCATGTTTATGTTCATGCCCTGTGTGGTCGTCATGTGACTCTTCAGATACCGCACTCTCGATCCTGGAACAGAAACAAAATCAAATCATTGATGCTCAACATTTTCCTGAAACAGGTAATCAGAGCTAAACTTGAAAAACAGTATAGACTCAAATGTATGCGTAATTCATTACTAGCACAATTTAAGAACAACTTTGTCATATTCAACCATAGTTCTTGAGATCATATTGCAGTTCATAAAGTGTTTTGTCTAAGGACCAGAATAGCAGTAAATAGTTTTAATCTCTCAATGCCGTCATTCATAATATACGGCGTCTAGTTTTTTAACAATTAACACTGTGTAAATTTCATTGTGCTTGAACAGCTAAGATCATCTCGTCCAAGAGCCATCATTGACCATGGCACTAAACAGGTTTGATCTTTCAATGCTAGATTACTAGCAGAAACCATATGCCTGATATAGTGATATGTATGTATATTTTCACTTCTAGCAACCTATCATTTCATTATGTTTGAAAGGCTCAGCACATTCAACTTTGTTGTGTTTTTATCTTCCCTTCCTGCCACTGAGGGGGTAACTGGACACTTCTAGGGCACGTAATCATCTAAAAGGATGGTATTATCTTTGCTCAGAGAGAGAGAGAGAGAGAGAGGAACCTCTCCAAATCAAAGCCTCCAATTCCAAGCACGTAATCCAAATCAACTTTCCCATACTCGGCTCGTTTCAAATGAGCCATGCGATTCATGCTCTGTATGCACCAAATAAAGAAGTTAGAAGCAACCATACAGTAAAACAGAAGAGAATGAATGCATTTGCACTGACCCTAATACGCTCAACCAAGGAAGATACTTCAGGCTCACTAACAAGATCAATCTGCAAGGGAAGAAATTAGGATACCATAGTAACAGTAAGGAAAAATATAACAGGAAAAGACTTGCTAAGTAAGCACGCATATTAATACAAATCCAACAAGTAATTGCTATGGGACCATTACCTTGTTAACTATGATTCTATCAGCATATGCAATTTGTTGAACTGCTTCATTGACTATACCCTTGGGCTTTACTTCATCCAGATGTAGCCGTGCATGCTTTGCATCTACTAAAGTCACAACACCATCCAGCTTGACATCATTAAAAACTGTATCTTCTGCATAGAAAGTCTGTATAATGGGTGCTGGGTTTGCTAAACCTGGAAAGTTAGACAATACAAAGTGTGAGAATTTCATATAATTAAATAATCAATGAGTAGCTTTGAAAAATGAAGCTCTGAGGATTTCAATTATCGACAATGAAATACTGCCCATACAAATAGAACAGATTGCAAAATGGGCAAATCAAATATCTGAAATTCAAGGTGAAATTGTATACTCATGAACATTGCATATCACACATCTCTCTTGATTTCGTTTCAAATCTATAATTTCTACAACAATAACCTAAGTTTCTTACCTGTGGTTTCAATTATAATGTGGTCAAACTTCCCCTTCTTCCTGTCAACCAATTCGCCAATCATACGGACTAAATCACCACGAACAGTGCAGCAAAGGCACCCATTATTTAGCATCATTATGTCCTCAGCTCCAGCAGTTTGTGCAGCAACTAATGAACCATCAATATCAACTTCTCCATACTGCAATTGAGACACATTGCATAAATGGTGTAAGGACTGATTTTGTAGCTGTGGCCTTCATCTTGCTAGTTTTAGCCAAACTTATTGACTAATAATTATTGCTCAATAATGTAGCAAGATATTGCTCTATCAAACCATTCCGAAGTTCCAGGAATGGACATATATTTACTGCTTAGACGCCCGCAGAGAAAACATACAACGAATTACCAAAGAAAAATTAAATGGTTGAAAAACGCTGTCCACAGATGAGTACCTCATTCTCAATGACGGCAATCCGCTTTCCATGGTGAGCAGTCAAGATGTGATTTAATAAGGTTGTCTGCAAATAAAACCGACCACTCAAAGTCAGAGATGAGAGATCATCATAGTATGTATAACTCATCGAACTGAAGATATGTCAGCACGCTTGTTCTTAAAATTGTGGGTGCACTGGTTGTTTAAGAACGACCGCACGGGTTGTGTACTAGCGGGCGCACTTGTTGGCACACTGATTTTCTAATATAATTAGAAATGTTGCATATGATTCACTAAGCATCATACATGTAGATTTCATTTTCACTAGTTCGTGCGGTTAAAAACCCACCAGGTGGTTTAATTTTAAAAAAAAAGAAAAAAATCATCTTACTACTTGAGTAAAACAGAATGAGGAACCGAGGGTTTGTTTCTGGCTGTAGTACAAATTCATACTAGGTACTTATGCACCGTATGCATCAGAGTAAATAGGCAAACACACAGTACTAGCTGAGCAAAAAAATTGTACACATATCACATCACTGTGGGAGAGTAGTATACAAGCATCTCTACAGTGAAAAATCACTGATACCTTTCACCTAAAGCCGAATTCTAATTTTTAAGCCTGACCTTCCCGGAGCCGAGGAAGCCGGTGATGATGGTGGCGGGGATGCGGTTGTCGGGCGGGATCAACATCTCAGCACCTGCTCCCTCCTCCTCCTCCGTAGTCGTGGAAGCCGCCGATGCGGCAAACCGCCGCCGCGCCCTCCAGGACTGTGCCCCCACCGCAGCCGCAGCCCGTGGCGGAGCGGCGGCGGCGGCAGCGGCGGCGTAGTAGGGCTGCGAGGCGGCGCGCAGGCGGCGAGCGGCCACGCCGAGAGCTGCCGCCGCCGCCGCGGAGATGGCCGGGGAGGCGGAGCAGAGCGCCGGCGCCATGGTCTAGGGCGCCCGGGGTTGCGTGCGAGAGTGGAATGGATATTGCGAGGCGACCAATGGAGGAGCAGCGAGCGTGTGCGTGTGCGTGTGCGTGTGCAGCCTGAAATTATCTCGCCGCGACGCAGCGCTGCACGTGCGAGTAAGCTTCGGAGCCCAAGGCCCAGCTAGGATGGATGGCTACCAAAGGGAGCCCAGCCCAACAATGTACATTGGCCCGCCACAAACAATAGTTCCTTTCTGTGTGGGCTAAAGGGAGGCCCAACGCTGACTCCCGAGGCAGGCGGCAGGCCCAATACTTTATTGGTTCCCCTTTTACATACTTATTGCGTGGGTTACACATCTTTTTTCTACTAGCAATAATACCCGTGCGTTGCAATGGGTGAAGATAATTTTAATCATGCATATGTACTTTATACATTTATATCAGCTAATAAGCATTCAAAAGCTCGAGAACTCGACCATATTGGTGAAGCCTGAAGAATGCCAAAAGAGAAACGAAGAGTGCACCAGAAAGCCACTATTGAAGTCTCTGATATGAATTCAATTCATTTCGTATGATCGTTGAGAAGTAAATAATATTCATCGACATATGCTAAAATCGTATATTTCTTTAAACAAGAGCAAACCCAAAGACACTTACTGAGTTTCATGGACATTAGATTGGATACTATTGGGCAAAAATGATGAAGGAAATATAGTCATAATAATAATAATGAAATGAAATTGCGATCACCTTTGGTCAAAAGCTAAAAATATACTAAACTTTTCGTTGATCCTATTCAGCTAAAAATAATTTAATATGAAGTAGGAAAAGTTTTTCTCAATTTTTAGCAATATTTAAAAAGCATATATAGAGCTAAAACTAATTCTGGAAATAAAAAACAATTTAATCGACTAAATAAAATATTTAGACTCATAATTCAAAATCTATATATCTCTCACTCGCACATCGTATCTTGTTTAACGTGAAAGGTCTATTGGAGGGTGACCGGCGACGGGCCAAGTCGACGTAGATGCTTTGGAAGCCCTAAGATGCAATCAAGCGGTCAGGATCTCTCATGACATGGAGAAAACATCAAATCTCTCTAAATTCATTCCCCTTTCTTTGCCTTGATTTCTCCACAAAAAAGGAAAAATTTTCGAAGGTCGCGAAAATATGTCGCAAATTTCGGAATTTATTTTAGCAATTTTGAACGAAATAGTCAAACAAAATTTGAATTTAAACAGCAGGTTGAATGAATTTAGTCTCATTTCCCAGGAGGAGCTTGGGCCATCATTTACTCATTCCAACGATGAGGCCCATGGCCCATCAGCTTGTGCTATCTCTACTTGATTTTACTCCTTTCTTTGCCGACTTGCAGAGTTGCAGTCGTTGTAATCAATGGAGAGCCGTTGTTCCATTCGTATACGTCGCGCCGTCGTCGAGCCAAGCCGACGAGCCACCATGGAGCATGGAGTGTCGCCGGCGGTCGTGGAAGGAGCTACAGGCTCATAGCATCTCTTGCGCCGTCGCAACCTTCACGCGAGCAATGAGCCGTGGGGGCGCGGCAGGAGTTGCTCGAGTCGCAGGTGCAACAATCACTGGTGATCTGCCGTGCAGGTCGCTGGAGAGCCACGATGGACGTCGTCGGAGCATCATCTTCCCCTACGACATCATATTCTTGAGGTATGGCTAGATCGAGGGAGGGATTGAGAGAGAAGTGGAGAGAAAAGGGGATCAGGAATTGTCTTTTGGGGATTTTGACTGTTTTGACTAATTTTGACTGAATTTTTTCACCGGAGTGACTTGTTATGGGGACCCATCAGAAAACCCAAAATTTCAGAAATTCGATCCGAAATTGTTAACCCTGCTGCTCCAGTCTAAGCAAGAGCAGAGGGACAAATGGTTCGGAGGAAAGATGGTGGCGAAGCTTCCACGTGTGGCGAGCTGATGCCGCGAGCATCTCTGGCAATTCTTACGGAGGTGGGCACGCAGCAGCGACGCCATAAGAGGAGAGGAGGATTGCAGGTGTAAGGATCTATTGCTCATCGAGGACGCTGCTAGATGCATCCTTCCATGCCTGCTTTTCTTGCGTTTCTTCTCCCACTTTTTCTTATCGTCAGCTTTTCATTTGTTCCAGTGTTTTTTTTTCTTTTTGGTTTTTGCTTCCTTCTTTTTCCTATCTGGATGATGAGGAACGAATGCTATTGAATGGAAGAAAATACGTGGAAAGATTTGGTTGGCATTCAAAGCTTCTACTTGTATATGGTTATCCGATTTTTATTTAATTCGATTCAGTTTGTTTGCTTCTATCGGGCCAATGGGAGATAGAAGTCCTGATTTCTGACAATCCCGTCATCGTGCCTGAACATGACCGACAACGGGCAAACAAAAAATTGACGACGGATGAAACAGACAAATAAATTTACGGAAGACTTACTTATTTTTTTTATTAGATATAGATATGGAAGAATCTATACAACATGTGTCGGTTTTTTTAAAAAAAACTTTCAAATATAACTATAGTGTAATAACATTGTAAAACACACAGCATTGCCGGTGGCTAGTGCAGCGGATGCACGAGCAGCATGTCCAGGGTTCGATTTCCTCCTTGTGCGCGCGTGCAAATATTTTTCAATCTCAATAACACGGATCTTAAAAAATATCTGACGGTGAAAAATTTGAAAGTTTCAAGGAAATAAATCTGTCAACAAACCGTTATATACATATATATATATATATATATATGAAATATTCACCTTAATAATTTAATTTTATATGTGACTATCTATTTAGATATAATTGATTTTTAATATTAACAAGTTTAAAGGTTACTCCTTCTGTTTCATATTATAAGTCGTTTGATTTTTTTTCTATTCAAACTTTATTAAGTTTGATCAAACTTATAGAAAAATTTTACAACATCTAAATTATAAAATTAGTTTTATTTAATCTAGCATTGAATATATTTTGATAATATGTTTGTTTTGTGTTGAAAATACTACTATATTTTTTTATAAATTTAATCAAACTTTAAAAATTTTGACTAGAAAAAAACAAACAACTTATAATATGAAACTGAGAAAGTAATTTGTAAAATTTACAATAAAGACATCACTGTATTTTTTTAAAAGAGTATAGAATCTACAAGGACATAGAAAATGAGTGGTAATTCGGAACCTTTTTGTAAAAGTTTGACAAAATTCTGTAAAACTCATACAAGGGAAGTCCAAAACACATTCTTTTTTGCAAACTATATATGTTTATTTACACATTTTCTCAATCCTATATCACCTAGTAATAGTAAAATAAAAATCTTTAAAAACCTGCACGTCGCTAGCATGCCGCTTTGCCTATGCAACTTGGTCTCCTGCTCCCCCTGGGCGAATTAATTTAAGCACGGCCATGGCGGATATTGAGATATCCATTGACAGTAGCCGCGATGCTTCCCAGCGTCTTACCATGTCGCTATTAATTACGCGCCGTACATACGTGGACGTCGTCGGCCGCGATTAAATTAAAAATAATCCCAGATTTTTCACACTAAATTAGTTGCTCTCACCATGTACGTGGACGTGAAAGAGATATACGTACCAGCCGGCTATCCGATATTAAGTCCGTCACATTCATCGCCCGAATATTTTCGAACAAAAAATGTTAGTATTTCCTACTCTTTCTGTCTCATCTCTGTAGATCATGTCAATTTAGGTACGTACATTCGAAACAGTGTATATAGACAAAATAAGTGTAGATTTTACATAACTTTGCTTGAGAATGACCGAAGCTTTTCTTTTGTTTTCTTTTTATTTTTTCTTATAAATAAAGCTTTGTGTGAGAGAGATTGATCATATCGATGGGTGTAGTTAGCCAGCTGGCTAGGAAGAAATCGAGATCTTGAGAGATCGTATTGCACAAGTACTATTAGTGTGGACAATGATCGATGCATGTATGGGTACAAATTTTGTACAGCAAGCTAAGCTAAAGATAGTGCTACGTGGCCCCTACCGGTTAACGACAGCAACGAGACGGAGCATTGCATGTACTGATCTTATTTCTTCTCAAGTGAGAGTCGGCCAAGCTAGCCGACCAGTTTAGACGCGTCTGTGCTGTGTGATGATGCCACCTTAGATTTCCAAATAATTAACCGCCCGGCCGGTCGGCCGGTCGGCCCGTCTCTAGAATTTGGCATCACACATATGATCTCTCGTCCGCAACAGAAAAGTTCCCGTTCCGTGACACGTATTGCCCGGTGGTCTTGTTGCATTCGACTAGGCGTATGTGCTGGAACTAAACTCACAGTACCTCGCAAACAATGACTGGTTCTCACTGTTTAGAATATACTAACAGTATTAAAATATATCATATTTTGTATTAAAATTTTGTTTTTTTAAAGACGAATGAAGTAGTATTGTGCATTATACTCTAGTAGCTAGCTAAACTTTCGGTATGGCCACGTCTTCTCGGTTGTACGATCTTTTGGCATATATAGCTGTGTCGCCGTAAGAAGAAAAAGGCAAGAGTATATAATCCCTTCCTTCTAAAATAAATTAACTTTTAGGTTTAAATTTTATCTCAAAATAAACCAACTTCTATTTTTTTACCTACTTTCTTCATCCCATAAAAAACCAACTTAGTATTGGATATTTTCATATCCTAATACTACGAATCTGGACATAGGATGTGTCAACATCCAGCACTAGATTAGTTTTTTATGAGACAAAAAAGTACCATCAGTTCGCAATTCAAGAAATTTTATCCTTTAAATACCCCTCATCTACCCATCCATCAATACAACTTCTCTATTAATTATGGACAATTTGGTCTTTTGTCTTAATCCTTAACTTCACCTTAGGAAGCTAGGGTTTCAAATTTGTGAGACAGAGAAAGTAGGCTGGTTGAGATTGGATTTTGGGCCAGGCCAAGCATTGCCTTCTAAACCATAATCAACCCACCATATGAGAAATTTTAACCTAAAAATAGTATAAGCAATTTCTATACTTACCATATTATATAGAAATTATGTTTAAAAACTATATACATAATTGGTGGTTTCTTCAAACTAAATTCTCATTCAATCTGTCAATGGGCTATATCGGACTATGGTATTTGTAGAGTATGAGGATCGTTGGTGCCAGTGTATCCGTGAGATTGAGGTAAAAGAGATGGGAGACAAGATTTTTTATACAGGTTCGGACCCCTTAACTGATAGATAAAGCCCTACTCTTGTTGTCTGAAGCTGATGTTGCCATTATATATCAGTCTCATACGAGTACAATATTCGATATGACCTAATCTAGTCTCTGTCGACTTGGCGGCATGGAGCTCTCACATGTAGTTGACGGCTAGTGTAATCTTCTTCCTCGAATATGAACTTAGGCGAGATTGGAGGTCGCCTTGGATTCCTCTTGTCAACCTCTGTGGCTCCATATTGGGTTTGTTTACGCTTACCTCGGTATATGTTGGATTGTCTAGATTTGTCTTGGTGCATATTTGTCTATGTTGGCGTGTCCCCTCTCTTTATGGGGGATCTTGTATTTATACCCTCGGGTGCCCCTTTTACAAGTAGAACTAGGGAGCCAAGTATGATAGGATTCGAGTAGTTCTTGTAATGCTTGAGTATGACTTTGCTTTTTCTTTATTATCCAAAACACCTTCCATATACGAGGGATGATTCCGTATGACTTAGTATATAGTGGGCTCTGTCGAACCTAACACAAAAGTATTAGGTATGTTTTATTTATAACATTGACACAATCATCTTACTTCTCTCTATTCATCCATCTATTCTCTTAGTTTTCATTATTGGTTCGTGTATAGAGAAGAAATGGTTTCTTTATCTTTTTTCTCTCTCCTCATCAGCTTTTTACTTAAGTGACAATATATTTAATGCTATGAAAGTTAGCTAAGGTGAAGAGTTAGGATTGTCCTAACAAGAAAAGGTCAATAATAATAATAATAATAATAATAATAATAATAATAATAATAATAATAATAATAAAGTACAAATTATCTCATAAACTATCGCTATAGTACGAATTACCTCTTGAACCATAAAACCAGACATCCTTTACCCCCAACTATACAAACTGGACAAATAACCCTTTGACTCAATCCGCAGTGGTTTTGGTCCTGTGTGGCACTCCAATCAGCATTTTTTTAAAAACGGTGGGCCCCACCTGTCAGTTTCTCATCCTCTTTATCTCTCTCTATTCTATCTCTTACCCCAATCCCCCCTCTCTCTTCTCCTCCCCTCACCTCATCACTCATCGGCGGCAACGAGCCAAGGACGGCGGCTAACCGGGACGGAGCCAGCTGGGGATGATAGAGGGAGACCGAGGACGGTGGCAAGCGGGGGCGGAGCTAGCTGGGGGCGATGGAGGGGGGTCGAGGACGGCGGCAGGCAGGGATGGAGGCAACGCGGATCCGGTGGTGGAAGGCGAGCTCTTGGGCTCGAACTGCTTCCCTGTCATCGAGTCAAACTTGACCATGCCATGCATCTGGTCGGCAGCACTTGCACCGGCGAGTACCCCTTCCCCTTCTCCGTCATGATGTGGATCAGCACCAACCCTGGCACCGGCATTGACTTCATTTTGTTGAAGATGGTGACGAGGTCGTCGACGTTGTGGCCGTCGATGGGGCCGATGTAGTAGAGGCCGAGCTCCTCGAAGAGCGTGGAGCCCGACGCGCTCACCATGTCGCATGCATACTCGTCCACCTTGGCGGCAACCTCGTGCGTCTAGTCGTCGATCTGCTTCGCGATCGTCTTCGTCGCCTCGCGAAGGCAGCGAAGCTTGGTGAGCGCCTTGCCCAGAGCGCCGACGAGCTTGCGGGGCCGTCGAGCGTCGCCGTTAGAGGGACACCTGCTTGTTGTCGTCGAACACGTGATGCAACGCCACGGCGAGCTCGACCACTCCCAAGCTCCTCCGCCTCCGCCTCCATCGCCGGCCACCCGAGCTTGCTCCGCCTCCGCTGTCGACCGCCCGAGCTCGTTCTGCGTCCGCCTCCACTACCGGCCACCCGAGCTCGCTTCGCCTCTGCCGCGGGAGGGAGGAGCAAGGGCAGTGCTAGCGGCGGTTTCGGCTTCGACGGCCACGTGGCGGCAGGTCTTCTTCACGGGAGGATAGGAGCAGCGAGTAGCAAACGACGCGCGAGACAAGGGCGGCGAGATGGGACACGACCTCTGCTAAAATCGACGCGTGGGAGGGCGGCAGGGGACACGGGCTCGCCCGCTCATGCTAATGCGGTGGCCGGCAACGGCAAGAGGTAGAGAGAGATAAGGGATAAGGAGAGAGGTAGACAAGTAGGCCCCACCAATTTTTTCTAAAGGATTGCTAACTGGACTGCCACACGTATGCCACATAGAAACAAAACCACTCCAGATTGAGTCCCGGAGGAGGGTAATTTGTCCGGTTTTAATAGTTAAGGATGTAGAATGTCTGGTATTCGAGTTTCGGGGTGTAATTCGGTCGACCGCGATACTTCGGGGGTTCGTTCTTTTTTCTAATAATAATAATAATGCGTTTCCGCCCACATAAAAATGGTACAGCCGGTCAGTTAGTGCTACTTAATGCGATTCTTTTTATTTTTCAAAATACTTAATACGATTCTGATAGCATGGTAATTTCTTATAGGTGTAATGATTTGTGAGATTCAGTTGATAAATAATAAAACACGAGCCGATCGGCACAAAAATCATAATTGATTCAATCAAGCGAAGAATCTCCAGCTAGTTGTTATATACTACTACAGATAGTTGATGTTGTACATGAAGTATTAAGCAGAACTACAGATATAAGGACAAAATGACATATGATTGGAGATACACCCGTCCGTATATATATCTCCAGCAAAGGCAGTTTATTAGTTGATCACCACTATAATTAACGAACGGATTCATTATCCTAAAAAAACAATCAAGTAACGGAGAAATGGTGGCGCAGCCACTTCAGAAGCCAAGGCCAGCTAGCCAACGATGCTCACGAGCCGTGTCCCAAATCTAGACGACACGATGCCATCACACATAAAAAAACACACACACACAGCACCGTTCTGTGCGCTCGCTAGCTGTCCTGCCCGCCCACCGGCCAGTTGCCCCCACGGCGCCACGCACCGGAACGCGACGCGACGCTCTGCGTAGCCGTCGTTGCGCCGCCGCCGCCGCCGCCGTTGACCGGTGGTCTCGTCTTCTTTTGCATCTGCGGCATATGTGCTTCCTTTATTTCAATATATAACAATCCTTAAATAAATAAAATATATCTTAAAACTACGAATATAAACATAGATCTTACTATATTTTAAAATAGATGTGGTGCCGTGTCGTTTCCGTCGCGTGGCCATCGACCAGCACAGTGGATTGGAGTTAATACTAAAAACAACCACCACTTTGCTTGCTGCCATGATCGCAACAGTGCCTTTTAACTTTTAACCCACCCCGACCCTCTTGTCTCTACTGGCTCCCTGCTGCGTACGGTACGTGTACAGTGTTATCACTAACTTGTCACGTTAGTGTAACGGGAGTGCTGTGACTGAGTTCTTTCAACGGATTCCCCAGCAAGGAAATTCACAAAACCAGTTTGGAAAAACAAAAACAAAAAAAAAATATCAGAATGAACGCAAGGGTGGGTGAAAGCGAGGAGGGGGGACGCGATTAGAAAGAGACGGGCACGTTCGAGTGATCCCAACAGCCAGAATCAGCGACGGAGCCATCGCCCATGTACACAACGCTTTCTTTTCACGGACTCCACACACACTCTCACCATGAAAGCGGATAAAAAGCAACGTCTCACCCTTCCTCTCTACTGACAAGAAAACTCACACAGCTTCAACCAAATTGGATCTCGACGTGTAATGAACACAGATAGTACTATCAGTCCCACGCACATATTTTTTCTGTGTCATAAAAACTCAACATATGATAGAATATGACTTATCCTTTTCCTTTTTTTAGAGAAAGACATTTTTATTCGGTCTTTACATCCAACCGGATATATACAGTTTTTTAAATTAAAAAATTAGACCCTCGAACAACCCAATCTAAAATTTGCTTTTATAAATATTTAAATTCAGAATCTTAGCGTGCTACTCAGGTCACTCTAACTATTAGACTATATGTTCTTTCACAGATGTGACCTATCGTTGTCTTTATCCAGATTCATTGTTATAAGATATATTACATTCTATCTTAGGTTAAGTTTTGATGGTATGGATGGAGTACACAGTAAGGTCCTATATCCTATTGGCAAATGCCACGGACCGCTACCATGCCGGATTCCGCGCGCAGCAACACAAAACTGGATCAATTCTATGGGCTCGATCCATCGATCGATCGTTGGTTGGTTGGCGTGTCACGTCAGGTAGGCCATTTGCCCACTTCCCGCCTTTAACGCTAGCTAGCTCTTTCGATTTCATTCTGGCCTGTCCGACCCATGCATCTATCCACCTGTACCAAACATGCAAATGGATGGAACAAGATTCAATCGGTGGGCTCTGCACACTGGAATGAATCAAGCCGTTGGGTACAGCAAACTCCGGCTGAATCTACACGTGGTCTCCCACACATACTCATCACCACTGTTTCTGTGCAAATCAAATTCAAATCTCTACAAATTCGACCCAAAAAAAATGCTGCCAAACTGTTGTTCTCCTGATCCTACTGGCTCTGTTTAGATGGGACTAAAACTTTTTAGTCCCTGTTACATCGGATATACGGTCACTAATTTAGAGTATTAAACGTAGACTAAAAATAAAACTCATTTCATAACTCTGGACTAATTCGCGAGACGAATCTATTGAGCCTAATTAATCCATAATTAGCCTATGTGATGCTACAGTAAACATATGCTAATTATGAATTAATTAGGCTTAATAGGTTCGTCTCGTAAATTAGCCTCTAGTTGTGTAATTAGTTTTGTAATTAGCCTATGTTTAATAATCCGTATATCCGATTTGACATTTACTATGAAATAAATCGCTCTCCCAAACCCCTCCTAACTTGAAATGCAGCCTGAGAAAAAGAACAAAAAGTTTGGAATCTACCTCGAATGTGGGACCGGTTGGAAAAGCCTTTCGGTGTGCTGCATGTGGGGGCCACGGCCCACAGCTTTAACTACAGTTAGTTAACCTGACCTAACCACCATCCCTTGACACCTGCCCGGACCAGTTCTCCGGGCCCACTCCCCCAACCGGCAGTAAATTACGGAACTGCCCCTTAGATGCTCAATCGGTCCCTATAAATAACCGCCAAAACCATTTCCGCTCAGTTTGCCAAAACCACCCACCAGGAAGCAAAGCACCACCCAAACCGCCCTCTCGCCTCTGCTCCCAATCCACCTGCCTCTCCGGCGATCTCCCATGGCGGCAGCGGCGACAGCCACGAGGCAGCCGAGCGGCCCCGTCCTCTCGGCCGCGCACTACCGCTCCGCCTCCCCCACGCGCGTCAAGCTCGCCGGCGGCGGTGGCGGAGCACTCGCGTCCGTCAGCGTCTCGTCCGTGAGCCGCCGCTCCTGCATGTGCTCGCCGACCAACCACCCCGGCTCGTTCCGGTGCAGCCTCCACAAGGAGCAGAAGCGGAGCGGCGGCCACGTTTACCACAAGGTGGCGGCGGCGCCATCCTCCCCGCCGTCTCCGACCAGTGTGCCGGGCCCCGTCAGGCTGGGCGGCGCGAGGCGGATGGGCGGCAGCGCGCTGGTTCGGATCGGCGCCGTGGAGAGCGGCCAGTGGGCGCGGAGGGCTCTCGCCGCCACCATCCGCCCCTCCCCCGCCGCGCAGCAGGCGCAGCACCGGAGACGCGTCGGCGGCCTCCGCCCCCGCCCCAGCCGCCTCTCCACCGTCTCCATGGCCGGCGACCGCGCCGGCGACAACCACCCCCACTGATAAACCCCAATTCGCCGACATCTCAACCAATTGACACAGATACTGCATAGTACTACTAGTAGTTGTATACTCCAGTACATAGGAATTATTACATACTCCGTATAGAAATTTTTTTTTTCTGTAGTGTATAGTGGTGTGAGAATGAGATTGAGCTGGACATGGAGTTTTGCATCCGTGTGCTGCTTGTACACGCAACTCTGAAATCTGCCGATGGTTTTGGATAATCCATTAATCCCTGATGCCTTGATAAGAAGAGAAAAATGGAGATACGTGTCTCCGGATTACGCACACATGATCCACTTTTCTGTTTGTGTGTGTATCCTTCTGTTTGGATAAGCTCAGGAGGGATGACGTCTCGCCGTCGCCTGCTCCATCACGCGGCCCCCGTGTGCGACGCCCTCGGTCACTAGGACCAAACCCGTCGAGGTTTTTTGGTTGATTAGCTGGGTTTGTGCCCTTTGGATTCTGAGCTTTTTTCCATGGGTTTAATCTTAATCACCCAAGAACTGACGAAAGCTTGCACACAAAGATGTTGAGACAACGGTGGGCGCCGCACACAGGCACGCAGTTAGCTGCCGCCGGCTTTTATTTGTTTTTTTTTCTTCTTTTTGTTAGTAGCTGCAGAGAGCAATACTTAATTCAATTCTGTTTGATTTCTGCTGTAATAAAATACGCCGAGCATTGCTTACCAATAATTTGCTGCTCCTACTTTAGAGCAGGGGGAGCACTCCCTGACACAAGTTGCAAATCATTTCATCGAGAAAAGTACAAAAAAAATCTTTTTTTCTCGTGAAGATCCCATGCATGTCTCCAATGGAAAACCGAACTTGGTGCACCATTTTTCAATTGATTCTAATAAAAAAGAGTACAAAACAAATTGCCGAAAGGCTAGTGCTGTGGTGTACATTAGACAGTGGAGTAGTACTACTGTACTACGGCTACGCAACAAACCCGTTGAATATCCAGCTAGAAGTTGAAAAAAAATGTCAGACGTCTGCATCAAGGAGGGGGCCATGGCAAGTCAACACTTGACTCGCCGGAATAAGTTGATTACAACCTCCACGACCAAGTAAATCACCCATCCTGGTTAGTTAATTTGGACCTGATCATCATCTTGCAGACGCATAAATGGACTCTGCGAAATTCATGACACGAACTAGCACTAGAAGGACACAGCTTTACCCAGATACCAGGGCAGATCTACCACAGCGTAGTAGTAATTAATCCGGGCTTGAATTATTTGAGTTAACTCGATCGAGATCTTGACACGGTCTGACAGTACGAAACCGGAGCAATTTGCTGTGATTGGTTCTCCGAGTTTTACGGGCGGAAACGGAATTGATTAGTCCAGGTAGGACGAGATGATCGTCGCGAATGCGATTGATCGATCGATCGAGGCAGGCAGGCAGCAACGGAAGCTGGAAAAGATCGCCCAAAAAAGTGTAGGTAAACTGCCTGAGCCGGAGGCAACCAGACAGTAGTGATCCGAGTCAGTGTAAATTCTGTTGTAATTATGTAATGCCTCCTCCAACCGTTTCAACGGGGATCCGGATGCAAATTCACAACTCCATGTGTGCTTAATTAGTTAAGCAGCATGATGAGAACGACTTTGATTAATTAAGATTGTCTGTTTGGAGTAATGGGACAATTTTTTTTTACATAATTGCATCGCATAAAGTTGGATGAAGAGATTCGATGCGTTTTAGTTTTGCGGTTTTAAAATATTGGGCTCGGATTAGATCTTGTTGGAAGATCATCCTATATGGAATAATGCAGTTGTGTTGTCCATGTTCATGGATCTGCACGTTGTGTTGTTTCTGCCTATTGCACAAGGGCAACCGTGGCAAGAAATTCCTAGCTAATCGCGTGCTGCATTGACGGACAGCTGATTAATTAAACCATGTTTGAAAAACGATGGTTCCGTTTGAATATGTGTGTGAAATTAACTGTTACGTTCCAGAAAGGCTTTGACGGTGAAACAGTTTCATGACAAAAATTCTTGGGCAACGTGACAGTTTTTCCGTTGGTACACCTGGGAGGGGTACGTGGATTGGACTCCGTACGTAGTTAAATTGTTTGCAACACAAAGTCCATTTCCCTCAGGCCCAGGTCACTGGCTTGCAAACAGTGCTAGCTAACCCAGAAAGCAGGGCAATCAACGAACCTAATTTGCTAATTTAAGCTCTGGTCTAAATTCTAATCTCTCTAGACGATGCATGGAACATAACATTGCCCTAGCATGGAGCATGAAATGCAATGTATATATGTGAACGATTCCGAAGATGAAGTGAACAGTAGTGCGGCTGCGTTCGATCTGGCTAAAACATTACAGATAAAAAATAAACTTTCGTGGCACGCTTTTCAAACTCCCAAACGGTGCGTTTCGTGCGAAAATTTTTAATATGAAAGTTGCTCTAAAATGTTAGATTAATCCATTTTTTAAGTTTGTAATAATTAAAACTCAATTAATCACACGTTATTGTCACCTCGTTTTACGTGAAACACTTTATCTTCATATTTATCTTTATCTTCGGGACTTTCAAACAGGGCCTAATGGCGATCGCTAAGTACTGGTCAGAGATCGAGAGTTGTTACTGTCAGGACAGCAATAACAGTAGCATATTCTGAAGCACAAAACAAAGCAAATGCAGCTACCTTCTCTGCAAGTGTAAAAGTGTTTAACTAGCTGAAAAGGATTGAGCAAACGACATACCAAACCAAACCAGCATCTTGCTAGCTTAACAACCACGGCCCAAGAATCAGCAGCCTTAGTCCATCTGATCTGGTGTCGAATCCGAACGATCCATTCTGAATCCAACGGCCATGATGGGGTTCTCTAGTGCAGCTCACTCATAAAACCATGTTTGGCTAATGCGGTGATGCCGGCTATCAATATTTAACTCACAGGAAGATCGTGGTAGTTAACCAATGTCGCGAGAATAGGCTTTTGGTCACTTGCCCGTTTCCAGTTTCTGTCCCCTTCCTCTTTTTTTCGTATTTTACTAGGCTCCCGACTTATAAATAACTTTTATTTCTCCTAATGTAAAGATGCGTTCCTTACGTATTCGTAAATATAAAATCATGTTTGGAGCGTTTTTGGTCGATACATATTCTGTCAGAATCTTCGACTCACAAACAGTTAAGAGTTTCAGTCAAATTTTGATAATCTGCAGCTATAGAGTAATATATATATATATATATATATATATATATATATTCACATTCTCACTAGTTAACCATTTATCTAATAATCTTAAACTTTTTAAATAAGGCCACGAACTCAGAGCCGAGAGAGATGTACTCCGTTTTAGAGTGAACCTTTGACGCGACTGTCAAGGGTGTGTTCGGTAAAGTGAGTTCCCAACTGTTTTTTCTCATGTTTCACGCGTACGCTTTTCAATATGTTTTTACAAGAAATTTTTATACGAAGTTGTTTTAAAAAATCATATTAATTTATTTTTCAAAAAAATTAATAAATACTTAATTAATTATTAAAAAAAACGTCGCTTCGTGTTACGTGTGCGGAAGATGAGTTGTTAACCTCAACTCTCACACACAGGCTAAGGGACTGACGTATGAAAATGTTTGGAATCCGCAAACCGCGTTCAGATCGCGACGACGACGAACAAACTGTGTTGTCGTGTAGTGGGACTAGTTCACACTTTCCAGCAGGCGTTGCGGATGATGATGAGAGCGTGATGCTGAAATGAGAGCGTATCAAGGTATCATCGTCTCCGCTTATGCTAGTGAGGCTTGAGCTGTGTTCCATGGCTTGCTTGCACGTAAGCAGAAACGGGCAGTTCGGCTTCGATCCGCCATATCTCGTGTCAGTTTCTTTCTCGTGATTGACGCATCTCGAGGCCTTGGAATCCTCCGGATGATCGCCACGCGTCTTCGACGCGTCTCAAACTCGATCGATCTTCGTCTTCTTTTACGGCCGAATTTCACAAGTTTGAAAGAAATTGAACTGATATTTCCCGTGAGAATCCTACAAAATCCGTGCGTTTTCGAAGGAGCGTATTCATGCATGCTTCCTTTTCTAATTAGGAGGGAAAAGGACGGCCTTTCTGTGGTTCGTTTCTTTAGCGGAGAAGTGGCCGCGAGTAATTGCAAAGTAAATTAACATTATCAAGCTAGATGCCTAGATCCCAATTCATTTTTAAAACGGACTCGTTATAATAGAAGTAGTAGCGATCGAAAATGGCAGGGAAAACTTAGGATGTGTTTGTTTATATGGGTTGGGAAGAAATTTTCTCTGTACGAAAAACGGAACGATTCATTAGCACATGATTAATTAAGTATTTACTAATTTTTTTAAAAATAAATTAATATGATTTTTTAAAGCAACTTTTATATAAAAACTTTTTAAAAAAACACAGCGTTTAGTAGTTTGAAAAACATACGTGTGAAAAATGAGTGAGTTGAGTTGGTAACTCAATGAAACGAACTCAGCCTTATCCGCGTAGGTAAAGAGACGATAATGAATTAAAGAAGGGGCGGGCAAAATCATCTCGAAACTTCACGGAAAAGAATAGCAAATTACTCACAGCCACAGACGATGACACGCACACATAAAGAGCATTGCTTTCAGCCCAAGCTTCACGGCCGACCTGTGAACATGCGCCTCCACGGAGCTAAACAACCCATCAATTTTTTTTCATTTTTAGATATAAATTTTGAAAAAAAGGAGATCGATCATTATTAACCATGAACCAACTGAAGAAATAACCATGCTAGCTTATTCATCAGTAAAGTTCGCATAACTGCACAAGGATTTTGATTGATCGAACTGATCCATTCATTCCTCTGAGAAAAAAAAAGACACAAAGGAGTAGAGATGCGGAGTTTTCATTTACTACTGATTAGTACAAGCTAGCAGCAGAGAGCACATCACACACATGGCTCGCTAGCTTGCATGATCTCATAGCAGTAGTAGTAGTAATACAGATTCAGTATTATCCTAGCTACTACTAGCATCGACGTGTACGCTCGAAATAGTGGCGTATCACTTAATCTGAAGATCCTACGAGCGGCGGCGGCGGGAGAGGAGGAGGTCGATCCTCACGAGGCGCACTGGCGCAGCCTGGAAGGGCGAGGCTGGAAGTCGCCACGGCGGCGGCGGCGGCCGGGCGGGCTGTTGCTGCTGATCATCCGCAGCAGGTGCGCGCGGACTGACCGCCCCTTCGCCCTGGCGGCGGCGGCGGCGGCGGCCCTNCGGCCCCCCCCTCCCCTCTCCCCGCCGCGCCGGCGCCGCCTGACGACGACGACGACGGCGGTGGCGGAGAAGAAGAGAGCCGCGCCCGGTGGCGGATGCAGCGGAAGGAGCCCGGGTGGTTGGTCGGCGAGCAGAGGCACGCGAGCTTGGGCCTCGAGCTGGAAGCCTCGATGTTAGCAGCCATGTCTCCGGAGCGGAGAGCCTCTCGAGACCGGCCGGCCGGTGCGTTGGGAGACGGGGAGCGCGCGCGGCGGCGATGGCTTCCCGGCGTCTCGGGCCCCGTGGTTTTATACGCGCGAAATGGTTTCTCTCTCTCCAGGCTTCCCTTCGCAGTGGGAAAGGTGACGTCCCCCCTCCCTTTTCTTTTTTCTGGTTCAGATCGAGGCTAATGCGTAGTGGCTCACTGACACGTACGTGTACAGTGCCTTCTCCTGCGCCTGAATCCTCCTCCTCCTAAGTTTAAGCTACTCCAAACCCTCCTAGGTTAGGCTTGGTTTTCTGGTTTGTGTCTCTTGTGCTCTGTGTCGGTGATATGCACAATCATAGAGATAATTGTATCACATATTATATTTACATTTTTGTTATACGTTGTTTCTTAAAATATATAACTTATTATTGATCAATGATTATGTGATTCATTCATGAGACTATTTATATTGTATGTTATTATTTCTAAAGGATCTCTGATCAAATACCATATATGAAACAAATATAGTTTAATGCTCAGCACATTCATTGATTGATGATCATGTCTCATGAATCATGGTATGAAGATACCAAATTAATAATATGGACACATATTGAATAACATGTTGTTGGATAGACGCAATATGAGACACTGCAAGAGCTATATGCGATGTACCATCAGTGGTCTCATATTAGTGTTGGTATAGAATTCTTAGACCTGAGATTATCATGATTCCCAACATGTGTAGTAGCTTGCTTAGGGGCTGCCAAACACTACTCCGTAACCAAGTAGTTATAAAAGTAGTTATAAAACATGTAGTGGGATATGAATAATCAAGATGAGATTTGCCCCTCCCTTGAAGACATATCTCTGGGCCCTCGATGTTATAGATTATGAAAGTGCATGGTCATGCCAAAAGTTATTGAGGAGTTAATCGTAGATTAAATAATCTATTACAGGATCGAGTGAATGATTGAGCTATTAAAGGATGACACATATCTAGTCTTAAGCTTAATCGATATCGTGAGGCAAATTGGTTCATACAAGTATACACTATAGGTTCAGCCGATATGATCTTTATGTATGTCCGGTGGGTCAATATGTTTTGCTAGGGGCCGCTTTTGACACGTGGACTGAAAAAGAGTTTTCGGGTTGCAGCCGAGCGTACATGAACCTACAGAGTCGCATACTTAATGGGCCGGAATAAAGGGATTGGATGAAGATCCAATATATGCTCAATTCGGATAAAGATTCGAGTAGGACTCCTATGGGCCTAGGAGGCCCAGTTATGGATCCTATATATATTCTTCAGGTGATGAGGCTGGTTGAGATAGAGAAACCCTAGCCGTCACTCCCCTCCCGAGCAAAACCCAAGCCACACACGGGCGCTAGCACGACCGTGCGACGTGTTCTATCCCTGGACATGTGGATACCGGTAGAGGCGCCGTTGCTCTACGGTGCTTATCGGCGTGAGAGCACGGCGAAGCATATGCACGAGGAGGAAAAGACTACATCGACGCACGCTACGTCACCAACGTTCCTTTGGCTTCTTAGCACCTACTTCTACCGCACAGCGCGTCGAGTGGTAACGATATATGATCTTGTACTTGCATGGTTCCTGGTTTACGCAATAGAAAATTTTTGATTCATGCTATCGTAGCCTATGCGTATCCCAACACTCTGTTTGGCCTCGTTCGATTAATCCCTCCTGCAAAGAGATTGAAGGGGATTTATTTCACACCTATTGTGATGTGAAATTATTCCCTCTCAATCTCTCTCTGGGATTAAACGAACAAGCCCTTAGGCAGTGATAGACCTAATCTAAAATTATTACTCCATTCGTCCTAAAATATAAATGATTTTAGTTGAATGTGACATATTCTAGTGCGATGAATCTAGACATATACCAAAATCCCTTATATTAAGGAGGGAATATATCCATGACCTAGCCGAACAGTACGCTAAGACTGTTCTTCCTCCTCCTTTTCCAACTCACCTTCCTCGTTTTTCCCACGCACGTTTTTTAAATTGTTAATGGTGTGTTTTTTTTGCAAAAAAAATCTATAAAAAAGTTGCTTTAAAAAATCATATTAATCCATTTTTTTTAAAAAAACTAATACTTAATTTATCATGCGCTAATGAGTCATTTTGTTTTGTGTGTCAGAGGGATTAGTTTTCATATGCAGCCAACGAACTCTGTCTAAGAGAATTTCGACAAGATGAAAAAATTCTCACACATCATTGTAGAGAAAACCATATTGCAATCAAAATTAGATGTAGGTGTAATATATATAAGTAATCAAATCTGAATCTACGATCCTGTAATAATATTTTGATAAATTATTTTGTTTTAGACAGACAGCACCGCCTACACGCGAATTAGCTTCCGACGTCGAGCTTACTTTTAAATAATTTAATATAAAACTTTTAAATCCAACATGAATCGAAGATCTAGAGTTCTATCAAACGGGGCTAGTTGTCTATAAACGTATGATAAAAGAATTATAGATACAATTTTTATATTTGTAATATTTTAATGGTTTAAAAGCAAATGCTGGAAGATAGACTTTCTTGAACCCCCTAAAATCAAAATTTAAAATTGAGTTTCAAAAATTAAATTCTGGCAACTACTGATAAGCCAATGTAGGCTTGACTTCTTTTCGGAAGACGCGGGAATGTCGATTGGTTTCAGAGTTTCTTCATCTTTCTCTTAAAGTTCAATCAGCTTGCCAGAGCTAACAGTTCACTTTCAGCTTGTAAATTTCAGCCTCTGTTCCTGTTTAATTTCTTATGCGTATATCACGAAATGTAACAGTGTGTTTATCTGAATCTGAATCTGATCTTATTGCCCATTTGTTTTGTCTGTTAACGACAGCTGCATCGGCCGTGAGTCAGAAAGGCTACCTTTTGTGTAGGAGTTGGAGGTTCTGTGCCTAACGTTTTGTCATTATTTTTCACTGAGTAAGTGCTCCATCTCTTGGAATCTTTTCCTGAAAAATACAAGGATATGCATCTCGTCCTTGTCATCACACACACACAGAATTAGGGAAGAAACTCCCTTATAGTGTACGAATTTCGCAGTAACTTTAACACCTTGTTCCAGCTTAACAGTGGGATGCTAAGGCGCTGTTCATTCTATGTAAGCACGTTTTCGAACTCCTAAACGATGTATTTTATGTAGTTTTATGTACAAGTTTTCTATGTAAAAATTTCTTACAAAATCAAATAAGTTTATTTTTAAAAAATTTATAATGATTAATACTCGATTACTAATGACTTATCACGATTGTTTTGTGTGCCGCCAAAAACCCGGTCAAACAGCTAGTTCGAACTCAGCTGAGTCAGGGATTTGACTAACTCTGAACAATATTATACTCCACTAGCTAACTGAAACTTCGGAATCTTAACGTCACAAGACACTCCCATCAGTTCCATGACTATGGCATGTGGTTTAATTACTTGTTAGTGTAGTTTAATATTGATACAAAGACTTGGAACAGTTCCTTGTCAAATTTCTCTTAAGCCAGGTAGGATGGGATTAGCGATCACTACTCTGCTAGATTTCTATGACTTAGTTTAACGTAGCAGTAATTATTGGCTTACAAGTGAACAAAGTGTTCTTGAAGCATACAAATAGTCTGTAGTTGTGTCACACATATTTTTCTTCAGAGTAGTTTAACTCTTAATTTACATTAGTACCAAGAGGAATTGGGATAACCTTGTTAATTCTTTAACAAGGTAGAACTGAACAAGATAAAAGATTAGTACTACTACATATCAATATGGGATCATGTGCTAGGTCACCATCTTCAGGCTCAAATTGGGCACCCCAAACTGAACTTTTTCCTTCTCCAGTTCTCCAAACTGAACAAGGTACTACAATTAATAGTACTTTCCCTCCTTCCATCAGCTTAACTGCAGATGTCATGCTCCTCCCAAAAGCTTATCCAAAACCATTGTTTATCTTAATTTGCTCTGAAAACTATCCAAATTCAAGACCATGATGCTGTGGGCCCACCACATAGTACTGATCCTACTATCGTAGTGGCCAGGTCATCGCTTTCCCAGAGACTTTGCTGCTAATTAGGCTTAGGACAGGCCGGCCAAGAACAAGGCACGCTTACATGTGAAGCCAGATTAACCTGATGGTTACCTCTTGTGATCTTTATCCAAGAACAAGCAGGCAGATATCCATGGACAGGGACATTCACATCTGGCTCGACTATTTTTTCTCTCCTGCCACAGCTGTAGCGAAAGTTACTGCATCGTCGAAATTAAAGAAAAGAGTTTTCGGAAGCCACAAAAGGAGAAAAGAATATTTTTTGAAAAGAACTCATGTGGCTGTTGCCAAAGTTTGAAACTCTGAATTTTCTTGCTTCCCACTTGGACTGAACTATCTCATGTGAACCAATTCATGCGCCCTGAATTCTTGTGATCGGATTCTTGTAGAAATGGTAAACTTTGATGTGTGCCGTTTACTCGATCTTTTACATTTTCGTCACTATCTCTGACAAGCAGACAAATTAATTGTTCCTTAATCCTAAACATATACTGTATTTAGCTGATAACGAACTATGTTAAATAATTGAGCAGCAGCTTTCTCAGGCATAACGGCTGGAACTTTTTCAGGAGGATATTTACGCAGATAACGAAGAAACGTCAAGCTATCTCAAATTTAAAGAATAGATGGCTCGTTCATCCCTCCAAAGGCCATTTTTTCTAGAAGATTAATCCCCACGTATGAACTGAAGTGATGATCAGTTAAGCTGTAAATCTGGCTAGATTAATTGGACTGCATCTACATGCCTAGCTGTGTACAAATCTAAACACATTCATAAACAAGATATGTAATCCAAATAAGAGGAAGATTTTCATGATACTCCTAATTGATACCAGATTTATAACTTTACGCGTAATCCTGCAAAGATTCCAATCAATTTCTTGGCTCTGAATTTTCAGTAACCGAGCTTTCAGCACAGATTATTCAGAGAGCTGCCATGATAATCTACCGACATTTTCTGCGTAGATAAATACATCTATCTACTTCAATACTCCCAGCCTGAAGTTCACGTGGCCGTAATCATCATAGCCTGTATGGCTTGTATGGAATGTGTCATCATCAATCTAAAAACAAAGATGATTAATTTAGATCGATCCATCTCTCCTCCCGTAAACCATTTCCATTTGGCAACCTGCAGCTGGTGGCTTTAGCAGCGATATGATAATGTGTAACTGTATCTGTCAAACTCAGCCGTGTCAGGTTCATGGAACAGCGGCGAGAATCTTTTCTTCTGACGGCGAGTTGGAAACTTGGAATGTTTAGCTCGATCGAGCCTAACTTTGATCTGTCAATTTGTGATTTATGATTTGCCTTTTGCTGTGGAGCCCATATATGAAAGAGAGTTCTCTGAAACCGAGCAAATTAAAGTGGGTCGCTTGCTATTGCAGGCTAGGATCCGTAGCAACTTTCAGAGAGAGAGAAATCGAGATCAAGCATCTCGATCATGTGTTCAATGCAGAAAGAGTTTGGTGATTTTGCGAAAGAAGCAACCGTGAGCCGCCAGTGAGGAGGCAAGAGGAAGATGGAAGCTGCTGTGGACAACTCTGAACAGTGCAGGTGCAGTGCACGGCTCCTCCAGGCCCAGCAAGAGTAAACTTCTACAGTTCCGTTCCATCATCCTATCAATTCAGTGTGGTTGTGTACGTCCTGTTTGGTCCGAATCGGTAGCTTTTTCCTCGAAAAGGATTCTCGGTCGGTTTGCATTTATCAATTTAAGTGATTCAGTGTCGACAACAATATGACACTGAAAAAAAATAGGAAAAAAATCGAATTTTATATATTGCTAGAATTAGAAAAGTTAGTATTTATACAGAAACGACACTCGGTTGGTCGGTAATTTCCATGACGGTTTTCATCCCTCTTTTAATCCATTTTCTAACGAAAAAAAATCAATGCAGTTAGTTTCACTTGCCCAAATGGTCATCAACTAAATTAACTGCAGTTACAGTTGCAGTCTTGCAGATACAGGAGGGCAAAATTCAACTAACTTTTAACGACCTTGTAGTTAACTCTCTTGTGGAGAGATGAAGGCATGCATTTGGTACTAGAACTAACAACAGCTAGGTCAAGGTCAGGTCGCCATTGACCATGGCAAAGCAGAAGAAGTGAAGAGGGAAGGTTGCAGCTGCCTGGGTCTGAGGATGGTCATCCATGGATCTGACTCGGATTAGTTTAATCATCCGCGGCAGCGCCCAGTCATGACGATGCTGACATGTGCATAATTGCATTGCAACCCTGGGCAAAGGGCAATTAAGCAGAAGAATCACCAGGCGTCAAAGCTGACGGCCAATGTGTATAGTAGCGCTAATTAATTACCAAAAGGATTCAGTCAGCTGCAAAAGCAGTACAATGCTGATCTCCATGCTGTATGTACCCCAGTTTAGTGGCTAATTAATCACGCGTTCTTAGGCTTTGGGGAGGTTGTGGCCGATGCAGGTTCTCCTAGAATTTGAAAGTTACTCTTCACAGTTTAGCTTTTTTTTTTTCAAATAAAAGCTATAGTTACATAATCTAAAAATACAGAATAAAAGCTAAAAGTTAGTTTTTTTTTACCTTTTCAGATTCTCCTCAGCTGAATTCCATCCCATTAGTTGTTTATCAGAATCTAAATCTCCCTCAAGCTGGCGCTTAATTAGCTTGCGAGTTGAGTTGATCCCTGGAATTTGCCTGGAAGCTGCGCGTTTTCCCTGCTCCAGCTGATGAATGAGCAAGCAGAAGTGAAGAAATGCAGATGCTTCCGGCAAGTAGCTATGCTTACTTGCTTAGCTTAGCTCGCGTGGCGCCATGTCAGGTACCAACCACGTACGGCAAGTGTGAGACCAGATGCATTGTACGCATGTTGATGTAGTACCTGCATTGGCTGACTCCGGCGTCGCAGACATTTTCCCGAAACCAAATCAACCAAACTCTCAAAATTTCAACTCCTACGATGAATTCATGCAGGATCTTAGCAAATTTCGGCTCTGAATTTATGACCAAAGTGGCCAACAACTGATCTGACGACGAACTGAAACGGGCCTTGTGCAACGGCCACGAGTAGGCCTTGCGTGATGGGCCGAAGCATGATCGAGATCCTTTTCTTGTGGCCCTCGTTGCCTCTTGGATATAGACGGCCCATGTCCACATGGCTGGGCCGTAACAGCCTGCGTGAAGAGCCGTTGGCGCAGGCCCATCTACGTACCTATTGATTGACACTGCTTCAGCACAAGCAACAATGATGTACATGCAACTATCCAGGTGAGGCAAACTGACACAGCGATGAGTAATTAATGACAATGCAGCAATTCTTCTGGATTATGACTGTACATCAACAGCAGCAGGTACACAAACTGAAACTCTAATGACACAAAGTCAGAAGTCTATCTCAAGTTCACAAACACCACCTCTTAATAACAAAGTTCAGTTCACCAAGAAGAGCAAACAAGATGAAAAAGATCAAGCTACAATGATAATTCACATCAATGCTACTACAAAAAAAAAAAAAGGACAGGATCGGTGTAGCCGACGAACAATCAGAAGGCACGATGATCTACATGACGATGACAGGCAAGAAGAGTATGGACATGGAGATTCATCTGCAGCACAGCAGCGGCCATCAAGCGTCCGGGCCAGCCGGATGCGGCTTGTCAGCGTAGTTGTGCTGTTTGCTGTACGCACGGTGGCGCCGCTCCCTGGCGTAGATCACCCAGAAGACGAGGGAGAGCATCACGGCCGACGAAACCATCACCAGGCCAACGTACACCCATTTGCTGTACCTCTCCAGGCCAGGGCAGTGATTCTGGTTGATGTTGGTGAAGGTGTCGCGGACAAAAGTGCAGTCCTCCAGCTGGATCAGGAAGGGCCCATACTGATACAGCCCCTGGCTCACATTCACGCCCGCCGCCATCTGACCGAGAATCGTCGGGGTAACACGGCCCACGGTAGTGCATATCTCGGTTCCTGAGACAGTGGTAGTCTGGCACTCGAAATTCTTCCAAACCTGCATTTGATAATATGGACAGATGGAATGTTGGAATGCTGTCAACAGTTCACCGAATTTGAGGCTACGAAACACCTGGTTGCAGATTACTTACCCGGGTTGCATTGTCCAAGGTAACCTCTCCTCTGGTGCAAGTACGGTTATTCAGATCGGCTGTGAACGGGTTACAGAGTGTAGGCATCAGTGGCCCCGACTGGTTGAAGTAGAAGAAAGGAGTTTGCGGAGGGAAGTTTCCATTGGACACGTTGGTGATTACTTGGTTTACCAGATTCACCAGTTGGTAAGTAACTTGCCTACTTCTATACAGGGATTCATTCGCGGTGGCTGGTTCAACACAGGGGATAATGTCATCCAGAGCAGTGTGCTCTGTTGGATGAGCCACCCACTCCTCCATTGAGACACAAGTATCTGCGACGACACTGTCAGAAGACAAAAGAGATAAAACAATATTAAAATTGGATATGAATTCAGTTAATCGTAAATGTCATTCTTATCATGACTGCCATTACATGCACTAGCTATTTACTATCAATCAAATGCTCATACAAACTACAGGGAGCGGAGCAATTCCAAAAGATCTGCTCTTTCTTTCTAGCTTTATTAATAAGGGTTTCATATTAAGACATAATTATACCCCAAGTATTTTAAAAGTAGTAGAGGGCTAACCATGTGCAACTTTCACCAACAAAAAGAACCATACAAGAGGTATCATTAGACAGAATTTCAGAATATAAATATTGAAATAAAACCGTGTTGTGCATAAATTGACATGAAGTGGAACACAATATGACAGAAACTAGGAGTCGATATAGCAGCTATTGCTAAATAGTGCAATTCTGTTTCCAAACTAAGACCCTTTGAGACCTCAGGAATGCAGCAAAATGGCAGATGACTGGCATCTATTATCTACATTTAGCAGTGGTGATAGCATAAATAAGGAGGAAATAGAATTCGAGTAGAGAACAGTGAGAATCCAATGTAGCCATGAACAGGAAGCAGGACGACACTGAATAGGAAATTGCAATAAAGCATGAATACACTATTTGATGGCACAATAAATTGTCGAAGCCTTGATGCAGGCACTACATTATGAATATTGCAACATGCTGCAACCATGGTCAGATATTCATTAGAAACATGCCGAGGGCCAAGTGGCCGCTACCAGTCTCTCAGATCTAGGTTATCTTTTTTCAAGAAAGGCAACTAATATGAGTTGAAGATGAACCAAACTTTGGGTGATGGGGGTGTGTACATCTATAACTTTCAACAACTGTGCTAAGCTCAGTTACTAGATTTAACAATATAATCTTGTTTTTACCATTTGATTATAAAAATAACGGCTAAGTGGCTTAGTTGGATTTGGTTGCAACTCGGCAACCAGCATTAAACACTTAGAGGAACACCATGAATAAAAGGTCTTCACACATACTAATTCTAGCTATATGTTTGGAACATACAAAAGTACGATGATGCAAGTGGAATACATACTTATGCAGAAGAAGGAAGACACCACATAGGATAAATGTCCCGGTGACTAGTATCCATCCGATAATCACCAAACTGCATAAGATGTACAGAAATGATTGATAGTATGTTATAATATGAGCACAAAGAAAGGAGAAGTAAAAAATATTAGCACACACAGCAGTGTTAACTTACATAGAGACAATGAATTCCAGCCCAAAGATAGATAGTACTGGTAAAGACAAGCGGCATCACGTCAGCATAAAAACAACTAGTGTTTTAGCAAAAAAAAAAAAAGTGCATGGACAAAAATGGTTCTCTAAACAATGTAAAAATATTATAAAGACTTACAGAAGCCAACAAATGCCAGAAAAAGCATTACTGCCGCAATGACAATCAAAGCAATCCGCCTGACATAATGTTTTGCAATCACGATCACATGCACAACCAAATCATCAAGAGGAATTGTAGTGGTGAGAGAATAAATGATACTTACACTCGATTTAGCAATTTCTGTATCTTCTCAGAATTATCGGTAGTTCTAGTAGCAAGTTCAGTAGCTGATGAGTTCAACTTTCCTTGAATTTCATTGATCTGATTTTGCACATCATTAGGCAAAAAGGATCGTCCTATGTCAACCTTTTTTGCAGCAGATAAACTATCGGATAAGTTATTAAGGTTTTCAACAGTAAAATTGGCCTGGCTAACAACAAAATTCAAGGTAGTCGTCGTGCTTTTATGGAACTTTCCTTGACCATCATACAGCATGACACATCCAGCACTGTTAGCATTGAATGGAACTAGGTTAGTAAACACAGCTAAAAATATATTAAATGTAAGGAACCATGAAAATGGCTCAGCTTTGAAATATAAGAGTACTTACATTGCAGCACAAGTGAACAATATTAGAAGTATCAGAGATAGGGCATATGCTACCCGAGAGTATGTGTAACTGCGATGTGGACAACAGCAATGTTTGCAGCAAATTCCAAGCATAACCAGAAAAAACAGCACAAACCACACCAAGGCAATGATGAACAGTGGAAAAGCTGTGTATCCAACTGACTGCAAACAGAAAAAAATTAGTACGTGTGTTATGCAAGTAGATGAGTGAGGTGCAATTTCAGGTTGTAAACATTCTTACAGCCATATAGTGCACTTCGCTAATATTCCAACCGCCAGTATATTTCCTGAATCCATTCAAGGGGTCTTTTCTATATGTTCGCTCTTGCGCCAAGACAAAGGAACTGTTTGTAGTGACATTTACGTCAACAGGAGCTTCAGCAATTGATCTTCTTGCCACAAATCCATATCTATCTGCTGTTTTCAGTTACAGTTACAGTTACTTGACATTGAAAATAACGATCATCGAACAGAAAGTAGAGTTATATTCGCAATTTAAGATAAAGATAACTACCCAGGATATTTGACACTCACTAATCAAAGCTAGAAAACTGTCGGCAGCCAAATCTAAATTATGGACAAAACTACCTCTCGGCTACCTACCGAATCAAAAAGGAGCAATCTACTAAAAAATCATTTGTGGATGGAGCAAGAGATAACTAGAGGCACCACACACTGACAGGGAAAGGAAATTTACAACAAATCCCACTTGTGATACTGAAATAATTTGGGAATAGCACTGTTGACACCCAGCAACTGAAAAAAAGGAAATGCTTGAAATGACTTGCTAAATAAAACCAGTGAAAAAAAAAACGATGCACTGTCATAGGAGCAGATTGAAAAATAGAATTCCGTCATGAATTGCTTAGAAAAGATGCTAAAAGCATCTAATTAAAACTCACAATATACGTAGAGAAGCGCAAGACAGTAACTTCAACCAAATGTAGGAATTCCCCTTTTTTTCTGATAAGAAACTGAGACAGGCACAGGTTTCTCAGCAAACATAAAACCCAGACCAAAAAAAAAAAAAAGAACATCAACACATCAATGTTTTTTTAAAAAGAAAAATTGAGAAGAAAGAGACAAGGAACAGATGACCAATAACCTGAGGACCACAGCGCAGCCCAAAAAAATTGGGATTGGGGAGCACTTCCACATCAAGAACTCGACTCCATTATGTGATTCAGACTTTCAGAGAAGTTATAGTGTACCAAAAATCCTACTGAATCAAAAAAATAAATAAAAAGCAAACCATTTTTCCTGCAACGAAACATGTAACAGAGGGAGAAACGAAAGAACCTGGGACGAGTGCCTTCTGAAACTCGCGAGGAGCGGGATGCGCCGCGCAGAATGGCAAGACGGCGAGCAGAACCGCCGCGATGCGGACGAGGGAAACTGGCAATGCCATGGCTGAACTCCTCCCCCTTATCCCTTCTGACCTGAAAACCCAACAAGATCGCACCACCACCTCCTTCTTGCCTCCCCCCCAACGAGGATAAGACCAGAGAAAAAAGCTTCAAGTGGAAGAAGGGTAGGAGCAGCAAGACAGGGATGTGGGATGCAAAGATGGATTCTTTTTTCCCTTTTCCGCGCTCCCCTGTTCTTTCTTCCTCGCTTTTGCTTTTTGCGATTGCGCTAATGCACTCGGGGTTAACGCGATTAAGCTTTCCTCTCTGAGAGGATGGGAGAAGAAAGAGACACGAGACGACGGATTAAAGAAGGGGATTTGGGTTTGTGAAAGAGATCTAGAGCCCCGCTTATGTGTTGGGCTCGGTGTCAGTGTGTGGTGTTCTTCCCTAACTGCCCACGTGGCACTGTTCACTGCTTCTGTGTGCAGTTACCACCATACCCCTGACCACGGTTACCGAGCAAAACCGAGTAAAACCGAGCATTTCTTTTGCCGAAAATTTAATCTTTTGATTCCTTTTAACTTGTTGATAAAATTAGCGGTTTCTGCTCCCACACACACCCCAAGGCCCTTGAAGGTAAGATAGGTTAACATGGTAACCGATAGTAAGGGAACTATGCCCTGTGGGTTAAATGTTTTCAATGAAAACCATGAAATTTCGTGGTTTTGACACGGACGAAAATAATTTCTAAGTAAAATTTTAAATGGTTTTCGGGAATTCAAATTTAAAACAGTAAATTCAACCAAAATTTGATTAAAATTTAACGAAAACCGTCCTACCGCAAGGCCCAAGTCCAACTCTTAATCGACAAAAGATGAAAACCTCAACTGCCCCCAACCGTGCGCATGATAAGCCTAGCATACAAGGGCAATTCAGGAAGAGTAATAAAATGCTCTTTGGGCTTTAATTTGTTTTTGGCAAAGCAATTTGGAGTGGGATTTGATGTCGATGCGCTACCACTCCTGGCCTTAATGACAAGGAAAGAATGTACTTAAGAAGAATAATTAGGACGAGCGCGTGGGATCAAACCCAATATAAGATATAAATAATTTCAGGGCATCGGAGCTGGCCTCGCTGGCCCGGCGACAGCGAGACGCGTGTCCCTCTCGATGGATCATGCTATCAACGAGACAACGACTCGTTTGCCAGCAACATCTCATGATTTTTTCTCAAGAACAAGCCAAGCATTGCTGTCACGGATCACTCGCTCGTATTTCTTTGAGATTTTGCGGAGCTAAAGATGACCTTAATTTGCCCCCATTTTATAATCCAAGTTTCTTCTTATAACTACTCTTTGATGAAACGTAATCCAGAGACGGCGGCGTAAAGATCACAGAACAAATCCAGTTGGTGTCATAAATTGCATAGTCGAAAATACAAGATGACAACATATATAGCGGATCTTTCAAAAGATAATATATATAGAGAGAGATAATAGATAATATATTCTCCTCCAGGTTATTTTGGGGGCTAGCTTGACTCGCCATTGTCAGGTGATCTAGTGTGGCAGTACTAATTAAACTACTAATACATAGTTTGATTACTCCTATGTTAATCTGGACTTAAGAAACATCGAAACTTTAGTTTAGAAGCAGTAGATTGATTAAGCGATAATTAAGCATCACATGCATGCATTGGCGCCACATGGATTATTAGCATCCGAACATTCCTCCACAGCTGTATTCGCATGAATGTATGTTGCCCACATGGTGGTGGTCTATCTCCTCCAACTACAAATCCAGCTTTGTAGTTTATACTTTTAGTAGGATTTCTTTCCAGCTAAGACCGTCATTGCTTGTGTTCAACTTGATACCGTCTTTGCTGAATGCCTGAATCCACGTGCAGCAGGTACATTGCTTGTTGTCGCTGCATTCTGCTGTCCAACCTGAACTTTCTTAAGGCCCTGGACCTGGAGTATGCGAGTGTGATTTTACATACAAGTAATTAATGAGAGGAAAAATGAAGGGGTTGTAAAGTTCATGCTCCGAATTGTTGTATTGATTCAAACACAGGTTTTTGCTGCCTGAAAGGCTGAAACTCTGAATCTGAGCCTGTGACAGCATGCATTGCATGGAGAAATCAGAAAAAGGGACCATATGGCGTTCTCTCGCTCAAATTTTGTCACTTAGCCTTTATTCGGCTGTATGCACTCCGAACGCGCACAGTGCCGCACAGTGTTTTTCCTCCGTGCACGCTTTTCACACTACTACACGGTAAACTTTTTTGCAAAAAGTTTCTATACAAAAGTTGCTTAAAAAAATCAAATTAATCCATTTTTGAAAAAAAATTTAGCTAATACTTAATTAATCACGCGCTAATGACCACTCCGTTTTCCGTGTTTACTGTGCGCGCGGGGAGTTTCTTTGCTTGTATAAGCTCGTTTCCCTTGTGCTGGGTCAGCTAGCTACTCCAATCATATATGAACGGATTTACATTCTTTATCATAATGATATTATCATTATAAATATTGACGTATAAAACAATAGAAAAATGAAATCTCGTATCGATGACTATAATGTTCATATGGACCAGGGATGTCCCCGCAAATGTCGGCTCACTGCATGCTCGTGTTGTGCTTAGCTCCAGTCAGATCTCAGATCCAGTAGCCAAGCTAGGCCAGGTGTGTGGTTCTGCAGTGCAGTACGAGCCGCTGCATTTACTTCACAAAGACAAATCGAGGTAGCAAGAAAAGGTGCACGCTGGAAAGGCTAGCAGCAGCCGCAGCTCACCTCAGCGACGTTCGACGGCAGCGAATAGCGGCCGGTCCCGACGTACTTTCTCCAAAATAAATTAACGTAAGATAAAATTAGATAAAATGTCATCTAGTACAACGAATCGTGTGAACAGATCAACCGGAGTGAGAATTAATTAATGAGCGAGGAAGAGCGTGCGCGCTTCTCCACCACCAGTGTCCGCGGCCGTTGCAGATCCCACCAAAATTGCAGACCGCCGCGGCGGCATCAACCATGATTTTCTCGATTTTTTTTAATTTTTAATTTTATTTATTAAAATATTTAGAGAAATAATTTTTGTTTTTAAAGTTTTACAAATCTACACGCCTACCGTTATTTAAGAGATTTTTTTATGACGTGACACACGTTCGTTGGTATATTGTGATCGTGCGAAGGGAGGTTGGTTATTTTACAGGCTTTAGGAGGACGGCAATGAGGTTGTCTGTGAAATGGGCGACCATCGTTAGAACGCGCCAATATAAAATATTCTTTGGAAGGTTGTTTTTTTAAAAAACGTCCTCCTAAAAAGCGTTAGAGGTGTAGATTTGTAAAACTTTAAAACAAAAATTATTTTTATAAATAGTTTAATAAATACAATTAAAAATAAAAAAAATCGATTTTCTCGTGGACGTCCTGGCCCACCGTGTGGCCGTGTTACTAGGCCACATTGGCTACGTGGGCTTGGGAACCCTCCTCCCCTCCGGCCTCCGGCCACTTCCCTCTTGGGCCACAATCTCATGTACTTTGCAACTTTTTTTTTCTCCCGTTTCTTGTCTCGCTAACGTGACGTACAAGTGTACAACTTTCTCTGCATCATTGTCTGTGGCTTTTTTTTTTGGAGGCGGCTGGCTAATCCAGCTTCTCAATCATCAAGGCATCATTATTAAGCATGTGGACGGAGAACAGTTGATGGAATACTCTAATCTGCGTGGACATATAAAGTAGACTACTATTGGCGAAGAACACTGCAGCATATCCGGCAATGCCGACCACTCGCCTCGCCTCTGCTTGCTTTCCTTTCCTCGATGTTGGAGTTGGTACTACTGTAGTGTACCAACATAATACCAGCTAGCTAATGCTGCAGTGCAGCTATCTGGAGTAATTTGTTTACTGCGACCAAATGACACTTCTTGATCGAGCAAACTAATCAACTTACAGTACAGGCATTTGTCACCATAATTAAGTGAAACAAGGCCTTTAAGTGAGGCTACTCACTTGATGGTTCCTTTTGCTGCTTTTACATTGCCAATAATAAAGCACTTATGCTGTCATTTAAAAATAAAAGCACTTGCACTCTTAATGGTGTTCTTCTCATCTTGTCAGTATGCTTGATTCTTGTCATTGCAAAATGGTTGCCGAAAATCATACTGACGAAGTCAATCCAGTTATATCAGGAACATCATAGTATCGATATCCTTGTGGATTTGTAATTGTCACACAATCTCTGCGTTGATTATGCCAACAAACAGTCAAAACACAATCACAGAAAGATATAGACAACGTCTTGAGATTGTTGCTTTCAAGTATTGTCAACAAGTCAGTACATGAAAACTGCTCCTTTTCACTAGTTAGGTGAAAGGAGGAAAAAAAGGTAGTAGAGAAGAAGAGATTTGTTAAAGCTTCACATGTTGCTATCATCATGTGCTTACTAGTCACTACACTAACTAAGCTCAGATGAAATTCAGTATCTACTACAACCTGCAGCCGCTGACTAGCTAATATCTAATCTATTCTGAACAAAGAGATAGAGAAGAGGAAAAAAGATCGTGTTCTCTTCAGTGGTGTCTAGGTGTATGGTCACTAGGACCATAGTAGTCTTCATGGAACTCAGGTAACTTGTGTGCTACAGCCCTAACTTCATTCCCAGCAATGCTTCTCTTCGCCTCGCCTAGTGAGTCACCGGAATCCTTTGGCACATTCTCTGTTGATTTCTGTTTTTCAGAACAAAGCAAATATGTCAGCACACACATACAAAAAAAGAAGAAGAAAAAGAAACAGAAGACAATTCCATGATGAACAAATTCAGTGAATCAGAATCACTTACATTGACCATTTGGTTGCTGGTTGCTGCACGAGTTTCTGCATCCAATCGAATTCCCTCAACCTCCATGGCCATCACAACCAGGAGCAAGATCACAGCAGTAGCCATTGACAACTTGGACATCCTCATATTGTCTAGCTCTGAAGCTGGGAGAGAGTTGAGAGTAGGATGAGCTACGCAGGTTTGAGTGTGTCTGAACTCTGAATGAAGCATTTGACCTATTACAGGTCATATATATGCATCTTGCCATCTTGCTTTAGAACAACCCCCAGCGTTTGCTGTGCTCATGTCTATCAGGATTCAGGAGTGGGTTATCTTCGTCATATAAAAAAACTACCTCCAATGTCTGGATCATTGTCGCTAACCCATTTTATTAACAAAAACTATTGTCGTTAACTCATGCACCATGCAAACCCAAGACATAGTTTACAGGGTTCTTGTCACCCTTTAACGAAGGATGCCTGCACAAAAGTCGGCCTCCTGTTTGATCAAGCCACCGGATTAGGTACTAATCTTGCACTTACAACTGCTAATCACGAGTAACAATGCTGTCAGGTCTTGTGTTTGGCATCAGGTGGTGCCCCCTGGAAAGTTGCGAGGCTGTCTCACGACAGACGCACAGAAAACTGCGTATTTGTTCGAGCGTTTCTTCAGAAAGCTTGTACATGCCTTGTCAGTTGGGTTGGCTGATCTGGACATGGCAATTGGAAGCTTCTGAATCTGAGCATACATGGATACTTAATCTCAGGGGAAAAAACAAATCAGAAATAGGGGAGTACGGATTACGGAATGCTGCTTGTTGGTTGTTGCAGTCTTGCAGATAGATGGATGACAACACAACTAGGCGTTGTCCTCTCATGGCCTCCTGTGCCCTTCGTGTTTCAACGGCAGCTGATGCTCTTTTTTGTTGTTGCTGTTGACAAGTTATGGATTCTAGGGATTATCGTATTAATCGAAATGCCATCGTATAAGTGTTTTCTTCCCTTGCTGCCATCGCCGTCAGACGTCAGTTAATTATTAGTTGGCCTCTGTTAATATGTGAAAATGTCCATTACCCTTAGGAGTGCAATATCAACACAAGGAGTATATAAGAGTATCTCATATATTTGGTAAAATGTACATTTTTTCATGGAAATAACGGACAAGAGGTCAAGTAACGGTCAACTGATGGCTATGGCAAAGAGGGAAAAAGCTTGTGCAATTGCGGCAATTCATACAACTAATGCTCGTTGAGGGAAATTCGTATACTTAATCACTTAACGTAGAGTTTCTCTTTAATAATGGATAAACCGGCCGTTGCATATAGATGCACCACATTGTTCATAAGAAAATATATTTTGTATAATATTAGTGCAAGGTGGAATCTGTTGACGCTTTCTTCAGTCACCACGATGAATCAACTAAAGCCTAGCGGTGTTGATTGGAGTCACCAACCACCTTGACCTTCAGAAGCTCATGATCAAGATGGGTTTAGAGATCTAAACTTGCCAACGGAGCTGATTTATATAGATTGGGATAAACACCTATCTTGTGAGAGGAATGAAAGATTTTCGGGACAAAATTACAAAGGGATTCGCACTCTCACGGTGAATCACGGTGAAGACGGACGGTTTATAGCGCAAACCGATAAAGATGGATGAATTAGGATAAAAACTAGGACAAAAGTATATACGAAATTAAAAGAATGATTCAACTGAATAATTATGTTGTCAGTTGTTGATTGATTTTGGTTGAACCTGCCATAGCCTCCATAAAGACCTTCTTCACGTTCTATTAAGCTTAGAGATCAATTAAGATTTAAAAGACCTTGGCCCAAAAAAAACGAAAACTGCTCTAATTAGACTTGGACTCAGTCTCGAGCGACCCAGTTTGACCGCCCCTATACCACTGGCGATTTTTTTTATTTTTAATTTTATTTATTAAAATATTTACAGAAATAATTTTTTATTTTAAAAATTTACAAATCTAGTCACCCATCGCTCTCTGGGAGGGCGTTTTTTAAAAATCGCTCTCCCAGAGGGCGATTTATCTGACGTGGCAGACGGCCGTTGGCCGAGGGCCAACGGGGGAGGGAAACTTTGCGGGCGGCCCCCTTGCCACCCTCTGGGAGGGTGATTTTTGACTGTGCTGGGGGCCGCTTGCAAAAGGGCGACGAGGGCGGCCTTGCATTTTTGCAGGCGGCCCCCTTGCCGCCCTCTGGGAGGACGTTTTTTGACTGTGAGGGGGCCGTCTGCAAAAGGGTGGTGAGGCTGGCCTGGCATTTTTGCAGGCGGCCCCCTTGCCGCTCTCTAGGAGGGCGTTTTTTTGTCCCCCGTGTATAAAACCTCTTCTCCCTCTCCAAATTTTCATTATATTCACTCAAAATCCAAAAAAAAAAGAAAAGAAGAGAGGGGTGAGGGGGAGCAGAAGGAAAGTGGTGAAGCCTTGCCGATTTGCTGATTCCATAGCAGGTAAATACATTATATTGTATTGTCTTTGAAATTTTTGTAGCATTTTAGTTTTATGCCATATATTTTAGTAGATCTGGAGCACACTATATATTTGTATAATATAAGAACAAAGGCATACGACATATTTATAGAAATTGAGACTTAGGGCATAGTGCAAATTGTACAATATATTTGAGTTATATGGTACATTTGGAGGACGCATCCTATTTGTAGAATTTGAGACCTAGGACAGATAACATATTTCTAGAAACTTTAACTTAGGGTGGAGTATATATTGATGAATTCGACATTAGATCTGGTGATTATGTTTCGAACTTAGTTAACCTAGTTTTTTGTTTCATTAGGCACAATGTCAAGTAAGGTCATATTTCAGTTAGTTCACGGTCAAGGCAACCTTAAATTTGGTTCAGATGGTGTTGATCTGTCAGATTTTAGAATGACATCGAAAAATATCGATAGGCCTGCCGAAAGAACATTTCAGTCAATTTATAATTGGTTGCTGCGAGGATTTAGAATAGACCCAGAAGTCAACACAATGTCAGTATATGTTGTAGTGAGTTATGCAACAGAAGGTTATTTTTGGAAACTAATGTTGATGGATAGCACTGATGCTTGGAGACGGTATGTGGAGATGGCTTTTGAACGGTCATGACCCCTTGTTATTTTTGTGTCGGTGCATGAAAAAGATAGAAATGTTGCAATCGAAATCGAAGATGTTGAAGGTCCAAGCCATGTGGGGGATTGTGTTGGACCATCGATGGAAAATAAGGAAAATCAAACAAGGGTGGTGCAGGCCATGGGCGTGGCAGATGAGAAGGAGAGAGTCAGTACAATCGTCAATGAAATGGAGAGGGAAGATTCGGATAACGAGCAAGCGGAGGGCGATGTATCATCCGATGAGGAAAATAATGTAATACCCACTGATTGGACAAAAGTGAACTTCTTAGGACTTGTTATCTCAGAGAGGCATCATATACCCTGGGAATACAAGGAGAACGAGGTAATTCAGGGTGCTAGGTATGCTCATAAGGAGGATATGAAGAAGGCGGTGAAGCATTGGGCGGTCTCATTGCATAGAGAGTTTAGAGTGGTCAATTCAAACCAATTATGTGTACGAAGTGAGGCGCGTGAGGGAAGATTGTCCATGGCGTGTTCATGTATATAAGGGTAAATGGATTGATTATTGAAAAGTTAGCATTGTGACCGAGCACCAGTGCCACTTACAAGGGGTGGAGAAGTATCACCGCAACATCACTTCAGCTTTTGTTGCAAGTGAGATGTATAGCAGTGTTGTCTGCAACAATGACTTTGAACCAAGATCAATTATTAGCCACATTGAAGACAAATTCAAGTACACCATAAGCTATGCCAAGGCTTGGAGAGTCAAACAAAAGATTTTAGTGATGAGGTATGTCACATTTGAAACATCATATGATAATTTGCCTCGTCTGTTAGCCAGCATTGCCCAGAGGAATAGTAATACTTACTATGACATGCATATATTTCAATCGGCTGATGATCCTACCAAGAGTGTGCTGCAAAGAACATTTTTCTCATTGGGTGCTTGCATCAACGCTTTTGTACATTGTCGTCCTGTACTATGCATAGATGGAACATTTTTGACCGGTAAATACAGAGATCAGATATTGACAGCGATTGGAGATGATGGGAACAATCAGGTGTTACCTATGGCTTTTGCATTTGTAGAGAGTGAGAACACTGAAAGCTGGTACTGGTTCCTAGAGAGAGTACACATCGCAGTCGTACGTATGAGGCTCAATGTTTGCCTTATACATGATCGTCATGCGGGCATGTTGCGGGCTATTGAATACTTGCAGAACGGTTGGAATGAGAAGGGAATTCCAGCTAGATGGTTCGATCTTCGGAGTAGGTGGTGCATGCGTCACATGGGTGCTAATTTCTACAAGCAATTCAAGAACAAGCATCTGATGGATCTTTTCAAGAGGCTGTGTGCACAGAATCAAGAGAAGAAATTTAATGAGTTGTGGAGAAGGTTGGATGAGTTGACAACTAAGCAAACAGACGAACAATCTCGCCGGCCACAAGCTGAAGTTGACGAGCCTCCCGTACTTCTTGATGCACTACATGACGACCCACTCACAATGAGAAGGAGGTCGGGATCATCTATCCAAAATTTCACTCATTGGATTGAGAACAAACCAAAGGAGAAGTGGTCTCTGTTGTATGACACCGATGGTTCTCGATATAGCATAATGACAACTAATCTGGCCGAGGTTTACAACTGGGTAATGTAAGGAGTGCGAGAACTCCCATTGGTTGGTATTGTCGAATTTATCCTTCATGGCACATAGGCCTCTTCCTCACACGCTGGCGGCTCTGGTCCTAGCGACCATTTCTACGACGACGACTTGGAGGGCATGACAGACCAGGAGATACTTGGCTCCTCACAGCTTGACGGAGCTCTACCACCACAGATCCAGGAGCAGCCACCGATCACACCAGTACCGGAGAGACGGGCAGGCCGTGCCGTACCACCGGACCGTCTGACGTACTCCTAGGGACACGTTAGGGCCCAGGGTAGGAGGGACAGGGGTAAGAGGACTCGGTAGTAGTGGTCCACCTCTTGAGTGCTTGTACGCACTGTTCTTTTGGTTTATAGTTCTGTGGACCAATCCTACTTTTGCAGTTACTGCTACAGTTCCATTGTCTTTACCCATTAATATATAGGGTTCCTGTCGTCCATACGCTGCTACAACTAATTATGCATACGGCAATAAACTTTCGGCGCTTGAGGTTCGGGTCCATTACATCGCATAGTATACCACAGTACACAAACACAATGCCAGCTCAAGTTGTCAAGATCAACTTCCCCCGCAACTTTGTTAGGTAAAGTAATTCCTGCTCGCGTATGCTCGTGTCGTCGGTGCGCTGCAGAAACCCTACACTAACTACTTTGGCTCGCACAGTAAACCACAGTGCACGGACACACTACCAGTTCGAGTTGTCATGATCAACTTGCGGCGCTGCTTTCTAAGATAAAGTAAATCCTGTTCACGCGTGCTCGTGTTGTCACATACAATGAAAAAAATTGGCTCTCATTAAGTCCTATTCTAGCACTGGTTGCTCCACTATAAAATAGACAAGTCGAATACAAGCTCTTCATATCATGTTTCAAATTCCCACGAATCTAGAGAGAATAGAAGCTCCATTTGTTGAGCGTCTCAATTGGCGAAGCGATCCTCTCGCCGGTTGGTTCCCTCATGGTGTGACCGTCTGTTGTGCGCTTGTGGGGATCGATGCATACTTAAGTCATCCCTCATGGTAGAAACTCAGGGTAGGAGATTCTTCTAATGCCCAAACATTGATCAGATATGATTCATTTGTTCCAAGTTCAAATAACTATAATCAATACATAAAACGCTTTTCTGCGCTATCATAACATCTTACGCAGACATATCGTACGGTGTGCAACTTCATTGAGTGAGTAGATATGAAGAACCGGCAAAACGATGGAACACGTGGATATTCATGTAGTGAAACAAGATCGGACTATCTTAGACGGAAGAATGAGCATGAACACCGAATTGCTGCAGAAACTTTAGAATGGCAGGTAAATCCCCTGGGACTCCCCACATGGCGGGAACGTCCAGAGTGTCGTTGTGGTGATCGTTGTCAGGTAATAAGGTCCGTAAGACAACGAACTCGAGGACAAAGATGCTTCATGTGTCCTAACATTGTCGATGACGATTTTGTCGTAAGTATGATCCTTTTCGGTACCACTAATCGCTACTTTCCTACACTTACCTCTTCTTACAAAATTGTACAAATAGGAGGATGTAAGGAAATGTCAATTGGTATAGTGGATCGATACAGTCAGAGTTACTTCCATTAGTCAAACGATAACGCAACCTGAGACGACCACACAATTCATTCAGGCATGGATGGAGTATGAACGTCGGGTACAAATTGCAAGCTTAGACTGAAGGAACAATCCATTAGGTTTACTTAAATGGTCGGAACGTCCAAAGTGTGGTTGTAGATGTCGCTGCCAGGTGGCTACCTCCTTTGCAGAACAAACATTTGGCAGGAGATATTTTGTCTGCCCCAATGTAGACAACAACTTCGTTGTACGTCTTACATTTCTCCAATTTCGTTATCATCTGCATAATATTACTATCCTAACTTACTAACTACATTTATTTCTCAGGCCAATCCAAGAAGGTGCGGATTCACTTGGTGGATCGACAATGTCAATCCAACATATCATGGCCAAAAGATAACTGAGTCTGAAACACAAGTAGAGTACCAGTGATTGAAGGAGCACGAAAATGTAGTCCACGTTGAACGACGTAAAAGAGATCGGTAGATAAGCTCAGGCTCAATTCGTCGGGACCCACAAATTTATATCGTATATCCAAGACACTTTTTAACTATCTTATCATAATAATGTTTAATTATGATGGTGTGTTGTTCTATGCGTCACGCATTATAAATTAATGGGATTGTATGTTTCGATTTGCAAAGTTCCTTTTACGCTTCGATATGTTGTATTCCTTATAATTTATAAGTACGTGCTTATATTTTCATAAATTCTACCTTCAATTGTGTACATGATTACATAATTCAACATACGCGAGAATTATACGCAACTTTATCTTGCATTTTAGAGGTAAAAAAACCCCTCCTCGGGCTCCAATCCGAATGAAAAATAAATCGTTGGAATTTTACAAAATTCTTCCCAGTTTGTTCGTTTCAAAACGATGATTTACCTAATTTTTGGAATGAAGAGTTCAATATTTTGATATGAAAAACCCCTTCCTCGGGCTCCAATCTGAGTGAAAAATAAATCCTTGCAATTTTACAAAATTCTTCTTGTTTTGTTCATTTTCAAAATGATGATTTACCTAATTTTTTTAATAAACAGTTCAATATTTCGATGAAAAAACCCTCTCCTTGGGCTCCAATCCGAGTTAACAATAAATTATTTACATTTTAAAAAATTATTCCTGTTTTGTTCATACTCAAAACGATGATTTACTTAATTTTTTAAACTAGCAGTTCAATATTATACCATACAACAGTGAAAAAACGCTCTACCAAAGGGCGGCAAGGGGGCTGCTGCAAAAAAGCCAGGCTGCCCCCACCGCCCTTTTGCAGGCGGCCCCCAACAGTGAAAAAACGCCCTCCCGAGAATGGCAAGGGGCCGTCTGCAAATTTTCCCTCCTCCATTAGTCCTCGGCCAACGACCGTTTGCCACGTCAGATAAATCGCCTTCTGGGAGGGCGATTTTTAAAAAGGCCCTTCCAAAAACGATGGACGACTAGATTTGTAAATTTTTAAAATAGAAAATTATTTTTTAAATATTTTAATAAATAAAATTAAAAATAAAAAAATTCCTCGTACCACTGGTCGAACCAATCTTGTATAGCAGGCCCATGTATTTTTTGTAATCTGACCAACTTTGCTATATTTCATACTATGTGGCAAATTTGGGTGTCAAATAGAATCATTTCTGAACTTGATGCAAATTTTGCAAATGCAAAGAAGAAAACTGAAAAGAGAAGAGTAGTTGAAGCCCCATCCCGGCAAACGAACTCATGTTTGAACTCTGAAGCAAAGGTTCTACTATAAAAAGCCCATGGGCCAGAACGGATCATACTCCCATGACGGGCTCATAGCCCACGGCCCAGCAAAAGGGTGGAGAAAAAACGGCGCTTCGCCAAACTCGCGTTGACAAGTCAAGTCGCCATCAATTCCATTTCCAACCATTTCAGATTTCACCTCCGCTCCCCCAAAATTTCGAATTCCCCTCCGCCTCCAACTCCGGCGCTTCGCTTCCCCTCTCCTCCCCGAAACCTCATCGGATTCCTCTCCGCGGCCGCCGGAGCGCCGCCTCTCTCCGCGCGCGCGCGCGCGCGCGCGCCGGCTTCACCTCCGCCGGCGGCGTGCGCGACTACAGGTCCCGCGGCCGTTGGGCCAGCCATGGCGGCCGCTGCAGGTAAATCGTATCCCTAGATTTCGAGCTACCCGTGCATTCCATGGTGGGATTCTCTCAGGCTCAGCTTCCCACCTCCTAAACCAGGGGCAGCGGCGCGCGGTGGCGTTGCGATCCCGGGCGGTAAGGGTGGTGTTCATGGCGGCCTTCGGTCGCCGGGGAAACCCGTCGTGCTCGCCGACATTACCAACACCGGGAGGCCCAACCCTCCCGGATCCGTCCACGCCGTCGCCGACGTCCTCAAGGTGATTTCAGTTCTAGCTCTTTTTTTTTTCCGCGGGAGATTTCAGTTCTAACTCAAACAAGCAGACAACCCTAGCAGCGCCAAGTTGCGTACTAGTAATTCCGATTTCCATCCGATTAAACCATTAAATTCCTCCCTTGCTTTCAGGAAAACGCCAAGTTGCGTCATCTGCTTGCTGAGCGAAAGTATGCATTGCCTCTACCATCCATTTTTTGTCGGAGGACAAAATCTGTGGTTTCTCAAGTAGTAACACAGTGTTTTTTTGTTTTTAATTTTTGCTCTCTTATTTGCAGCAAGGTCATTGAAGTCAGCAGAGTAGAGTTGCAGAAAATCCGCCTCGCACTGCAAGCCATGCAACAGAAGAACTTGCAACTCGTGCAGGCTAATTCGCAGATGTTTGCGGTTTGTCTACTTATCCATTAGCTCCCTACCTCACCATTCTTGTGTTAACGTTTGTTTATACTTGTGCAATGCTGGTATCTTGGTCACCAGACCTGTAGGTTGAGCACATAGATTGAGTTATAGCTATGCATAATGGCAAATGAGAAGTGTTTGTCTTCCTTCATTGTTGATTGTTTTGTGGTAGTTACAGACTGTTTGATATGTCTATTTTTTTCTTCTTCCCTGCAGGAAATAAATCAAGGAAAAGATAGAGTAAGCTGCCTCTGGTTCTTTTTTGTTTGAATTTTCAAATGCAAATACTAAGCAGTATGGTTGCTGATTTGGGGAATCATCTGTGGATATGACATGCAGATCAAGTTATTGCAACATGAACTTGCGTGCACAATAGCCGTGCTGAAAGTAAAGGGTTCCGAACTCGAGGTAATTCTAAAGCTTGACTGTATGAACTTCTGTTTGTTACATATTGCTTTTCTCATCGTCTACTATTGCAGAAGATGAGTAAGACTGCTAAAAATCAACAAAATGGAGCAAAGATATTGGTAGGCAGTCAAATTCTTAAGCAAATGATTCATCATGTTTAGCTGCATTATTTCTAGTTCTGAATTCTGAAATTGTTCTGTTTGTATAACATAATCAGGAGAAAAAAACCCGGTCTTCCAAATGTGCACCAACTGAGGCTCATCAAAAGGTCGCAGGTTCCATTAGAGAACATTTGGTTGAAATTCAATGTAATGCTCACTCTTCTCTCTATTTCTTTCTTGAACTTGATACTATACCTGGCAATCGTTTCAGCTATCCTACTTTATGGTTTTAATTTATCCCCTTAACATGAAGCAATTAAAGTTTTATGTTTTCTCCTCTGCCATAAGTTAGGACACTTGTAAAATTCTAATCTTCATTTGTTGCCAATTTCTTCTCAGCAGCTGTGGCATCTTATACTAGCTGTCATGAGCCTCCACAGGATAAAACAAACAAGAGGTATTTTCATCTCTTTACTGATGTTTGAGAGGGTGACTGGTTGACTGGGTTATAGTAGCCTATTTCATGCATCACTACCTATTGAGCATGTTTGCAAACAGGTGCACAAATAAGCGGAAGTCAGAATCATATGAAGTTACAATGGATACCAACACAGTGCAACATAGTTGCAGACCTCATGTGGAATCTAGTGGGTCATCGCATGATGATGATCCAAGGTAATCAGTGCTTAATGCTTATAACAGAATGCGTTCATTGTTGCATCATTATCTGATTGAAGCTTGTTCAAAACTATTGGGCACATGTGGTCAGAAAAACTCTACGGAGAAGGTCTGCCAGATTGAACCCTGGATCTTTTGAAGTCACAGAGATCTCCTGTGATAAATTGCATGAGGATGCTACTGTTCCTTCGGCTCCTAGTTCTAATGTTCCAAAGCAGCAGGAACCAAATGCTGGAAAAGATATGGTAGGGTGTTACTATTTCTTTCTGTTTTTCTGTTTCATAAAAAGTTTCACAAGGTGGTTATGATTTTGTGCTAGATTTGTGGTGGCAAGATGATGTCATTGCAAAATGAACTTCCATGTGATGCAATAGCGCAAGTAGTAGAGGCTCCAGAACTTAAGGTAATGTAGCGGGGTGGTTCGCATCAGATTTTTGCTAGTCTTACATATAGTAATTTATTTTTAGTTAAATCTGGATCCTGATTGTATGTACTAGAAAAAACAAAGTATGCACACAAAAGGAAGTGTATCTGTGGAGGTGGGCAGGACAGTTCTTATGTAAATAATCCACACATTTATCCATGAAGAAGTCTTAATTCTTATTACGTTCCTATTTCTTTCGTCCAATGAAATTAGGAGATACAAGAAGCAGGTTCCAGCATTGCTGGAGTTGAGGCGCATAAATTTGATACTGAGGATCCAGAGCCACCAAGGTATGCCCCATCATTTTAGCAGGGTTTAAGATGCATGGTACAACACAAAATTCACCTAAACAATATGCTCTGTCCAATCAGAAAATCAATGCGTATTGATGCAAATAAACAGAAGCTGGAATCATGTGAGAGTCGATCGGCCTCAAACAAAGAGGACTGCATCAATGCCATATGCGACTCAACTTCAAGCATGCCAATTCAGCATGAACAAAAAAGGTAACTCTCTCCTATATTCCAACAATGCACTTTCCTCTGCTTGGAACATGTCAATCATGGCTGCCCTTAATACTGCAGAAAATTGTCAAGGAGAAAATCCTCAAGACTGGACCCTGACACTTCTGAAATTGTCCAGGAAGATACAGTTGCCCCTTCTGCTCCTTCCAGTTCAAATGTTTTGATCGAGCAGACCAAAAATGATATGCAAAACGGCTGCAGTTCCTCGACTAAACCTTCTGAAGAGCAGGTGATAGGTAGAAGATTTTCAGTTGGGAGGCCCTCAAGACGGGCAGCAGAAAAGATAATCTCCTACAGGGAGGTGCCCCTGAATATTAAGATGCGACGACCATGATCCCCCCACTTGCATGCAAAGAGCACGGCGCCATTGGCATTTATTTTATGGTTTAGAATCAAGTTTGTTGTATCTCTCTATCTGTTTTGGTCGCTGTCAATAGATAGGTTAGTTCCTCTATCTACCCCAACATGGATACTCACCCTGCATTCCAGTTTCAACCTGACCATGGAAATTTATCTGATTTAGCCTCAGTCTGGACTGACGATGCCGATAACAACCAGCAAACCATTGTTCCTGTTCTGATGAAGTAGAGACCAGACAACAATAATGTGGTTAGTACTGTTTTATTTTCTTGATGTTTCTCATATATTGAGAGATCAGTTGTATCTGTTCAGTTTACTGCGTGTTCAAGCGTTGGCTGCTTGTACTATGACCTGCTTTCCTGACAATCCTAAAGCAAACATGTAATACTAATGACCTGGGAGCTACTGCTGGACCCGACAGACAGACAGATAGATGGATACTCCAGATAGCTGGAGAAGAAGCATCAACGAAGGATAGGTTTGTGTCGGCGCACAGACAGACGGCGAATCGATCTCACGCGATCAAAATCAGAGTGGAACATCACGATCGTGAGCACGCAGAGATCCAGCCTACTCACTGGTACATCTGATCTGACCAGCCAATCTCACGAAATCATGAACTTTTAACTGACTGATTTGGATGGTGTACTCCCTTTCGCATGGTGACATTTCAAATCAATCAACATCATGTTTAGTTTCCTCAATCAGATCTTGTTCAGGTATATCTTGCCTGCTATTTTCAGTTTTAGTAGTACTGCATCTCGGTTTCTTCAGAACAGGATTTATACTACCGACAACTGACAGCCTGAACATGAGTACTACTACAAGACCACCAACAGTGAACAGCCAAAGAGGTGTTCATCACACGATAGAACTTTTGATCACACTAATAATCCCGGTATTTATTTTTTTACAGATGACAGGGGAATACATCGCATAATGAGCCTCAAAGCCCCCTGGATGCACACTACTCACACCTTACCTACTATCTCCCAACTTTATTTACAATGCCTGAGCCTCACAATGCAAGGTGAGATCTCAGGTTCGTTGGTTTTATTCTCACACAATAACACACACACTGGCATGGCGACAATGGATGGGGGTAAACAGCAAGATGCCGAAAATCACTAAATACAGTTGCTCTCCAATTCTGCACAACATCAAGATACGGTTTCTCTTCAATTCGATCTGCACAACATCAAGACTGATGATAGCAGTGGCACTATCATTGGCCTTCCAGGAGCACCCTGAGGCTGTGAAGCCCTTCAGCTGATATGCTCCGCTCGACCCGCCCTGTCCTGTTCACTCTGAGCTGAGGAGGTGCCTCCTGGTGGAAGGAGACCATCACCGCCGTTAGGTTGTCCGAGGCCCCTCGCCTTATTGCCTCCTCGACGATCTGCTTGCAGCACAACCTCAAGTCATTGTGCTCTTGGAGCCTCTTCCTTGTGAAATCCACAACATTTTGGTTTGAGAAGAAGTCCCAGATACCGTCGCTTCCTATTATCAAGAACTCGTCTTCCTTCGTTAGTGTGATCATCTTGAGCTCTGGTTCCGCGCTCAAGGGACCACCTGGCTCACCCACTTCTTTCAGACCCTCAAGATGCCAGTCACCCAATGCTCTAGTGACTGCTAATTGACCATTCAAATAGCCATCATCAACGTAGCCGCCTAGTGATTCTATACGCTTTCTTTCGTTGAGGCAGCAAGTCCTGTGGTCCTTGGACATTTCAATTGCGGTACCACGCCTTGAAAGAACTGCTCGGCAATCACCAGCATTAGCAACCAAAAGAGACCTGCACAGAACATCCTAATTATTAGAATATGAAATCGCCTGAATCTCTCTGAACAAGTAGACAAAGGGGTCCGTGGTATCAACACAGAGGTTCAGGGGAAACTCCTAACACCTCAACTCCTCAAGTGGAGCATTCCTAAGAATTTTATGCTCTTGGATAAGCTTTCAGAAAGGCTAGTGACTGAACTCAAATATTTGCAAGGCAAACGTAGAAAATGCGGAATAACCAACCAAAGAACAAGCTTGGGACTAGTTTGCCAGACTTAAGAATCAAACATAACATGCTAAGAAGCAGATTGACCTAGGCTAAATTCTACTTCTAGCCTGCAGTAGGAATAGTACCTTCCAAAAATCATTGCTGTAAGCGCTGTTGTTCCAGAAGAAAGTGCATCCTGATGAGAGCACCTCTCTGCAAATTGACTATCAGTTTGCACAAATGACCTCCTGACAACTTTCTCTAGCTCAAGAGGGAAATCAGCATCTTCCACGATAACCCGCGGCAAGTTATCACGCACATAATGAGCTGCATCTTTTCCACCATGCCCATCAAAGACCTGCGAAAAATTTAAGGACAAGATGATCTTAGAAAAAGACAAGCATATACAATTTCATGATCCATGTATCTGATTAGGTAGATGCAATCTCTCTAAACTGCTGCTATTACGAGTTCACTGCACTTACAGATAATACATTTTTTAATTACTTTACAATGGATAAGGCACGTTTTAGGACTCTGGAATGCTCAACTAGGTAGTGATTTCCATATCAAATGGGAACTGAAGAATCAAAATGAAGAGAGTAAAAACAAGAAGTTACCCCATAAAAGGAAATAATCTCATCATCCACTGAATTATGACCAAAATTCTTAGCTAGATCTGAGATGCAGACATGAGCATCTTCCATGTAATCACGACCTCCAATATCCGACCAGTCCCCTGATCGGATAACTGGGACAAAACTGCTCGATCTAGCCTGCTTGAAATCAAGAGATACTGTGTTCTCACAAACTTTCTCCATCTGCACATTACCAAGAAAGGTAAAAGATTAGAGCATGGTAAAAATAAGAAACAAGAAGCAGCTCTGATGAAGCATAGTTACAACACAAGTTCTAAATGCCTTAAGGATAGTAACAAGCATTGGCAGAGGACATCAGCCTTTTAAAAAATACAGAATAATGCCAACTTTGGCAGAACATGCTGCTAGTTCAAAACTTCAAATGAACATACTTGCACTTCAACTCTGCCAAGAGCATAAATTGCTTTAAGGGATGCTGTCGACATCATCATTCATCACATCGAAAATGAACTACTTACGGTAAATACTAATCCACCTAGTTGAAAGCGACACAGAAACAGAAGCCCCAATTCAGTCAACTAGGTGACAAGAGGCAAACCCTTATTGGACAAGCCTACGAGTGGCCATTTCTAGAGAGGGCGTTAGTAAACAAAACACCCAAGAATGCACAAAAGTGCAGTACAGCTTAGTATTTTTCAGGCAAAACAGACACAGGAGCATATGAACTTGACCAAAAAAAAAAAGCACAACAGTTGTGACAATATGATAGGACTACAGACACTCCAGTTGTTAATCCCTGTTAAACTAATTAGTAGAGCCATGAAAAGCCACCAGGTGTTCATTCTTCGGCACCACTCCATAGTCCATTTCCTGCTTGCAACCATCATTACAAGATAAAGCAACAAAGCTATCCCATCAAGGTCTAACGACGGGGTTCACAGTTCATCAGATGATATTATGTAGTACTTCCAGAGCTACAAATCACATGGGTCACTAAGCATTGTCCAAACAACAGTCCTAACCAGGAGGCCAGCATTAAAAAAGGAACATTTTTCTTGGCCTCAACTGAGAGAAAAGTACCAGTGAACTTTACCAGTACTGACCTATTGATTGATAGTTCTACATGTAAATAACATTTGACTTCTAAGGCATAACATCACAAAGGACATTCTTTCTAGTATCCATTTGGTATTGATTTGAAGAGAAACAAAGTAGTAAGTTTCATGAATTCTACAGTACTGTATCAAGAGTTTATTTCTACTCACTGTCACTCACATGCATAAATCTTATCACAGCATATCAGAACCAGAGCAGCTACGCCTGCGCACAAGATGCAGTAGTACGAACACATCAACTGAAAATCCCACACGACTTCTCGCCATAGAATCAAAAGTACAGGAGAACAATGCAATGCGCAAGCAGACAAGTCACCCGCAAGCTACGACAAGGCGCAAAAAAGATTTGTGTTTTTCACGCAATCTGAATCCCTCTCCTCCTAGAAACTTCCACTTGCCGCTGAACAATTCAAAGCGCATCTTCCCATTCACACCTTCCGCTCAAGAACAAATAACTTAATAGTAATTATTTGTTGTGCTACAAAAAAAAACGTTGAAATATTATATTAATTGATGAGGGAGTTCATTTATTTCAGTGGTACTAATAAACTAACTAATCTCTCCTACTTTCTCCAGATTTCCAGACGAGAAAGAAAGAGAGAAGATAGAAGCATTCGGGCACGCAAAGAGTATACCCGACGCAACCACCTCAGTTGGATTTCCCCTCAACCGATCATCCCAACACCCAAAGAAAAAAAAACATCCAATTACGCGTCAAGCGAAATCACAAACGAATGCATCAAGAAAGAAAGAAAGAAAGAAAGAACAGGAGCTTCCAAAATCCGGGAGTACTCACCTCGAAATCGGCCGGTGTCTCGAGCTCCGCAACTCCACCAAAATCGAGTTCCTCCACGCACATGCCGCTGCCGCCACGAGCCTGAAACCGAGCGCAACAGCTGCTGCTGCAGAATCCTGGTCGGAGCAGAGGTGGGGAAGAAGTATATTAAGAGGAGGGAGAGACCGAATCGGAGACGGAGAAGAAGAACAAGTAGAAGAGCGGAATCCGAGCGGAGCAACAATGAAAAGGAGAGAGATTCTTGGGAATATCTAAAAAAGCGAGTTTAATATGGTGGTGGAGGAGGAGATTATTAAGCGAGGAGGAGAAGCGAACGCGATTTTGTTAAGCAAGGCGATTTTGTTGAGGAAACTCACGAGAGGAGAGAGTATTTATGGAGGATGGAAGAGCACGTGGTGATTGAGACCACGGCACCAGATTTTTCTCTTTTCTTTTTTTTTCTTTTCTCTTTCTTCTTTTAGTTTAGACTTTTGGGAATTGGAGCCTTGGGGGCTCTCCGGTCACGGGCCTACCACTTTACAAGAATTTCAACCCTTTTCAACCAGTTTAGGTGAAATGCTTCCAAGAAAATCGGTAGGGTGAAAGAAAAGAAAAATCTAGGATGCACGGTAGGGTTATTAATCTGTGTACTGCGAGCTATTATTTCCCCGAAAAATAAGATTTGCCACGTAAAAAGTGATTCTTTTGACGCAAGAATAGTATATGACATTATACATCGAGTCATACTCATAACGATGCTAGCCTCGTGCTGGAAGAAAGGTTGCATGTGTTTGCCTCATAATTATTGCTAAACACCATAAGATAAAATAAGAGATAAGGCAAGCGTACACGGTACAATTACAAGTTTGGATACCGTTGGCTCGTTTTTCTAAAGAAAAAAAATATAGGAATTGCCACATAAAAGTTGGTTCTTTAGCAATAAAGGATTATTTATTCAATGTAGGATAACATAGGACATCATATAATCGAGTTGCAAAATACTCGTGGTAGTGCTAATCTTTAAGCTACGTGGATGGTTGCGTGGGCTTTATATTGGTGCACATAAGGGGGCACGGTAGAGTTATTAGTTCATATATGGTAAATGAGCTCTTTTTGTTTGAAAAAGTAGGATTTTGCACATAAAAGACGGTTTCTTGACGTAGCACATTATACGACATTGTACGCGAAGTGCTAGAATACTCATGGCAATGCTAGCCCTCGTGTCAGGTGGACGACCGCTGGGTTCTATATTAATCATCACGATGCGTTGCTAAAATTAGTAGGGTGAAAGAAAAGAAAAATTAAGGGTGCACGAAAGTGTTACGAGTCTATGTGTCGTGTACTTTTTTCTTTTTCCAAAATAAGTATGATTTGTTACGCAAAAACCGGTTTCGGATAATATAGGACGACATACGTTAAGTGTTAGAAATATTCATAGTCGGTACCTTTTTTTTTCCTGAAAAAGTAAGATTTACCACGTAAAAAATTGTTTCTTGGACGTAGGATAACATAGTACATCTTACATTGAGTGCTAGAATACTCGTGACGATGGCAACTCTTCTGCATGGTCGATCGCTGTGTGGGCTCAGTGTTGGTGCCCATTTGATCTTTTGCTAAAAAATATCGAGTTAACGATGTAGTAGGAGCTCCCTCGTTACTCAGGATCACTGTACCATAAGTAGGAAAGAAGCTGGTATTTAAGATTGCTAGACCTACAAGTGGTAATTGGGAACATTAATATACAAAGAGTGGTCGCCTGCAAAATATATGTACTTAAACAAACTTTTGACCACGATCTGAGCAAACTGCCAGTAGACCTCCATTTCCAGTGATTGCTAATTACTATATTGTTGCTAAATTTTATGATTAGAAGAGCCAAGGAGGGGGTTAAGGTAAATATATACGTCGCCTACCTATGGTATGACCTCCATTTGGTATACTTGATGTGCCAGGAAAGTTGCAATCATGCCATTCTCCAACATTACACTGGCATAGGCTATTTCTATCTCCCCGTTGAAAAGGCAACATGAACTCTATCTAAAAACGAAAAGAATTACTCCTCCAGTGAAGAAAAATGATTTTTATAGAACTATAAACACATCAATGTACTTTTTTGGGGTGGACTTTCCTGCAAAAGTTTGGAAAAGGTGGAGGGGACCACATGCATGAGGTTGCTGTATAATACTGTTTTGCATTTTAGTCCTCCATTAATCGCAGGACCACACAACTCACAGTGCTGGGGCCTTGGGAGAACGAGACCAGGAGATGTGATGGTGATGTGAGGTCATCCATTAGCCTGGTGATATTTTTTCCTCCCCTAAGAAAATATCTCCACCTTTTCTTAATTAATCTCAACAGGCTATATATGCATCAAGAACATTTCTTCTATTCTGTGTAAAATAAATAAATATTTATCCTGATTGTTCTTTTCTCTAGGAATGCATTTATATATACCATCAATTATATTATACTCCTTTCGTCCCAAAATATAAAGAATATTGATTAGATATGACACATTCTTAATAATATATAGTATAACATAGGACTATTCATTATTAAAAAAAGTACTAACAGGGTTAATTTCAGGCCGATCGAATTAATTAATACTGCTCTGCTTCTTGTTCAGAAGCAGAGTCAAGTCAACGATGCAAAGCAAGAAAAAAAAAAAGAGGAGATGTGGCAGCTGCTCCCCTACTGGTGAAGTGGTGATACATTGATGCCGAGCAAATTAAGCATCCATGGATCGATCGAGAAGACGCGCCACTCTACCTAACGCCACCGTATTGCCCCCACAAAATTTCGATGAAAGCTACTACTAATAGTACTATTAGTAGCCACACGCACCTACGCCTAATTATTTTAGCAACGACATGATGATTAGTGAAAACCTAACTAAATATTTCATCCGTCTCATTATAAATACAATATAATACATACGATATATTTTGAAACTATAAATTTGTTTTCTTCATCTTTATATAAATACAACCTAACACAAATATGATATATAACACTATAAATATGGACAATTAAGATATATCATTATGTATTAGACTGTATTTATAATGAAACGAAGGAAGTAGAAAGTGTAATTAACCAGCAGATTAATTAATTAACCTGACCAGCTAGCTATCAGCTTCTTTTCTGTGTTCGTGGCTTCGTGCCTTGCCCGGTTGCCATGTTGGTTGCCACTGACATGCGGGCCCACCTGTCAGGGAAGCAGGGATAAGGAGCGCACGTGTGGGGCGGGAACGGGACACGCGTGCGACGCAGGGCCAGCCGATCGTGCCGAGTCCGCGTGGTGGACACGTCACCTTAGTACTGTATACGGACGTACGTATTCGCGTGCGTAGAAAACAAAAAAATTTAATAAAATGGTCGCGCTTGACACGACACCGCAATTGAAAAATCCCGACACGTTTTGCTCCGCCCGCTAGCTTTTCTGCATGCATGCATACGCTCACGTACTCCTACCCTGGTACCTACTGCTACAAGTGTACTACTACTGTATACGTACACAGATCGATACGATCGAGGACAAATAAGCAGTGTCTCAGCGCGTGCGACATATATGCTCCCCTCCGTTTCATATTTCAGGACACTTTAAATTTTTTTTAAAAAATTTAACTAAATTTAGATAAAAAGACATAGCAATATTTTCGATATCAAACAAACATACTATTTTATCAAAATATATTTAATGAAACTAATTTGATGTGGTAATATTTGTTACATTTTTTTTAAAATTTCATATAACTTATAGAAATTTGATTTAGAAAAAAATAAGTTGACAAATCTAACATGGGTACCGAGGAATCAAGCATCATCTACCCTGCTATCGTCTACCTTGCTAGATCACCATTAAAAAAAAAGAAAAAGAAAAGCGAAAAGAAGAGAAGATCTAAGGAAGCTTAAAGAGACGGAAGGAAAAAGAAAGGAGATAAGCCGTCCCTGTGTGGAAAAGAAGTAAGAACTACCATGTATCATAATTTTGCATGTGGAAATGATCGATCTAGTATAGTGTGTGTATATGTGTATATATATATATATGTGTGTGTATATACATATAGCATAGTACGAACTTGATACGGTAGTAGTTAATTTTAATTTAGGTGCCTTTCTATCGATAAATTAGCATGATTGCGCGCCCTACCACAGGACTGATAGACCTAGCTTAATACTCCTATGTTGGAATCGAAAAAGAAAAGAATAAACAGAGTTAGAGTCTTAGAGAGGCCCAGCGAGAGCGAATCACAACTTATAGGAGTATTGCATATCATTAAGAAAAGAGCATGTGTTGCATGCGGCAGCAGCATGCAGCCCCAGCCTCGACATTGGTATACTCGGATTAAAAACCAAACCTTAGTCGTCGTTGCATGCATATATACTTGGATCCTACTTGAGCTAGTGAAGCACTGTGTACTGCATATAGGCTAGCGCAACTAATTAACCATTACTACCATTAATCATTAGCATTAGTTATTTTTGGACAAATTAGCGTTAGTTATTTGAGTGACCAGGTGATTGCCAAGTAGCTGTACCTGTACATACAAAAGCACCGGTTGTCCAACAACTGTTTGCAGTGTACATGCACACGTTTTAATTTCAAAGACACGCATATGCAATTAGTACTAACTAGTTGCTGAAGAAACTTTTATTCTACTTGTACTACCAGCCTTCGCTGACCTGCAGGCACTAGGAAAAATGCATCATATCCTAAATTTATAAGGGGCAAATGCAGGGCCGAATTCTCTAGTTAATGTAGTGGTACCAGTAGCAAGTCACTGTCTCCTGTCTTCGTACATTATTCTCACAGTTTATTACTTTTGTTCCAGAAAAAACAAACTCATCTTTTAAAGTTTATTTTTTTTTTTGGAGGAAGGGAGTAGGCTCCAACAAACACCGAACGTTGCTGAGTTAATTCAATCAAATTCTTTCAAACTTGTGCCTAATCTCTCTACAGGACACAACCTGCTCCAGCCACAAGAGAAATCAAGAGAGAAGAGACAAAATGAAAACAATTGCCGTGGAATATTGACAGCCCACGCAGCTGGCGATCGATGCAGTCACAACAAGAACCAATGATCAATCTGTCCATGTCGAATCATACGAGATGTTGGCTAGTATTCCCAGCAATTCCGGGCAAAGGACGGCTCTTTCCTTTTTTTCAAAGGAATGAAGAACAGACAGGCCAAATTGCAGCCACAAGCTGCAACGATCGATCGTTATTTTTTTCTTCTAATTAGTTATAATTAACGTCTCCGAAGCAGATTCTCGTCAGCTGCGCCTGTTCACACCTGCAGTCGTAATCGCACAAAAGTGACAAAAAAGAGAGAAAGAAATCCAAGCCTCCAATTTGCAGACGGATTCTCCATTTCTCCACGCTACAATCGATCATCTGCCCATGCATGTATTGATCCATCATCTCTCCTTGGCGATCAACATGAGACCAAGATAAAAGCCATGGAATTAACTGTGAACCTGACAAGTTCATGCACCTGTTTTTTATTTTTTTTCCCCGAATCATTTTTACCTGTTTCCTTTATTCCTTTCAGACTTCTGGTTTTGGCCACTAGAACATCAATGACTAATCAATCAACTGGCTGCTGGGACACTGGACAGATCTTTTACTACTAATTTGCACGATTCATTTTCTTCTTCTCTTCCGAAAGATGCAAATGCAGATCTTTTACTACTAATTTGTGAGCTGCAGGTGTTCGTAGTGCTTACGCAGCCTGTGTGTGCTTACACTGACAGACAAAGGAGATGAGAATTGGCCAAGTGCCGTGTGGGCCCGGACCATGACACCAAACGCAACGAGCTAGAAGAAGGCCAGATCTCTCTTCTCTGCTCCTCTCCTTGCAAAAGTTGGTGATAGCAATGGACAGACAGGACAGGGACATCATAAAATCGACTTAACAGAGTGAGTTGAAGGACAGTTTGGTTTAGAGTAATAGAACTAAGGGTGATAGCATTATACTATTAATAAAAATAATCTGAACTATTTGTTTTTAAAGATAAATTAATAATTTACTAATACAATGGTTTAATACAATGATCAGGTAATTTGATATTTATGTTTTTTCTCTCTCGGTTGGTATGTAATCCATGCCGCCGTAGCCACTAGCCCACTACAGGCTCGTCGTCGTCATCGTGGTGAAGCACGATGGCTAGCTAGCTTATAGTCCACTTAAATTAATTGCATTTTTCAGTCTTAATTTCAGTTAATAATCGATCGTGTACCTCTGCTGTTGTATCTTTTCCGCGACATGATTGAAATATCTTGAGTTCATCTTTTCCACTGATTGATTTTACCATGAATTGAACGTGCTGCTAATTACAATTTGTATGGAGTCTCTCTGGTCTATATCCTGCCTCCACTGCCGCACGCGTGTTCTTCGCCAGATACAGACCTTAACCTGAATTCCCAATGCATCGGCGGAGGAGGAGACACTAGGCGGGCATGGCTCACCGGCGGCGGCGGCTGTGAGTTGGGGGGGTGGGGGGGGGGGGGGGGGGGGGAGGGAGGGCGACTACAAGTTCAGGAAGTTCAGGCGGTGGCTGTGGCGTTACACTGATAGGTTTCATCGGTGTTAAATGACGATTATACATCTCCTCACCTATAATTCTTTAGGCAATTACAACCTTCCACATTTTTGTTACCATCAACTAAGGGTAGTAAAAATAGATTTTATCTCTTCGATAAAATTAAATCAACGGTTCAGATTATTTTCTACTCTCAGGAAAAAAATACTGTAGCAGGACTTTAGAATTATTATTATTTTTTGCCTAGCTTCCTAGCTCCCCAGTAATGATGTGGATTATGATTCACCTAGCAACAATTCCCTGGTCGTTGGTGGATGAGAGAAGAGATTTGTTTGTTTAGCTAATTAAGCTAGTGCTTAATTAGTGCAACTCTGACATCTTCTTCAGCATAAGTTATTATGCTCCAACCATGAGCATATCACTCTGCCTCTTTTGCTCGCTTCTTATATAGTTCTTGTAGGGGACCAGAGATATAAATATATAATTCGATTTCTTTGTTTCTTTTTGTCACTGCAGTGCTGCATCAACAGATTTTATGCCTGAACAATGATCGACCAAAAATTCTATGCTCTGCATATAATGACATAATATAAAGCTACACAAACTGAATAATTAAGCCGGGGATTTTTACTAATGTCTTTTGTACTGCCTGTTGTACAGTCCTAGCTTCATTCTATATAAGATGAAACTTTTTTTTTCAGATTATCATTGGAAGAATCCTCTTATCATGAGCAGAAGTTGCATCATGGTCATCGTCTCACTGCTGATGAAAGGACACTACATCCTTTTCACTGGAAAAACAAAGTGTTCTGCTCCACTCAGCCACCCTTTGTGCTTCCTGATGCTTTTCTGTAGGTTCTCACTTCTCCCTTCTCCCTTCTCAGTGCCAAGTTGCAATATTTTTATTTCCTTCTTCTCTCAGCATGAAACAGAGGAACTAACTGTTTCTCCATAAAAAAATTGAAAAGAAGAGAAAAATTATGTAAACATGTAAGAATGTATTTTTGGTCGTTGTTTGTTTTCTACTACTCCAATCAATGAAATGGCATCAAGTGCAAGTAGAGCCCATATTGTGCTTGGGCCAGCCCAGCTGAATCTTCTCTGCGGCATCTCGGCCCGTTTGGATGGGTTGGGATTCCGGCCCATCAGGGTGGAATCCAGTGAAATCGGAGAAAATATATCTATCCCCTTCTGGTCGGGAGGTGCGAGATCGAGGCGAGGGTTTTAGCAAAGAAATCGGCACCAGCAATAAGTTCAAGTTGGTTGCAGGGGTCTTTCTGCTTTCCACCTTGTTGACTGCATGGGAGTGTGCAGTGTGGAGTGGCTGGAATACCTCGAAGAGATGGATCATTGGAAGAACTTGTGGTGAAGGACTGTAAGGGAATCAACCAGTATGACCTCCTAAAGTTTGGTTCGGGATGGATGAAGCTCCAAAAGTTTGAGTTTGAGATTAATGACAATTGTTATTTATCAGGGGCCACCGATCGATCCTATGTGCCTCACTATCCCTATATTTATGATATCTGCTGTGAGAATTTGAAGGATCTGAGGTTAGCACGTATTATAACTCGGCCAGAAATCGGAGTTCGCCATATCCTCGGGGAGTGCAAAGCATTGGAGAAACTTTCCCTGCACTATGTGATTGGTCTCGAGGAGAACGAGATGATTCCACTATTCCAGCGCTGCAGCAACCTGAAAAGCATCTCACTTCGGCTTATGCCTCTGCGCTGTGGTGTTGATTTTAGGTTCAGGACACCATTGACTGATGACAGCCTCAAGGCTCTAGCTCTCTACTGCCCTATGCTTGAGGCTGTGGAGCTTACATTTACCTTTTGCTCTAGCAGGTGGCCATCAGAAATAGGCTTCACGCAGAAGGGTATCTCGACGCTCATCCAGTCTTGCTCTTGCCCAGTTCGTGTTCTCGTGCTAAATGGCGCCTACATTTTCAAAGACGAGGGGATGAAAGACCTCGCGTCCGCGCAATTCCTGGAGACGCTTCGAGCTTTTGCACTGCAAGAGAATAACTGATGCTGGGTTGAGTTTCATCGCGCGATGCCCCTCGCTTGGTTAATCTGACACTACGAAGATGTAAAAATGTGACTGATGATAGGATGACTGAGCTTGTAAGATCACAGAAATTGGCTGCCGTGGGATCTCCCGGGAAGGTGTACAGGGGGCTGCCAAATCAGTTCTCTACTCCGCAGAGATTGATAACCTCGACAGTCTAAAAGGGATGAAACTCTCCGGACATAGATTAATATTTACTAGTTGTTAGTTTCTGTCGCTATATCTGTGTTAGTTACGAACCTGTAGTAATTTCTGGAAGTAATTTTGAAGCATGTCTACCTGCCGTTTTCTTATGACCGATTTCAGTTCTTCATGTGGTTTGGATTCTTGAGATTATCTTTGCACTGCTTCTGAGGAGAAGAAAAATGTAGTATTTGCATGAATCCTGCTATGCTGGCACTTTCAAGTATAACTGTGTGATATTCTGTTTGTCTGTCATTTGCTGTGATGAATTTCGATGCTTCACTAGGTAATACTACCTCCATCCCAAAAGTTTACCCAAAATATAAACTTTTGGTTGGATGGGATATATCCTATTACTATGAATCTAAAGAAGAAAAATTTATACTATTAGAATATGTTTCATCAATCCAAAAATTAATATATTTTGAATCAGAACAAAAGGAATTTATAATAGGATATGTCCCATCAATCCAAAAATTGCTATATTTTGAAACCGAGGGAATACTTTCTTTTTTAGATTATAGGACTTGAGATTATCTATTCGCACGCACGATAAAAGGTCCGCTGAAACCTGCAAACCTGGCTGAATTTATTGAGAATTCGGTTGAATTTAATAAGTTCTGAGACCATGAACGTTCGGTCGGAGCACTTCTTGGTAGCGGTCCTATTTCTTTCAAAAAGGGCCCTCTCTTGGACTGTTAGTCTGCTATCACTATTTTGCAAAAGAAAAAAAATCTGAATTATTCTTTTAAATATCGCGATCGTCCGAATTAACTTTTGAGTTATTTGTCCTGTTTAAGTAATCCAGGGTGCTAAATGCCTGGTATTCGAATTAGAGGGGTAAATCAAACTTTTCCTTTTGCAAAAAGATCCTTGTTTAGGTCGATCGTTTGCAAAATGCCCTTATTTTCGTCCTTATCGTTTGGTTCTGGAAATATCACGCCGCAGTGGTGTTCATCGCTAGACGCCATGCGAGGCGAGGGTTTTAGCACTCGATCTCCTCCTCCGTGGTAGC
>BDMV01000002.1:56866143-57143450 GCA_008326285.1 Oryza officinalis | reverse complement strand
GCCCAAGATCTTCGGTCTCCGCCGCCGTTTCTTGGGTGCTCTCCGCCTTCCGTTTGCGTTGAAGGATCAAGAAAGACGCCTCTTTTTCTTGGATTTTCTTCTCTGAAACCCCCAATCTTGAGGTCCTTGATTTCTCTGAGGTATCTATGATCCGGGCTCTAATTTTAGTTGTGTTTCCAGTCCCTTCCCCTGTTTTGATTGAGTTTTTTTTTAATTGAGATAATAAGGGCGAGAATAGTGCAATCCAGGTAGAAAGAACCGGATAATTTGAGGTTTTTCTTAATATGGTTCAGAATAGTTTGCAATTCTTATGTTGCTTAGCCAACTAGACTACTAGAGATAAAGTTGGCGCTGTCTGTCGTAGGTACTGTTTATTGTGAAGGTAGTGAATAGTATAAAATAATAATGAGCCACTGCACCTTTGTTATACGCGTGATTTTCATTCATGTTACTAGTAAAGTGCTTTCAAATATGTTAGTTCAGTTTCAGCAGATGAATACTAGTATTTCTGGACTTGCACTGCTCATTTGCTTGTTAGAAACTTCCCTTTTTATTATCTGTTTCAGTAATTCAGTTGATCAGGTTATTAGACTAATTTCATATTCTTTATTCGCTTAGTCATTTATAAATGCATAGGGAGGTTCCCTCATTTAAAGTTATTTACTAATCTAAATTTTACCTCTTAGTTGAATTGGAAACACTCCTGCCAACTTATCGAAAAGATTACCTCTAAATTAATATCATTACTTCCATCTGACTATCACATCTCATATGTTTCATTCTTATTACTTTTAGGCCAGTTCGTAGTGCCAGCTGAACATTGATATTGCTTAAGTAAGGCAACCGTATTACCCAATGGACAACCTGTCGGAGCCACTGCTCGCAGAGATCATCAAGAGGATTGTGAAGACAAGTGATCGTAACTCTCTTTCCCTTGTGTCGAAGCAGCTCTACACTATCGAGGCGGAGCAAAGGGATGCTATCCATGTTGGCCGTGGTCTTCACCCGGCAACAGAAGCTTTGGTATCACTATGCTCCCGGTTCCCCAATTTGTGGAAAGTAGTTATCGATTACTCTGGTTGGATATCTATCCACGGGAAGCAGTTGGACAACCAGGGGCTCCTTGTGCTTTCGTCTCACTGCTCTTCACTGACTGATCTCACATTAAGCTTCTGCTCCTACATCGATGATTCTGGTCTTGGCTATCTGGCTTATTGCAAGAAACTAAGGTCTCTCAGGCTGAACTTTGCACCAGCAATAAGTTCAAGAGGGCTTCTCTCGGTGGCGGTTGGTTGCAAAAGTCTTTGTACTTTCCACCTTGTTGACTGCATGAAAGTAGGAAGTGTGGAGTGGCTGGAGTACCTTGGGAGGGCCGGATCATTGGAAGAACTTGTGGTAAAGGATTGTAAGGGAATCAGCCAGTATGACCTCCTTAAGTTTGGTCCAGGATTCATGAAACTGCAAAGGTTTGAGTATGAGATCAATGGAAATTACTGGTCATCGGCAGCCCGTGATCCTGCCTACATTGCTCACTACCCATACAGGTATGATATCTGCTGTGATAACATGAAGGAACTGAGATTGGCGCATATTGTAACTGAACCAGAAATCGGACTCCGTTTTCTCTTGGGGAAATGCAGAGCATTGGAGAAACTTTGGCTGGAGTATGTCATTGGTCTAACTGACAGCGATGCGATTGCACTATTCCAGAACTGCGGCAACCTTAGAAGCATCTCGCTAAGGCTCATTCCTCTGTTCTGTGATGCTATTTATTTTCGGACAGCATTGACTGATGACAGCCTTAAGGCTCTGGCTCTCTACTGCCCTATGCTTCAGATTCTTGAGCTCACCTTTACATTTTGTTCCGAGGACTATCCGTCAGAAATAGGCTTTTCACAGGAAGGTATTGTAAACCTTGTTCAGTCTTGTCCAATTCGTGTTCTCATGCTTAATGGTGCTAACAATTTCGATGATGAGGGAATTAAGGGCCTGTCATCCTCAAGATCCCTGGAGACACTTGAGCTCGTCGATTGTGTGTTTATAGGGGATGTAGGGATGCGCTCCATTGCGCGCACGCCGACCTTGCGGAATCTAACACTCCGGAAGTGTGTTTGTGTGACTGACAATGGAGTGTCTGAGCTGGTGCATGCACAGAACTTGGAATCCCTGACCGTTATAGGCTGCCATCGGATCTCTCTGAAAGCTGTGCAGGGGGTTGCCAGATCAGTTTACTACTCAGCTGAGTCTGAAAAACATGACAGTCTGAAAGGAATGAAGATGACAAGGTCTTCGAAGTGATGTTTGGCTGTCAACGTTTCTTGCTATATGTTACCTGATGTTGATTTTTGACTGCTTTCTATAGGTAAAACCTCTTCAGATTATCTTCGCATTGCTCCTTGAGACCCCCAAAAAGTCATAAAAATGTATTTGCATGAAACTTGTGATTCTGACATTTCGAATTGTAACTTTGTAATGTTTGGAAGTAATTCTGAAGACAGGTCTACCTATCATTTCACTATGGTCAATTTAGATACTTTGTATGGCAAGTCATGTTCAGATTATCTTTGCATCCCTTCTCACGAAAAAGGAAAATGTTTTTGCTGAGACCTGCAACTCTTGTCACTTGTAAGGATAGGAAGCTGGCCAGTATAAAGACAAAGTTTGATGAGCAATTATCACCTCATCACTTGATGAGCAATTATCATTCTCCACAATAGTTTCAGGCGCAAATCTTCTATTGTGGTGCCACGTGGTTCACCATTCTTTGCTCTTTCATTAGTTTATATGGGTTTATTTATATCTATTGTGCACTCTTGAAGCCATTTATAGAACTTTACATTGCAGCAATAAAAATAGAGGCCAAAAACTGAGCACAATATTTTAGTTAGTTTTATTCTATTGACTATAAGTTCTAACAAGGCTAAAGAATTTGCTGACAGTGATGACATTGTTTCTTAAACTGTCCAAATATTGCAGTTTATCCAATTGCGACTGGATCCAGCTAGCGGCAACATTGTTCCTGCTAATGGCAATGGTTCAGCACTCAAAGGGCTCAGTGTCACAAATAACCAACATGGGCAGGTATTTGGAGACCTGTATTCTTCACTTACGTTTCACCTTTTGTGCCCACTATTTGATTGGATGGTGTTTGCATTTTTCTCTTGGGTACAACATTCCCATACTTATGCTGATCCATATAGTTTATACCGCTGTGGTGCTGCCCTTGTGTGTGCTTAATTTTTGTAGAGACCAGCTGACTGACGTTCCATCTACTAGTTTTACTGCTGCAGGATATCCATGTATGTGCTTTTGTTCCATCTGCTGCTACTTCCAGGATACACAAATCCGTCCTGCTTAGTTAATATATATATATATATATATCACGGGCAAATCTCCTGCATACTCTTTCATGAAAAAGAAAGGCCAAATCCTCTCTATCCACGTGTCTGCTGTCAATATGCGTGCTTAATCTGCAGAGAATTCGTAGCTAATTAAGGTGCCTTTGGATTTTGGGTTATTGGTATCATGAAAAAATAATTGAACTTCACAACAATTAGTTGCTGGCCTACTATTGCAGTACCTTCTGTATAGACAACATTTGTATACGTGAACTCAATTTGTTGGGTGCTAGGGATCTTCAAAACATATGGTTTTCAGAATTCAGAGTATACGGGTTTCTTGCCCAGTTTTAGACCTAATTGCCTGAATCCTGATGCTTATAGTTGATTTCTCTTTGCTGTTCTTTTTTTCTGAGCAGAAACACTCGCAATGCGTATCCGGACGTCTTATAAAGTGAATGGTGAGGACAGACTGGAAACAAGGCCAAGTCAGCAGTTTCCCTCCCGGACTATGGTGATCAGTCAGTGCCATTTAATTTGTTGTTACATTGTTGGCGTGATAGTTCTCTCCATTAGACTTGTTCTAGGGCTGGGAACTTGGGAAATTGGGATGGTTGATCAAATAGTTCCCCATTTTCTTTTTTTTCCCTCATTCATTCTTCCTATATACGCCAAAATGACAAGTTGTTTTTTTTTCCTTTACATCTGCATTTTCGTGCATGCTCCTGATCTCCTGATGCATGAGTTTCAGCGCAGTACATCTCAGTCCTGATTAGGTGTATTGTTATAGCTTTATGGTTGATATGATAGCCTTAAGTGAGAGTATTATCAATGTTCACTGTGCATTTTAAAGAGACTACTTGGAATGTGTAGTTCAGTGTTTATGCTTGACGATCGCTCCCCTATTTTGTGAATGCCAGTTTACATGCTAAAATTCGAGACAAACACCATGGTACAAATACTATATTTTCCCTTTGGAAACATATCTAATCATACGACTTATGAAAACATATATCCCAGACCACCCAAGAGGACTTATAATATTAAGCCTTATGTGAATATTTTATTAGTTCTAAGTATTGGACATGGTATTATATGCCAAATCGGCTAATTATGCTAAAAACTTGTAAGTTTCTCTTTTATCTCAAACATCCGTTGCAACGCACGGGTCTTAGACTAGTTAATGAAAAAAATGTCCAGCCTCCCTGCTCGAAATGGTTACCTTTTGGTGAGGCTGCGAGCGAGAAAGCTGTGAACTCCCAAGCTAGCTGCTGGGTTGCAGGCCGTGTTTGCTCACTCATTGTCAGGTGCCATCTCAAGTACTTTTTTTCGTCTCTTTAATGTTACTCATGTCTCTGTGATGAACTTTTTATGTTTTGTGAGAACGAGATGGATGGTTCTTTAGGGGCTGGGTTGGATTAGGGCCTAGAGGGGATCCCATGTTTTTAGAAAATAACTCTTCATTTATAAGCCTAAAAGGTAAGAAATACATGTTACTTTTTACCAATAAGAAATTATAGTGTAAAGCTTGAATGCCAAGTTTAAAAATCCTGCGCCCGCAAACGCGCATATATGGGAAGTGAGGTTAGACGATGAGCCGCGACTTGGGCCGGATGAGATGACGAGTTGGGCCGGAACGGACGTGCTACAGAAAGATGGGCCGGAATGCAATTGCGGCAGGGCCGACCGGCAGCAGGACACTAGTACTGTAGTATCATCAGCTCATAATCAGCCTAACCACCCCGTTTTTCTCCGATTTTTCAATTTTTTTTTGCTCCTTGTTCCGTGCAACACGTATAAAAGCTGAGGAGAGAGGCTCCTCGATTAGGCGAGTACACTGCCACGAAGCAGTTTATTCGGTCAAATCGCTGTTCACCCTTTCCTATCCAGTGCCCGGTTTCTCCCACCTCATGTCCCCGGTTTCCCCTTGCATGCATGCCACGTCGCACTTTGGTTATTTTGCAAAAAACTTCTTATGTATATAAATAATTTCAAACAGACCCTTCATCCTCTTGACTGGTCGTTGTTTTTTATGTGGAATAGCCCTTTTCTTTCTATGAAATACAATATGAAGAAGACAACATTTCGGTTTTAGGGCTAGCTCTGTAAACACGGAAAGTGCAAGGGCCTTTTTGAAAAATAGCTTTATCTAACAACCCCACCAAAACTCAATCCCGTCCTGGCCTCCTCCCCATGCCTGCACGGCCGCCGCCCGCACCCCACGCTCCTCTCCTCGCGGCGGCGTCGGTGTGCCCCTCCCTTCTTCTCCCCCCTCCCCTCAGACCGTCCCACCTCTGGATCGAAAGAGCCAGCAGGCACCTCAGATCTGGGCAGTACCGGCGGTGGTGGTGGTGGGAGGAAGGAGGAGGTGGCGGGCGGGCACGATGTGGCGGCGAGGGGGTGCTGCAGCTCAGGCTCGACGACCACTGCCTCCTTCCCTCCCATCGCTTGCCGTCGTTTCCGCCTTATGCACTCGTCGCCGCCCTCATGCCCCGCCTCCCACTACCATTCCCTCTCCGCCCCAGGGCTCCCATGTCCTCCTTGAGCCCTCCGGGACGATGTCGGGGACGGCTTGGGGTTGCCGGCGGTTGCGGGACCCCGGGAAGGGCTAGATTGACTCGCCCTCGACTTCTCTGTTGGCAATGGCAAGGGGAGGGGGGCGTCGTTGGGTCAGATGAGTGTGCTGCCGGCGTGTAGGACGAGGAGGGCACGAGGGGGAACGGCGGAACAGGAGAAGGAAGGGGCGGAGGGCTCGGCAGCATGCGGTCAAGGGGAGGAAGGCGAGGCTGGTGGTGGCCCTGTCGATTGGGAGGATGACGGGGTGGCTGCTGCCACGACGAGGTGGTTTCCGCGCTTGGCGTTGACAGCGATCCGCCTCCGGCCCCCACGGGCGCATGGGTGCAGTTCCTGGCCACCTGCGCCTCGCGCCGTCGACGGCGCTGGCGCCGGCGACCACCCTTCCCCCACCTGCCGTCATCGCTCCCGGCTCCCTTCCTCCATCCTCCCTCCTCCCGAGAACGGTGGCGGCGTGGTGCGGCCGGTGGACGGGGAGGCAAGCAGCGCGGGAGCGCGAGGCATGGATGCGTGGCCGAGCGGCGCAGGCACTGAGCAGCCGGAGGCCTGGGTTGGCGGCCGATGAAGATGCGTGGTTCAGGCCCGGAGCAAGATCGATGGAGGCACTTGGAATCTCATCACAGGTTAATTATTATCGCTGAGCGATGACTTTACGCTGCAACGAATCATTAAAGGATTGATGAACCTGTACCGAACTGTACGATTGATTTGGGGTTTTTAGCAGGATGGATGGAGCTGCAAATACACGACGATGGAGAGGCTGATTTGGGGTTGGATGGATGGAGCTAGAAATGCATGGCGATGGAGAAGCTGAGCCGGGGGCGGCGTCGTTTTCCAGCTTGACATTCTGAAGGTTATCAGACCTCGCTGTGAGGCGCCAAATGCTGCATCAATTATCATGCAGAGGTGAAAGAGGCCGGACAATGGTGTGATCAATGCTGCTAACTAACCATTTTTGGAGTTTTCCTGTTCTTTCTTCTTCTCTGATCGATCTGCATGCTAGCTTTGGTTGGTTGCATGCATGGAGATGGGCACCGGAGTTGATTGTGCTGGTAATCTGGCTCATAGCTACTCAATTGATGGTAGATTGATTAAGATGAAGTAGGTGATAGATGATGCACGGATCGATGGTTTTTTGCATTTGTGAGCATGATATTTCTTGCAGATTAATCCCTAGAGGAACGTAGGGACAACAAGATTTTGGACATTTTTTTTTTCAGTTTTGACACATCCATCTAGGAGTACTCCTCGTCAGTGAAATAGAGACTTGCAGTGCTAGCTAGCCCCTGGTTACGCTAGAAAGATTAGGTAGTCCCAGCTTCCTCTTTACCTGGAGCAACCTATTCAAATTTTTTTAGACAGTGATATTGTTCTTTCTTTTGAGAAAGAGATATGTGCCTTTTCAGTGATGATATTGTGGAGTACTTCGATTGATTTCGACTTACTGGGAATTATGGAGTATGAATCATCCATAGTTCTTGTTAGCTGACTCTAGATTGATTAATTGTTGAGCCGAAGACATGCAAATAAATACTGACTATAGATGTTTTGCATTTTGTCATTTTGCTCCCTGATGGAAGGTAAAGCAGCAGTCCAAAATTCCTGCAGATACCTGTTAATATCTGCTGTGTGTTGACATGCCCCCTATGAAAGAAAAGAACCTGTAAAATCTATTGGCTTCCATTGATGATTTCTGTATAATTCTGTGCAGTTGCAGTGTTGACAATGCTCAGTGAGGGTTCCATGGTTAATTAGCATTTCTGATGCTTAGGATATCATCTTTGGTAATCTGAGTAAGTTTGTGTATGCTGAACAAGAGCATGCGAACCAACTTCAGGTTTTGTTTCAATTGGTACCAGTGCAAAATTTTTAAACCAGAGTACTCCGTTTGGAGATCATCTGTAAATCAGCTACTGAATGCTCTGTTTACAGACCATTAGCAACATTGGTAAACTGATCTTTTTTTGCTCAGTTTATAGATCCATCAGCAACATTGAAGAAATCTTAACACCAGGCCATGAAGATTGAAGATTCAAGAAGTAACATCAGCAACATTAAAGGAGTAGTTGTCACTGTAAAATAAAATAATTGTATTATGTACACTCTGTCCTCGTACCATTAATAAATCAGCTATGTCAATTTACAGAAATTTACTGATCTGCTATCTCCATTTACCATAAGCACGGTACAAGTAGATATAGTAGCTTCACAGTCACAGGTCAGTGCTGCAGCATGCACATGCTCCTCACAGTTACATATGTTCCGCACCTGTTAATTCAGAATTCAGAATTCTGTTAATAGAGCATGATTACAGAAAACAGCCTGATCAAGAAGCATTTCCCCTTTTTTATGCAGATAATATTCGTGACAAAATACACTGGAGGAAATTCCTTTCTCTATCCATGTCGTTGCTCCTTCAACTGGAGTTCACAGAGAAATCATTGGTAGGATGAGATTACAAGATCTCTTAATATTCACTTTTAACTTGAAAGTTAAAGTACAAGATGTGATGCTAATGTTATCACGTTTGAAGACGATTCCATTGCATCTTTTCTTAAGCCTTGAAGATGAAAATTGTGATAGTGCATGATTTGTAAAAAAATTGTCATCGCATATGCATTGATAATTTGTTGATTATTTGTGTCATCCTTTTTTTTGCGTATTGTTAATTTGTTCATATTAAAAGCATTTTTTACAGGTTTGATGATTATTATGCTTTTTTATCATAATATATTATGCCATATTATCCTTTATCATGCACATCCTGGTCCGTGGCGCCGCGCCTTTCCCATCTAGTACATTCAACGCTACTAAATTTGGCAAGTGCCAAAATTTGGTAGGGCGAACAAAATACAAATGTTGCTTTCACAACGCTCGCTGTAATAATCTGCTAAAGGCCTCCTTCCGCAAAGTATCAGGGAGCTGTCTCGATCATAATAAGCGCACAAGCGAAACAAATTCAAGCGAGTTATTTGTACCACATTAAAGCCTTCCATTACACAAATACTCATCGATACAACAGACAAAGAAAAGGTGAATATGTTCGCATCTACTCCTTCCAATATCATGCACTGCCAAGCAACATGACACTATATACAATGGCATCCTGCTCATCCGTTTCGGTGTAGTACTAGCTAAGCTGTTACATGGAAGAACTACCGTAACCTATAATTGCTTGCCCCCACAAAGAATGCATTGGCATTTGGCAAACCCCTAAACAAATAAGGGCACATCAGCAACATCTCACATGCAAATAATGTGCGAGAATGGCTAGTTTGTGAATCGAAAGGACCTACCTAAGATTGAATATCAGGCACAGGTATACTTGCACTTCAGGTTTGTATGTGTGGGGTTCTCTTTTGACAAGAGATTGACGGCAATCATAAGCAGAAAATCACACAGAAACATGCTACTGCAGGATGTTTTTAACACGTGGATATCTATCAGACCACCGCTTGTAACCTGCAAACCAGTACCGCAAATAATGAAGTTAGATAATACTAAGAGTTAAGTACACGGGTGGTTCCTAATGTTGTGCGGATGTGTCATTTAGGTTCCTGAACTTTCAAAATGCATTTTTGGATCCCCGAACTTGTCATGGGTGTCATATAGGCCCAAACGGGTTTCAACCTGCTTCGAGAGCTGATGCGGCATGCCACAGTGACGCTTATATGTCAGTGAGACCCACAGGTCAATCAAACAGAAAAAAATTAAAAAGAGATGAGAGAGAGGAGAAAAGGATGTTTTAAATTTTAAAAAAGTAAATTAAAAAATAGGGGAGAAAAATATGTTTTCAATTTTTTTTCTATATGTGACTGACATGTGGGTTCCTCTGACATATAGGCGCCCATGGCATGCCACGTCAGCACATGGGACAAGCTGGAGCCCTTTTGGACCTATATGACACCTATGACAAGTTTAGTGACCTGAAAATGCATTTTGAGAGTTTAGGAACCCAGATGATACACTCGTACGAGTTTAGGGACCGCCCATGCACTTTACTCTAATACTAATATCTAAGTTCACACCGATAACAAATCAAATGAGAGCACTCCTTTTCTTTTTTCCAGTTTATGTTAAGAAGAGTATATTTGCCTGATAGTATGATTTGCTTTTGGTTGGATTGTTCTATATCATCGTCAGGAATGCCCTGCAGCAGAATATAAAAAACCATGGTTATACCAACACGCTCAGCAGGACTGGCAAGAGGTTGCATCATAGAGAATAATTCCATAAAAAGGATGTTCTCATTAGTTACCTGATGCAAACTTCTGGCAATGAGCTGTGACAGCTTCTCAAGTGCCTTGGAATCAAAATCAGAGCTGCTCAATAAAAACTCTTCTGTTGTTAAGTCCAACACCAACGTGCATAAGCAGGAGGCTGTTATGATAACTAATGAATCATCGGCGGTTCCTATGATCAATAACAAATAGTGGTAGCTATTGATCAGAGCATGACATGAGCATCAATTATTGCCATCAATTAGCATGTAATCTGTTTGTTGGTACCAGAGATATCATACTATACGAGTGGTATAGAAAAAACAATAATTCCAGAACCAAGCATGGGGAACATGCAGTCATTATTATCTCCCAACAAGCACCTAGGATTCTAGAGAGAACACTGCATATATGATGCTGATATCTAGGTCAATTGGTTCAAATAAATAAGGAGCAGAACATACCAGTCCATGAAACAAGTGCTTTTAGAAGGCCGACAAAACAAGACCCCATTTGAATATGAGCATTTTTCATCTACAGAAGTACCAGAAAGCCATTAATGTTTCTCATGATAATCAAACTAGTCTGTTTCAAGAACAGAACCACTTACATTTGACAAAAAGTTTATGATGGTATCACATGCTAAAAACATGCTACCAGTGTCGATCATCATTCCATTCTGTTCGATCATTTTAATAAGGCAGTCTATAACCTGTAAAACATCATAGCAAGATCAGTCCACAAATTAAGGGGGGAAACAGGCTTGTATACTACTGCAAAATCTCTTCTAGTAGTTGACAAGATTAAGCAATACCATGGATTCATTTCAGAAGTAAACCTATGTCAAAACTGATTGGAACCTACAGGCAGCTAGAGTATTTATGCCATGGAATTCTACATTAGAACCTTTCTGAAGTGTAATACAAAATAAGCTTACCATTTTATAGCCTCCAAATGATGCCAAAGTTCTACATCCATCAGCCTCCATTGTTATTTGTGATAGCATAGGAAGCATAAAACAAATAGAATGGAATGAGCTGTACGCAAGAATAGAACTTTATATCAATATTATTACATTACGTAAATAGATCTCTACACATGAGCACAAAATAGAGGACAAGCTACCTTGATTCATCTTGCCCTTCAACAGAGAAGATAAATTCCAGCAGATGTCTAATCTTCTCCTTGCAGGCATATGGTGCCTCTGCCAGATAACTGCAATAGATATTTTCAAATTAAGGACAACGAATATTCTACAGGAGCTTGTTCTTGAAATTTCACTATTAAAGATCCATTTGGGGTTAACAGCATATGTACAAGATGTGCATAAAAGCATATGGAGTGGCCAAATTGCGAATGAATTTGTTTCACGGTGTCAAAATTCAATTAGCTGTCATGTAAAGTAAGTAAAATAATCAAAAGTGGCAGCTAAAGGGCCATTATAATACTAACCATGTTCAATTGTTATCTCTTAAGTGTTGAATAGCATAGGAAGAGAGATGTACTGCGTATTGTTGGTAGGATCACTTCTGAACTACACACACTAGTCAAGCTGAAACTCTGATTTTGTGTTGCTGAAAAGCTTGCAAACTTAGGAGGTGTACATGTCCTTTTATAGGACTTTTAATTCGGTGCAACAGTACTGCTACAGTATGTGGTCAATTGTATTGAGCCTCGAGGGCCAGTATATATAGAGTTACATGGATAGAGATAAGGACGGACTCTTGACTCCAAACAAATCAATCCTATCCTAATATTCCTATAACTACCATATTCACTAAGGAGCAATTCTTAAGATTTAAGAAAATAAAATGCAGATCCACATGGTCAGTCAAACAATTACTAATAAGCAAAGCACACCTTCCTACTATTCTCACAGCCGCCAAAAGATCATCGCCTTTCCTTTGCCCATGATCCTGCAATGCTTCATCATGTAAGAGATCTTACGATACTATCATAAGTTCATAACTGGCTGATCATATATGTACCTTTGCGTCCTGCAGAAAGTCTAAAACTAAACCAACTGTCTCATTTAATCCTGTAATTGCTTTCATGATGGTGCTCTCACGGATGGTCTGACATGCCGCACCTGCATACAGTGTCAATTTGTTTTATTTAAAATATTTGTTATAATTATTAGGAGCTCTGCTATTAGTCAATGACTAATGGCTTAAACTGTAGGATAGGTGAAATGGACAGAAAGGTAGCAAATAGAGAAGAAGAAATGTCAACATATTACAACAGCAGTGTTGGTTGAGCCTAAATATTCAAAGTTCAGATGTTACCATCCAAAACTGTCAATGCCAATACAGTTCAGGAGAAACATTACCACAGAACAGATCACTGGAATTTAATAAAAAGAAGGAATTAAGGAACATGCAACCACGTTGCTATTGAAGTTGTTCAAGCTATCCAGCTTAATCATGCCTGGATCCAACAGTATTTGGCCCATTACCATGTGGCAACACATGCATATCAGCATGCTCACTAAGTTAAGGCATAGAAACACAGAATACTCGTTTAAGAAATTAAGGGTGCATAAATAGAGGGTAGGATCAGAAGACTGCATCAGTAACTACAATGCATCACCTATGAGCCAGATATTTGCAAACCAAAAAAGAGTCAATAATAAGGTAGACATACCTTCCCCACTACTGGCATTTGATATCATTTTTATTATTCTTTCTATTAGTGAAAATAATATAGCCAGGTTTCTCTCTTTCTGACTGATGGCATCATCTCTCTGGGAATTTTTTGAAGATTCATACTTCAAATAAGCAAGCTCATTTAGAAGGACAGAAACTTCGATTCTTGCAGATTCTAGGACAAGCAATACAAATCTGCACAAATCATAAATTGTTATGCATATAAGAATGTATATCAAACAGGATACATGTGATAATGTCAAACTTACTTATCAACAGGCATCATATTCTGGTCATCAGGGACTTTGTATTCTTCTGACAGCCAATTCTCACCGAGTATAGACATCATGCACTCCGCCAAAAGAAGAGCTTGCAACTTTTCAGAAGATACTGATCAGTGCAAATAAATCAGTGTCATGAACCACAACAAAAGGGAAAGGAAATACTAACACTGGTAAAGTGCCATTCTTATATCCTCTGAAAGGAAAATTTCCTTTCAGAGTATGATCATAACTCCATCGAATTGCCATATACTACAGTTCTGTTGCTCAAAGAAATCTACATAAACTGTCTTGCAAGTTTAGAAAATATCAAGCTAAATACAAGAAACGAAATGGTACTCTCCTATAATAAAGGTAGCAACTGAAACTAAAGAATCCCTGCAAAAAAAAAACTGAAACTAAAGAAACAATTTTAAGAAAAGAGAAAGGTCTAAAATTATCTGAAGTTATAGACTAGTACTGCAAATACGGACAGAATAGCTATTGTAAAGTGGCACATCAAGCACTTTCAGCCTTGCTGAATGCAGCAGATTCTTAAACCGATAGTGTAAACCAACGAATTATAACTTCACAGTACACAGGCGACAAATATTGTTAAAAACATGAAGCAGGCATACCAACACGGTTTTGGAGAACGGCCGTGATCCCAACTCGAATTTGACATTTCCAAATCGTGGAAGGTACTGATCTCAAAGCATCATGAAGTGACTTGGTATTCCAACAACAAAAATAAAAGGAAGGAGTTAACAAAAGCCACTAGAAAGGAGTCATCAAATATCATTCAGAACGGAACACAATCCCACACTTTAGATGAAACAGAAAGGGAGGAGGTAATTCTTACAGATTCCTTTTGGGATAGAAGGGCGGTAAGCATATGCAGCGATTCAAATTTAACTGTAGTATGAAGAACAGCAAAAAGCCTAGCAAGTGAGGTCACCTGAATTGAAATGAAATTGCAGGTCAAACCATCACGTTAGGACTGCTAAACATGTGAAGCATAGGAAGATTCAGGCAAAAGATTCCAGTATGTAATTCATACCATGCTTGTCATGCCTTGCAGTTTCTCCACGGTCATGTTATCTATTCTGATTTTATGAACAAGTAGCTGCATTAGATGAATGGCAAGCTCTAAGCACCTTGAACCTATGAACAAATACAATCAAATAACTGTATAAAATTTAATCCAACTCAGTAAAATACAATATCATTCAAAACTAAAAGCACACACCAATTAACTTCAGGACTAAAAGATAGTTTTTTGCCTGTTCATGGACTAATTCATGTAACCACAGTGTGAGTACCAAGTGTCAACTAGGTTACATATTCAATAATTCTTAAAAGGTAAAATCACCCAGCAGCCATCCAAGTGCACAAATTTGAAATGTGAGGGCTGGAGCTTGAATCTATTCCCATTGCTCAAGGAAACTGGCAAGTTAAAACTAATACCATCTGGAAAGTTTGAGATTTGGAGGAAGAGCGTATCCATCACTCCAGGTTCACAAAACGCATACGCCCCACCATCTGAAGCTATTGCAATAAGAGACAGGAGTTCGAAACATTCTTCAGTAATTGTCAGATCAGACCTGCACATGAGTTGGGTAGAGTCATAAGCAAATGAGTTATGCAGAGCAAGCGCCCAACTGAAATACAGAATCGGAGGACTACTCAAGCAACCATACTCAGTTGGCTAGCATTGTTCACTTGCATAATTGCAAAATGTTGCAACGTGGGTGCTGCTTCAACTACACTAGTTTTACCTAGCCTGAGTATCAGAACGTGGCAGAGAGCGAATTTACTTACGATTTGGAGACGATCTCGGCTATGAGGGGCACAGTGGAGACGACCCCCTCGTCGGCCGCAACCTCCGGGAATCGAGCAAGCCCGGAAAGCACCGTCACCGAGAGACGCAGGTACGCCTCCCTGTCCTCCTCCTTGCCGCCCTCCACTTTCCCCAGCCCTGCATCAACAACGCAAAAAAAAACCCAGTGACGAAGAGGAACCATGCCTACTGGAAACACCAATACCACTACCGCTCCCACGAGGCGCGCATTCTACCGGTGTTGAGTAGGCGGCGGAGGAATCGGGGCCCGACGGCGCGGTACACCTCAACGACGGCGGTGGCGTCGCCGGCGCGGCAGACGTTGGCGGCGACGAGGAGGCCCGCCAGCTTCTGCTCGTCGCGCTCCCCGCGGAGGAGGCGGAGGCAGTCCTCGAACGCCGGGGCGGTGGTCGGCGTCTCCGCGGCGGCGGCAGGATCCGGGGTGGAATCCTGCAGGGTTTGAATGCAGAAGCGAGGTGAGAAGGCGATGAAATGGGAGGGGTAGGGTTTGGAGACGGAGGAGGAGGAGGAGGAGGCGCAGGTGAGCACCATGGATGCGAGGCGGCGAACGGAGCAGCGATTGCGAGCGAGGAGAGCGCCTCCGCCTCCGCCGCCGCGTCGGGACTCGGGAAGACGAGAAGGGACGAGCAGCGACCACTGGTCTGACTGGAAGCCTCCGAAGAGTTCGACTTCGAATAAAAGGCGGCGGCGTGGAGGAGGTTTCGCGAGGGTATTCTTGTCATTGTGCAGTATTTGACTCGTTGACTTCCGGCCCAGCTACTAAAATGGGCCGCACGTACGGACTCTTTCGGAAAAAAAAGCCTCTCATCTTATCATCAGATTAAAAAATCATTCTCCAACCACGAAATCAAATATATATTATCCCTCAACATATAAAACCGGGTCACTTTGAGTCCTCAGGTGATTTTGACCTCGGTTTTGTCCGACGTGACAGCTGAGTCAACGTGGAACCCACATGTCAGCGACTACTTCCCTCCCCTCTCCATCTCTCTTCCTCTCTCCTACACACGCCCTAGACAACGAACCAGGCGCCGCCTTTAGGAGCGCGCGAGCGCGGCTCCGCCGTCGCCATCGGGGTAGCTCGTCAGAGCGGCTCCATCGGCGGCAGCATGTAACACCCTGAAAATTTTGAATTTAAAATATGAAGACAAAATTCAAAATAATAAAAAATAGTTTTCAAAATTTTCCTTCATGCTGGAGTTTACTGGATTTTATTTTCTTTTCTTGTGGTACCAGTGCCAAAATAAACCAATTGAGGCTATTGAAATTCTTTTTCTAAATTAAATAATGACTTTTCAGAATAATATTTAAAGAACCTTGATTATGAAATAATATTAATTAAGGAAATAATTGCAAATAAAAGCAAATATTTTTTATTTTCCTAAAAACCCTTTTTATGAATTAATTCATCCTTCAATGAATTAGTTCCCAAAATAAATCAAATATTAGTTATTATTTATTTTTTAGAAACCTTTATGAGGATTAATTCCTTAAGAAATTTCTTTGCTTATAATATCTATTAGTGGTTATTTAATAAAACCCTATTTAACTCTTTACAAAATTAACTTAAAAGACTTCTCAAAAAAGTCTAATTTTGGTTCCTCAGCTTTCTTTCTTCCTCTTTCCTGCTAGGCCCAGCCTGCCCTGGCCCAACGGTCCAGCAGGCCTGGCAAGCCACCGAGCCAAGCCAGCCACTACCCCGACTCAATCCCCTTTCTTCCCTAAAGATCTCGACGCCGCTGTCGCGCTCAATCGCTGTCATACCCCGAAGTTTGCTTTTCAGGTTAAAATTCGTGAAATAAATCGCGTAAAATAAATTCTCCTTTTTAACCTAGAGCAAAATTCTAATTTAAAAATATATATTTAATCAAGTGGAAATGACATAGTGGGATTTTTCTTGAGTTCCCCATGTTAAAATACATTAACAGGATTTTTAGTGAAATTTTTAGAGCCCTAGAAATAATTTTAACCAATTAAAAAAACCTCCATCGCAATAAATACATCCCTGGGAAATCCTTTCCTCTTTTTCTTTTTGTTTTTTTTCTTTTTTGGGGCGTCGGCCCACCTTCCTCCCTCTCCCGGGCCGGCCCAAGGCCGCCCACACCGCCTCGCCACCTTCCTCCCCCTCCCGGGCCGGCCCAAGGCCGCCCGCACCGCCCTGCTGCCCCTCCTCTCTTTCGGGCCGACCCGAGGCCGCAGCCCGAGCTGCCCGAAGTCCACGCTGCCTCCCTCTCCCTCTCGAGTCGCCGACATGTGGGGCCGGCGCCTAGGCCGTCTTCCCTGCGGCCGGCCGCCGCCGCCAATGCCGCTCGCATTCCCCACACCCACGCGCCTCCGCAACCGCCGCCACCCACCTACCCGCGTTGCCCGTGCCGCCCGCTCCCGTTTCCCCCACTCCGTGACATCTCCCCCGCACCGTAGAGGCCGGGATTCGCAACCGAATCCCGCCCTCTCTCTCCTCTCTTGCGCCGAACTCCGGCGAGAAATCCGGAGCCGACGGCCGATGTGAGCCCCCGGTTTTGTATACCGGAAACCCCATGTGTATTATAATACCATTCCCTGGATTAGTAGATGGTACACACATGGCACAGTTGTATATCACAAGCTGACATCCTCATACAGGTCTTACAATATATTAACAATACAAGGGTAGTCTAAATGGGATCCGAATAGACCAAGCATGGTCGACAACAACACAAAATACCGACACAAATAAATAAGGTAGCGGAAGCGAAGCAGCGGCGGTCCATTTTATCCCACACGCATCGACTGGTGAACCTAGGTCCCTATTCCGCCGTCCTCGGTAACTCCTTGCCAGCATAGCACATGTACAGATCGACACCAACACCTTTTCTAAAAGATTTAAATAAGCAAGAGTGAATACCAACCGTACTCAGCAAGTCACCACTATAGAAATGCAACAAATGCGTATAGGGATCCACGGCAGGTTTCGGTTTATTTGCGTAAAGCCAGTTTTCGCGAGTTATTTCACAAGCCTATGACCTAGCAGTTTTAACCATAAAAAAATATGTCGCTATGTAAAGGTTGTCATTAATTAGGAGTTCCTTCATCGCAATTCAACCTTCCCGCACATGGGGCAAGGTTACACATGTTTTATTTATCTCAACCTCTTCTAAACAATTTAAAAACATGTGAGTCTAGTCAAGAGTAATACAAGTCCCGGCGCTCATTAACCGTGAGCACGGCTATTCGAATAGTTTAATTTACTCTGTTGGCGCAGAATTTCGACCCGCCTTGCAACCAAACGGGTTCCGCGTTACCACGGCGGCCTGGGAGATCTGCTTAACTCCAGTGCAGGTCCAAATGGCTTGCCTAGTCGTGTGCAGAGCGTGCCAGTTGATTTGATCTGCAATCAACAAGAAACAAATAAATCATGTCAGAAGACAACGGCCGATCGGCTAATAGGCCGATGACACATTGTCATAGCCCAGCCGATAGGGCAGAGCTATATCGGATTACTCATGACAAAGCATGATTAAAGCATAGATCTTATCGGCCTTCATCAACATATTGCTGTCGATTAATGGCATCGGCCAATAAGAACAATAAAGATAACTACACTAGCTAATACTCTAGTGCAAATCTACATGAACCAATCAACCAATATAAACATATCAATCACAGATAAACCCTAGAGAATTATCCATAACAGATGCATTCCTATTAATCAATCCGTTTATGTAAATGACAGATACACATGAAAACATTATAATAAACACGTGTATCAGATAAAACTGGCTGAAACCCCAGTTATATCCTTAATTACAACCGAAAGCAGACTTTGTGTTAGATCTCAAAACAGGACTAAGGTCGATAGCAACTCAAAGTGTGAATCGAAACTTAACACAAAGAAAATCAAGCCGTCGATTGCTTTTGGGGATGGTAGATGCATTGAACAATCTAACCAAGTATAATAATTAAACCATCGTCGGCAATAAACCCTAAAACGAATAGATCGTCGGCGAAGCATAATTAAGACGCCTGTCAAGATTACCCAAAACATGATAGACGACGATCACATCATCGAGACTTAACGTGCCTAAAGCGACACGCTAGTCCCGACGATGTTGATCGTCGGGAACGAGTTCTTACCTTTGCTCCGGGAAGGCAAGAACTCGTCAAGGTCAACCTCTTGCGAGGGTTGGCGATGCGCCGAAGTAGATTGAACTGGTTTGTTGTATTGGATTGTGAGAGAGTTTCTATGTACAAACTACCGGGATATTTATACCCGAGATTACAACAGGGTCCTTGTAAGACACGATCTTATCTCTAACAAACAACAAGTCTTTACGGCAGACTCTTGCCACAGATTAGATCTAAACCTACTTGATTTACAAGATACAATTGCCTAAAACCGAGCTTTATCTCTATTTGGCAACTTCCTTGAAGCTTATCTCGAGCCCAGACCAAGCCCACGCTGACTCTATCAACTTACAACCCGTATCGGCCAACAATCACATCAAATCTGTATCGGCCGATACGCTCTTTCTGGCAGCACCTCCCCAGTCCGATATGGTTACCGGGTCCGATACGAAGCCTGGTCCGACTCCAACTCAATCCTTCTTCTCTGCTTCGGTTTCCTCTTTCACTTCCAAGTCGATTACCAAAATCCGTCGTTAACATACTCACACTGCAGTGGATGTACGCTTTTAATCCCACACTCCGTGACGCACCCAACACATGAGACTTGCCACGGCCCGGTTTTTCAGCTACCCTCGCATGGCGGCACCTGCTCCAAGGACTATGAATCCCCATTGCACCCCGGCGCCACATTCCTACCTCGAGCCGGTTGTGAGGGGAGTCCTGGTGCTCCCGAGATTGAAGGTTACATTATACATATATAAAGCTTTGATGTCATTAAACCACACACTTCCATATTTCAATACCGATATCCAGAACCTACCATGTCTGGGGTGCCACCCCACAAGAATAACCTAGTCCACCGGGTCTAACCCCACTCAAGAAGTGTGGTCGTACTCGGTTCGTTTCCTGCTTAGCTTCTTGACTCGGTCCTTAACTGACCAGGGTTGGCGGCTTACCGTTCCCAGAACCACCCATATTCTATCCGTGCCGCCCCAGTTGAAATCACTTTTGTTTAATTAAGTTTTGGGGTTTTCGCAAAGGTTTTCATGCTGTGGGTGGCGCCTATGTCTCCACCCGATCTCTAACAATCACTCCCATCGAGTGATCGGTATAACCACATCCACATATCACACATATGGAGTGTATAACGTCTATCTAAGCAGGGCTAAGCAGTGAATAAATAATCACGCGTAAAGTAATATACTCAGGTAACAAAGGTGTGTAAATACATAAGGATAAACAATATCAAAGGTAAGGCTTAAGCAAATGTAGGTACGCATTTTATAATTAGTATGCAATTTTATTTGTAATCAACACATTTATAAAAATAGGATCAACATGTTCGAGGAAGGGGGCGTAGTGACTTGCCTTGCTCAATTGGGGGTTCGTTCTCAATTAGCTCAGTTTCCTCCTCACAGATGTACCCTGTCCGGTTGAATAATAAAGTCACCAACTACTCGCTAACACAAAAAGAGCCAAAAATTCCAGAAAAATTGAAAAATAACCAAACCAGTGCCATTGCGTAGATCTTGATTTTAGAAAGATTTTGACGAAAGTTTCATTCAAATCCGACTTAAAACGAGGGAGATACGGAATTCGAAAGATTGGAAAAGTTTTAAATCAAAGAAAAGGAAAAAGGTCTGATGGGTGGGACCGCCCTTAACTCCTCACGTGCAGGTTTTGTTTTTAAATGGGTGTGGAACCTGTGAGTCAGCCTCTCTTTCCTCCTTCTTCTTCCTTGTGCTTCCTTATCTCGTTCTCTCTCTCTCCTGCCGTGTGCCTGTGTGTACTCGGGCTAGCGCTTGGCTGCAAAAATGGAATCCTCAGGTGTTTGTGGTTTCCCTAGGATGTGCGCATGTTGAGGTGGAGGGCTTGGGCGAGTTGCAAGCATGCATGCATATGCATACACACGGCTAGCTAGCTGCATGCATGTGAGCTGCTTGCATGCATGCATGCATATGCATACACACGGCTAGCTAGCTGCATGCATGTGAGCTGCTTACATGCATGCATGCACACATACAGCCAACTGCTTGCATGCATGCACACGTACAGCCAGCTAGCTGCATGGTGCATGCATGGCCGGCGGCGAAGCGGCGATCGCTGCGGAGGGCGGCCGCGCAAGGAACGGGTATGGTGTTGTGCCTCACGACGTCACCGCGCCGTGGCAACAACGGTAGACGAGAAATGCGGTAAGGAAACAAAAGCAAGAGGGAGAGCAGGAGAGGAGCTCACCTTGCGGCAGCCGGGTAGCGGCACACCGAGCGGCGGTCCTCGCACGAAACTACGGTCGTCGATGTATAGCCTGGGGACGGTCGACCCGCGGATCATCCTCGCACACCACGTGTTCGATCGGTGGTAACAAACGAACACACAGCGTTAAGGAGTAAATGTTAGCGGGTTAGTGCAAGTTAGGGGATAGGGGTTAGCGAGTTAGAGGTCAGTGAGTCAGTAAGTTAGAGTGTCAGCGGGTTAGTGAGTCAATGGGTCGAATGTTAGATGTTAGAAGTTAGTCGTTCAATAAGTTAGTCGTTCTTGGGGTTCAGATGATGACGCGGCGGCCTATCCGTCCTCTTGCTCAACTGAGGCCCAGCCGGAGCCGGCCGCGGTGGAGCAAGCGGAGAGACGGCAGCGTATGTGCGGGAGGGAGTGGCTGAGGGGAAGCAAAACGAGGAGGAGGAGAAGAGAGAATGGAGAGGGACCGGTTGCGTGCTCACCCGCGACGGCGCTTAAATAGAGTCTGGGGAAAGGGATGTTTGCTGCTGCCTGCATTCATTCCATCCCAGAAAATGCGTGTGTGTAGGTGGGAGCGGTGACGGCTGCGTATTGGCGGCAGAAACGTCATCCACCTGGTCGGAGCACGTGGCGGCGATGAAGTGGTAGTGCGGCCGTGGCGGCCGTCAAAACACGGCGCCGTCGAACGTGGTTGCTGAGCGGCCGTCGCCACCTACCCGACCCGAGGAGGAGCGGCTTGATTTCGAGGTCGCTCGGCGTCGGCTCGAACGGGGTTTGTCGGGCTGGTGTAGCGGCTCTGGCTGCTGGTGAGGGGAGGAAGATGTAGACGACGACGACGTATCGGTGGCCTGGGCGGTTGCCTGCATGCGTGCTGCATGCTTGGCTAGTGCTAAGCTAGCTGCATGCAAGCTTCTGCTAGCTTGCTGCGTGCATGCATTTGCATTGCACTCACGTACAACTAGCTAACGACATGTACGCTTGCTTCGCCGGTGAGGTCAGGCAAAGGCGCGGAAGCGCACGGCGAGGTCACTGGCGCGATGGGAAAGAAGGGCAGCAGCTGGCGATGTCGCAGCAGCTGGTCGTAGCGGCGCAGCGTGCGGCGACGTCGTCGCCGAAACAGTACCGGGGAGGAGCATTAGACTTTATCTTTTTATTACCAACCCAACAGGAATGAATGGCTTGGGAAGGCAACATGGACTTTTCTAGGAAAAAGGCTTGCAGGCCCAGGTAGAGTGAGTTTAAGCGGACTTTTTGTAGCAAAACTAATTTCGGTCAGAGTGAAAATCTTGGGACAAAAACTAAAAGATCAAAGGAGTAGAAAAATTGGAAATTTTCAACAAAAGTTTGGCACTGGCATAAAACAAATAAAGAAATTGTCAGCATGATGCAACATTATAAAAATAAATCGGAAATGATTTTTGGTCAGTGTATTTTTATTTAGGAATTTTCTCAGGGTGTTACAGATTTTTAGTTTGAATCCAGGTGAAATAATTCGGTCGCTCAGTCGCTTGAGAATTAAATTTAGGATTTTATTGCGAGTGCTTTGACTGTATCGAAAAAGGAATTTCTAGGATAACGTATGGCATTCAAATCCAACTACCGCGGTAGAAATAAAACAAGGAATAGTCATATCGACGCGCAATAGGTAAATTCGTTAATCGATTGTAAACATTCGAGGGAAATATCGAGGTCGACTCGATAGAGCAGTTAAAGAGAGGGATAATACTACGGTAGAAGAGAAGAACTTCGAGACTTTAATTAATTAGCACCGAAGCGCTAAGAGAAACAGACGGATAGGATAAAGAAAGGAAAGGATGTCGGACAGAGGACAACCTTTTAGGAAAAAAATTTAATCGAGATCTTTTGGCACCGATCCTAGACACACACAATTAAACAATAAATATTAACAAGCAAGCTAAAATTATGCCTGAGGACTAGACTTTGTCTGAGGAGGAATTTATATTAGGAAGTAGCCTATTAGGAATTTATATTTCGAGATTAAGGTTTTTAGTAAATACTTTACCTATAGATATTATTTTGCAATTAGTTTTTCGAAGGCAGACTCTGCAAGGTTCATAGAAAATAATCAGCTATATTTCTTTAGTAAAATAGCATTTGTTTTAATAATCTATCCCCTGTAGGGTTTTATCAAAACGATGTTACATATATATATATATATATATATATATATATATATAGCTTTATTCATAAAGTAAATATGCCCGAGGGTTTTTAATATATAGAGAAGGGTTTTTCGAAAATAGTTGGCATATGCAAAGATTAGGATATCTCATAATCATAATTCCTTGAATAAATAATATTTGAAATCAAATACCGACATATTCTCAGACGTTCGTCTATTAGCCCACGCATAAAAGAAAAACGACAGATCGAAATAAATTAATCCCGACATGAATGTATTTTGAAAAAGATTTTTGATTATTTCGAATTTTTAATTTCGTATTACAAAGTCGAAATTTTCAGGGTGTTACAGCCGAACCCTAGCCCCGGCCCCTCTATAAATCGGCCTCCCCACGCTCCCCTCTCTCTTTTTCCCCTAACACCGCCGCCTCCCGTGCTCGGCCACCCCCGCTCGGCTGCCGCTCGGCCGCCGCTCGCGCGCGCCTGCCCGTCGCCTTCGGCCGCCGTCTCCCGCACCGCCCGCGCCGGCTGCCGTGCACGCCGCCGCGCCATGGCCGCGCCGTGGGCGCCGTTAGCGTCGCGTGGCTGCCACGTCGGCGCCACGTGGTGCGCCGCCCTCCGCTGGCCGGTGGACTCGGTCCACCGTGGACCGGGACCCCGTGCCACCGACAGGTGGGGCCCACCTGTCGGCGCCGCCGCCCTCCCGCTGACGTCAGCCCTAGGGTTTATTGCGCAATAATTGAATAAGGACTTTTCTGTTTATAGTAAAAACTCAGTTAATCTTCTAAAATTCATAACTAATTCATTCGGACTCCGTTTGAGTCCGTTCAAGTTGCAAAAAATTCATAAGAATGTCTAGAATCCATTAAAAATGGTTTTGTTCTCTGTTTCAGTAGACTTATAGCCGGTTTGCTTGTGTGCTTTGTTTTCGTTTAGATTCCGGTAATTCCGACTCCTCGATTTACTTCGAGGTTGTTGCCGAGGTCGATCTAGCGCAGGAGCAAGGCAAGTCATGCTTATTCATTTGAACATATTGTACCTAAATTGCGAATGCCTTATTTTTATCTAAATATTGCATTGTTTTATAATGTCATTTATGGGCTTATTTACCTATTGTACTCAGCCTTATGGTTCCATCATCTCATTCCTTTGATAGCTTGGGATGTAATTTAAGTAGTCGCCAGTATAGAACATGCTTAGCCCTGCTTAATAACATTAGCACATTAAAGGGATCACTAATGCCTCATTATTACTTAATGTTGGTTATTTAATGTTAGCTCACGATGGTTAGTCGTGGATGATTAAATAATTAGTCCAACTAAAACCTGGATAATGGTGGGTTGTGAGCACATGGTTTTGATGGTCGTGCTCATGGCAATTAAGGACCGGTTCACGGGAAACGCTGGAAGAATTATCGTACTTTTTACAAGCCAGCATGGGTAATAGCTGGACTTGTAGTATGGCTTTTTCCTAGTCGACGCATCCAGGCAAGGGTGGGCGTGATGGAGTTGGGTCGACGGGGGTTTACCCGTTGATCAGCTGCTGGATTCACCTAGGCACGAGAGGGGGCTGCCTGCCTTGGTTTAAAGGTGGGGGCGAAACCTGGGGTGTGGTGCGCTTGGTTAGGAAGGGTTGTGCGAAGGGTCCTGTCGCAGTTCCTTTCTGGTGTACCGTGGTGGTATGTCGGCGCACGGTAACGTGTTGTGGGGCTGTGTCTTGTGGGTACAGTTGTACACCTCTGATCAGAGTAGAACTATTCGAATAGTCATGCCTGCGGTTATGGGCGATCAACCAGATTCACCGTGATTAGTTACACTTCTAATAACTTGACCCAATGGAACTGGTGTAGTTCAGGTGGTGGTTTGGGCCTGTTGCAACGTGGTGTAGCGTTGGACAGTGATGGTTCAATTTTGATTAATTAACTCAACTGTTTTATCGCATTCAACTATTGTCTTTAAATGCGTATTTCATGCAAATAACCACTTCAGCTTCCTTTGTTATTACTTGCATCATTACTCCCTTTTCGGTATGACTTGTTGAGTATAGTGGGTAGTACTCAGTCTTGCTTTATTTTTCCTCCACATCAGAGTTGGAGTACGTGTCAAATGGAGGCTACTCAGAGGAGTAGGCTTGTGCTTGCCGTCAAGGATGCTCGTGGAATGGAGTTGCCACGCTGCAAGCGTCTAGTAAATTAGAATAACTTGTTTCCTTTTTCAGCTGCATTTTTGTAAGAGATTTCTATGGTGTTTGTAAGACGTGATCTGTATGTCAACTTTGTCGTTTGCGTACCCTGGCCGGTCCTGGACGGGGATTTTAATACACATTCTGCTTGGAATTCGGGTTAGCGAATTTCTAGGCATGACAATCGCCCTCCAGGCCGCGGGGTCTGAGTTGCCCATGCCGCCGGCGAGCTCGCCACCGGTTTTCGCTCCGCTGCCGTTCCTCTTCGCCGCCGGAACAAGTCGCGTCTTGCCAAAACCCTAGCCACCAAGTCGTCGTCGCACCACTGCTCCTCTCCACATGCGCTCGCTCGACCCAGTCCCATGTCGTGACGAACGTGGCATGAACGTCAACGAACCATGCACCAGAACCACCTCCCGCGCACCCATTGCACCGCCCGCCGCGCAAGCCGTGCGCCGCGCCGCTCTGCACAAACGTGAGTCGTGTTGGCCCTTGCGTGTCGCACGCACGAAACAAGTTGCCGTCCTCAGCACAGCACCGTGCGACGGCATTCATGCCTGAGCCGCTTTTCCCGCCTCCTATGGGCCCACGGTGATGACTTGGACACCTGCATCGTACCACACCCGCGTCAGCCATAGGAGGTCAAGGACGAGCGCCATACCGCCATATTCCTTGTTGCCTGAGTCTATTATTTATGCGTAGTCAATTATTGACATTGCTTAGCATTGCTTGTATAGAAGAATATACACTCCATTCTTGCCTATATGGATGTGAATGTCATGATCACTCGGAATGAGTGATTGTCGGAAGACGGGTGGAGACATGAGCATCACCCACAACTCAAAACCTTTGCGAAAACCAAAAACTTAACAAAACAAAATAATTTCAACTGGAGCGATACGGATAGAATATGGGTGGTTCTACGAAACGGCAAGCCATCAACCCTAGTCAATTGGGACAGAGTCAATAAGCTATGCAGGAAATAAACAGAGTACGACCGCATTTCTCGACTGGGTATAGACCTGGCGGATTAGAAAACCCGAGTGGGGCGGCACCCTAGTCACGGTAGTTCTGCAGTTCTTACAATTGTGATGGAAGATGTGATGAATCGATTGAACGCCATGGCAAAAACCTAAAACGCACCTAAGTATAATTATATATTATGTAACCCCATAGTACCTCGGGAGCACCAGACTCCTCTGACCGCCGGCTCGAGGTAGGGTTGGGCGCTGGGGTGCAATGGGCATCCATAGTCCTTGGACCGGATGCCGCAATGTGAGGGTGATCGAAAAACCGGGCCATGACAAGTCTCATGTGTTGGGACTAGGCTCATGTGTTGGACACGTCATGGAGTGTGGGATTAAAAGCGTACATCCACTGTAGTGTGGGTAAACAAATCTATTCGAATAGCCGTGCTCACGGTCAATGAGCATCGAGACTTGTACTACTCTTGACTAGTCTCATAAGTTTTAATCTCGCTTAGAATAGGATTGAGAGGGAACGTGTGACCTTGCCCGATGAGCGGGAAGGTCGAAATGGTAAAGAGTGTAAAAAACTGGATGCGAGGATAAACCGGATCAAGCAAGGCTTGGGGAAGGTGGATGAACCCTCGTTGATTAACTACAACTTCAACTTAACGTTGTTTTCAGTTAAAACTGCTAGGTCATAGGTTTGTGAAATGATTTGAAAATTCTAGCTTTATGCAAATAAACCAAGCCTTCCTTGAACCCTTGTGTGCACTAAATGCATTCTGTAGTAGTGGCTTGCTGAGTACAGTTGGTACTCATCCTTGCTTAAATAACTTTTTAGCAGAAGGAAGTATTGAAGCCGATTCATGCGTGTGCTATGCTGACAAGGAGATACCGAAGACGATGAAGCAGGGACCTAGGTTCACCATTCGTTGCCTGTGGAATAAGATGGACCGCCGCTGCTTCGCTTCCGCTACCTCATCCACTTCTTTTTATATTTTGTAATGTAATCGATCATGCTTGGTCTATTTGGATCCCACTCGGACAACCCATGTATTATTAATATAATGTAAAACTTTTATAACAGTGTCAGCTTTGTGATATGCAACTTTGCCATGTGTGTACTATCTACTGATCTAGGGAATGGTATTGTAAACACATGAGGTTTCCCGTGTACAAAGTCAGGGGCCTACACGGCGGCGGTAGCACGTCGGCGTGTCTCCATCGCCGCCGCTGCTGCCATCGGAGACGACAACCTCCTGGGACCGGCACGGTTGGAGCGCACGGGCGCGACTCCGTCGTTGCCGCTGGCGGTAGTGCGTTAGCACAAAGAAGAGCAGCACCATGAGCCATTGTCATCTCCGGAGCGTGCTGCTACTGCTGCTTCTTCTCTGTCGGTCGGCCGCCCAACTCCTATCCGCCTAGGCGCAGCGGGGAGCTCGCTGGCCGGCCGACACCACTGCCGCCCAACTCTTCTCCGCCGGCGCCGCTGTCGCCTATCTCCTCTCCGCCATACTTCTCCCCTGTCTTCCCTCATCTCTTTCCAGTGTAGGACCAGCAAGGGTAAGGGCAGCAGAGAGCAGGTAGGCGGCAACGGCGGGCAGCAGCGGCAGTGGCACTTGTTGGCAGAAAGGCAGCAGCGGCGAGTTCGAGGTGAAGCCGGTCGCCGTCAAGGACCCTGCCCCACTCCTCTTCCCGAATCTTTCACCCTTATACGCCATCAAGACCGAGGAGGAGAAGGAGAAGGACGAGTCGTCGCTGGCGATGGCGTTGGTGGTGGGGTCCTCATCCAAATCCAACGTGAGCCTCTTCCATCCTCATCCAAATCTTCCTCTTCTTGCTTGCTTGAGTTTAATTGGCGACGACGATGTTGGGCAATGTTGGGTGACGTTGGAGATGTTGCAGCGGTGGCAGGCGGCGAGGTCGCGGTTCCTGCCTGACAACGACTAGGGCATCTTCAACGCCATAAAGCGTGAGCTCGCCGGCGGCGAGCTGCACGTCAAGATTGTGTTCCTTGACACGACACTCTTCGGCGGCTTTTGCCAGTACCACGGCGACAACGTGGGCAGTGTCGAGCTCGGTGACGCCACTGCGGCCCAGCTCCTCTCCCACCGGCCGCCGCCTGCGCTCACCGCACCGGCCTGCCAGCCCTTCTCCCCGTGCACCATCGTCGAGAAGATGGGATGGCCGATCGAGCTCGATGATGTCGCCGTCGCCGCCGCCCAGCTCCTCCCTTGTCGGCCGCCGCCCGTGCCCGCCACACCGGTCTGCCGCACTCGTCATCACCTGCTGTGCCCAGCTCCTCCCCCGCTGCTGGTCACCAAGAAGGGGAGGATGGGAGGAGAGAGGTGGAGAGGGGCTGATGGTGGGGCCCACGCTGACTCAGCTGCCATGTCGAACAAAACCGGGGTCAAAACCGACTAAGGACCCAAAGTGATCCGGTTTTGTAAATTGAGGGATGACATATATCTAGTTTTATGGTGGCTCACCGTCACTAGGCGGCTCACTACGCTTTGTAAGCTTATGATGACCTTGTGTGTGTGGGGCTCTACTCCGTACAAGTCTATCAGAAGTATTACTGTGCAATTTAACTGTTTTTGGCAATACAATCTCCTTTCCCAAATAGACCTTTGATTACAAACAAGAAACATCTTTGGTAATGTTCATTCATTTGGCTTAGCCGTTGAGGCGTTGACAGTATGTCTTGCACAAGCAACAACAGATGATAACAAGAAGGCGAACAACCATGCTGAAAGGATCAGGAATTCAAGATCAGTGAAGTTTCTCAAAAAGAAAAAGATAAGTGAGAGAGTAGAGCCAGTGGACAGTGACGATGCTGCAAGAACGCACGTACGCCACCGGAGACACGGAAAGAGGTCGCCGACGGGATGCACCACGGCGCGGCCGGTTGTACGCTCGTGCGTAGCCGTCGGCCACCTAAACCTAATAGTAGATCGGCGGTGGCGGTGGTGGTGGCGGGATGGGCTTGAACATGGTAGTCATGCGGTTTGGGTTGGGAGAGGGAGGGTTCTTCACCACCGGCGCCCTCTGCCCCAAACGCCTCCCGCGCCGCCACCCCAACTCGCCATGCGCGCTGCCCCGGCCGCCGCCGCTGGGCACGGGCAGCGGCAGCAGCACTGAAATCAGATGAGATGGGTGGTCAGGGAAAGGCATCTCCGCCGGCGATCGAGTCCAAATTAAAGGTGCGTGCGTTTGCTGGCGTCGCACGTACCTTGAGTAGGAAAAGGGCGCGACGGATCACGACCAGCGACAGCGAGCAAACCGAGCGGCGAAATGAGGAGAGCGGCGACCAGCAACCAGGCGACGGCTACCCTGCGATACATCGAGGATTCGAGATGATGGGGAAGCTGGCAAGCAGAGCACAAGTCACTGAGACTCAGCTAGTGAGTGAGTGAGTGAGAGAGGGCAAAGGAAATCCCATCCATTTTATGCATATGGAGAGAAACCTCTGGACACCAGAGATGCAGATGTACGAGTTGTTCACTGTACCGTACATTTCCAGCATTCTTAATAACTGGTTTTTGGCTCTACTCTCGTCTCGTGTGTTTGACCTCGATGCCAGTTGCCAGTTTGGCTCAATTCGCTTTCCAACTTTCCCATAACGGTGTGTTGTTGTTGGTGTTGGGAAGAAATTTTCTCCACACAAAAAACAGAGCGACTCATTAGTACACGATTAATTAAATATTTACTAATTTTTTTTTAAAATAAATTAATATGATTTTTTAAAACAACTTTCGTATATAAATTTTTTTTAAAAAAACACACCATTTAGCAGTTTGAAAAGCATACACGCGAAAAAAGAGATGTAAGTTGGGAAAGTAGGTGAAGAACTCACCTGAGGCTTTGTTCGTTTGTTGGTGCTTCCAACACAGGCAAAGCGCATAGAAAATGGAACAGTCCATTAACGCGTGATTAATTAAGTATTAACTAATTTTTTTAAAAAAATGGATTAATTTGATTTTTTAAAGCAACTTTCGTATATAAACTTTAAAAAAACATACCGTTTAGCAGTTTAAAAAGCGTGCGCGTGAAAAAAGAGAAATGTGAGTTGGAAAAGTTGGGTAAAGAAAACACCCTTAGGCTGAGTTCGCAAGCCTGTTTCCCAATGCGCACAATGCGCACGGAAAACGGAACGATCCATTAACGCGTGATTAATTAAGTATTAGCTAATTTTTTTTTCAAAAATAGATTTATTTGATTTTTTTAAGCAACTTTTGTATAAAAACTTTTTGTAAAAAATACACCGTTTAGTAGTTTAAAAAACATACGCGTGGAAAAAAATTAATGTGCGTATTGGGAGCTTGTAGTGCCGAACACAGCTTAGGCTGTGTGCGTTCGTCGGTTTCCTGCGAGCTACATTACTTCTCCTCCGCGAAAGTTTTTCAAACTGTTACACGGTGTACTTTTTTGCAAAAAGTTTCTATACAAAAATTGTTTAAAAAAATCAAATTAATCCATTTTTGAAAAAAAAAATTAGCTAATACTTAATTAATCACGCGCTAATGACCGACTCCGTTTTCCGTGTTTACTGTGCGCGCGGTGAGTTCACTGTGCCGAAGCCTTAGTCGCTGCGTTAACGCGACGAACCAACAAAAAGACCGATAGGAAGCTGACCGATGGCCATAAATTACTCGCTCGGTGTTTCCAACCACTGCATCCCCGTTACAATTATATTTCCGTTCCGGCCCAACTAATATAAGCCGCATGTACTTAGGCTCGGGTCGGCTTTTTCCACGGAAAACGAAATAATCCATTAGCATATGATTAATTAAGTATTAGTTAATTTTTTTTAAAAATGGATTAATTTGATTTTTTTAAGCAACTTTTGTATAGAAATTTTTTGCAAAAAATACACCGTGTAGTAGTTTGAAAAGCGTGCACGGGTAAAACAACTGTAGCGCGGTGGAAATCGCTGTGCCCGAACACAGCCTAAGGCCACTTACCACGTACCCCGTTCTGGCCCAACTAACATGGGCCGCACGTACTTGGATTCCCGTTCCGGCCCAACCAGCGTGCGCTGTACGCGCGTTCCCGGTGAGAGAAATGACGGAGAAAGCAGCAGCTGCCGCCGTCATGCAGCCACTGCGGCGCCGGCCTCGCCGACGCGCCAGCGAATTCATCCTCTTGCTCTCGCCGTCGCCGGTAACAAAAATATCTGATTAATTCGTGCCATATATATCGAAGATTACAAGTGCATATATACTATAGGACGTACTATTATGTAACAAGTTAACAATGCTGACTTTGAGGACTGATTTTGTCTGCTTATTACAATCATCACTAATCTTCCACTTTAATAATGTGTACACTATCAGTTATACTCTTCTCTTATTATTTGCTTTATTACAAGCTGCAGCGATAGCTTTTCCAGTAATCCGTCAGCATCAGGAAGGAAGGAGCTGGCACGAGTCGCCACATGCCATTCTGAATTGAATTGCTGAACCGGTAAGCCAAGCCAAGCCAAGGTAAGCAAAGAAAAGATTAGGCAGTCGTTGCTTGCTAGTTACCCCGCACGCAACGTTGCATAACGTAGAAAAATTAACATTATACAAGTATATGTACCTACCCTGCATTAGGTACTAAGAAAAAAAACCATGAAAAATTAAGGGGCAGAACGAATCATTAATTTGCTCCTTGATTCACGGACGCAAGATGTCTAGTTTTTTCTTCTTCTCTATCACTGGAATTCCAGTGCTAATTTATACAAATCAAGTTAATCAACGCTAATTTAACATGAAAAAGAAATCCTTTTTGGCAGGATATACAAAGAAATCTTGTGGTATTGGACAATTATTTGTTCCAGCAGTTTGTTCCCACTTCGACATAAAACTTTGCCGGGATTTTCGCCTGCATAGAACATTACGCACTGTTCAAAAGCCGGACTGATGAGTTCATGTCTGGCTGTCTGCACAATTTGATGAACGCTACCGGACATTCGGCATGAAAATAGTTCCAACACGTTGATGGATCAAGCGTACCGGTTCATGTATACCCAAAACCTTGAAACATTTTTAATATAAATTTCGTTATTAAGTAACCAATGAGACCAGGTTGGTTATCCGTCAATTTTAATTTCTTCAGAGCTGTTCCGCCGTTGTCGCTGTCTTTTCACTAAGAAAATTCTGGCAAACTGGACGTTTTGGACATATTAAAAGTGTTCCATAAGTATGTTTTGGTACTTGGTACAGACTTTATAGACAAAAAAAAAAGGAGAGAATAGTTTTCAGTTAGTTGCGATGTATCTTTTATGGTTGATACCTTATTTATGTGTTTTTGGAAGCCCTGTTTCTGCTCATCTCTGAAAACGACCTGAAAACCACATTTTCTGAGTTTTTGAGGGTTAATTGCATAAAGCAAGAACTGTGGCTTTATTAAGAACCCATTTGCCTGAAACTGGCACACTGAATGTTCCATTGTCAGGAGGGCATAATCATTTGTCATCACTGAATTATGCAGAGCAGAACATAATACTGTTCTCATGCAAGCAACTGATCACCAATTACCTAACTAACAACTACAGAACTGCAATAGGTTCAATGTTGCTGTGCTAAAATATCCAATGCCAGGCTGTATATGTCTTGAGGTATACCTTTTCTGTTCTTGTGTTGTTTGTCTGAAACTCTGAATCATCCTAGTTCAGTAGTACTTCCTGCCTGAACTAAAGAAATCATATGGAGTAATTCATGATAGAACTTTAAATCATGAGATGGAGCCAAACCGTGCCAAAAGAGAAGGTGTGCATGCTCTGGCGTTGTTGCACCAAATGATGAGTGATTGTGTACTGTTGTTAGTGTTGTGTGTGTGTAGGGGCAAAACCAGCTGGGCCATGGGATGTCGTCAAGATTCGTGCGTGAGATGCAGAATGGAGTCATGAACAAAATGATGGTGGGCTTTTTCACAGGACACTGACAGAGCCAGCCGACCAGTGGAATCCATGGCAAAGGGCAGAGCTGAAAACTCTTTGCACTTTTGCAGGCATGTTTCAAAGTCTGAAGTTTTACAGAAATTTTCGACCGATGCATCTTAATAGGAACGTGTGAAAGTTTCTTCAAATTCACATATCACATTGGACTACTAACTTATTTCCAATGCTTTGGAGTTTGAATAGGGGAAGAGACAGGTAGCAATCTCCATTGTACTGAAAAATTCGGATAAATTTTGATGCCAGCCTATCTGCTACAAGAATAATCAAGCTACGTTTTGATGCTCCATGATACATACATGTTGCTTGCACGCATAAAATGAGGTGCTATGCACCTGTTATTGGGTGGAGGCTGCATGGGCGTACATGCTACGGCTGCAAGGCCCATATTTTCAGACAAATTCCAGTAAAAAAAATACCTTTCTCATGGCCCAACTTTTACGATTTCTCTTGGACACATGAATTTCTAGGAAAACTTGTTCCATTCCCACAAATATCAGTAAAATTTATGGAAGCCAAAAAAAGACCAAACTCTTCATGCTTCTGTTAGAAAAAAAAATTACAGTTACAATTCCTAACTTGGGTCAGAAGGGAAAAAAATCAGGTTGAGTACACGATATCTAACTACGGTAGTGTCACATTTTTGCCATAACTCCATCATTTGTTATTGACTCAACTAATGTAAGAGAAGTACTAAAATAAGTCAATGATTTGAGATGATAAAGCCATCAAATCTTCATCTAATCCACAACTAGTAGTAGCAGCAGCCCAGAATTTACAGCAATTAAAAGCGAATTTATTAAGGCGTGCAAATATAAAGCGACACAAACCCCACATCCACGGCACTTTCCGAGCTAGTTCCTGGCTACTTCTCTCTCTCTCTCGTTCTCCGACAAGAGGAGAAAGGAAAAAGGGGAGAGAGAAAAAAAAACCAGAAAAGCGCGAGCGAGATGGGCGCCGGGAGCAGCCGCGCCGATGCGCCGCCGCGGCGGCGGGCGGCGCGCGGCCTCGGGCTCGGGCTCGCGGGGTGCTTCGGCGGCGGATCCTCCGGGGCGGCCACCGGAGGCAGCGGCGGCGGCGGCGGGGGCTTCGTCGCGACCGCCTCGTCCTCCTCGCGAGCTCACGAGGTATCGGTTGAGCTGGGATACCGGAGGACATGGCTGGGGGGGTGTCGCCGTTCGGGCACGCTGCTTATCGCCGGCTTGGATTAGCCTCTGCGGAGGGAGAGGGAGTGGATGGATTTGTGGTTCCGGCACCTATAGGGTGTGGGATTCGGGGTGGTGGTGATTTCATGGCATACATTTTGGTTTGGAAAAATCACGGTGACTGTGAATCGGAAAGTAGATAAGCTTTTCAAGGTTTTAGTTCCCATTTTTTGAACTGTTTGCTTGTTCAATGATGATAAGTATGGGTTGGACTGAAAAAATTGTGGTCCTTGCTTTCATATATGTGGCATGCAAACATGAATAGTTGAGTCCGTACTTGATAGTCTACTTTCCCAGTGAATGCTTTGCAATTTTGCAGCAAATGCAAATGAATGGAGGTTCAATGGGTCGGTCACTGAAATTATCGTTCTGCACTTAAAGGGCTGGTTCTATCTGAGTGGCAAGTTGAAAAAAACTCACTAACTTTACAAACATTGAACACTCTTTATGCTTAATTGCCAGTGGTTTCATAATTTCAGTCGATTAGATACTTGCATTGTTGTCCTGCTTTTGTTTGCTGGTTGTTTTCTGATTCCAAAAAGGTACTACCTGTAGGTGGAATCTTGGCAAGCAGCTCGAGCGGTTACTGAGATGGACTTTCGGGCTTCTGTCGCTGCTAAGGATATCCGCATATCAAGTGAGTCAGATCCAAGAGTGCATCCATCTTCAAGCACAATAAGTCATCATCTCAGATTCAATCACTTAAACAGTCACGAAAACAAGGAAGATGCCCTGGGAACAGAAATCGCTGAAACAAGTGTTCGTCAGAGTTCATTAGGAAAGGAAGTCATGCCTAGGGGAAATTTCAGTAATGAAGTTGCTTATGCTGAGAGAACGTCTAGAGAAGGAATCAGTCATATTGGACGAGATATTTTAGAACCTGCAGTGAACAATGCTGAGACTGACACAGTTTGCATTCCAGAAGTTGGTGGCCCCGTTTCTGAATCTGGTTTCTCCTTCTCACAGATGGCATCTGAAAGGATGATGGCTGACTTGGAGGCTGGAGAGGTTGCTCATGGGACTTCATCCACAACTATTATGTCAAGTGAAAGATCAGATACTTCTCAATCTAGCTTAACATCTGTGTTGCCTGCTACTTCAACTGCACCATCTACAATTGGAGAATCACTTCCAGATACAGTCCCTAGCAGAGAAGATGTCCCCATATTTAGTGGGACACAAGGTCAGATTGGTGGAAATACATTACATGATGACATGATGAGCATTTTCTCAAATGATGGTCCAGCGCGCGTTAGAGATTCAAGCAACAATGAAACGAGGAGGAGCCATAGAAGGGTTCTGTGGGACACATTTTCCAGACGTAGTTCAAGAGGATATTTAGATTCTGATACCGATGATCTGGGATTTTACAGCAGATGGCTAGACCTTGGTGATGAACTTTTTGCGGATGAGATTGAGGAGGCACGGTTCTTTCATCGGAGACGCCATGGTTCAATCAGAGTAAGCCAGTATTCAAGATCTCGGGTAATTGTCATGCCTACTGTGTTTGTGCCACAGTTGCGCATTTGGAATAATGTTGTTGGTGTCACGATAACCAAAAGGTGGTCATGAAATGTAAACATAGGGTTACACTGGTTTGAATTGTCACCTAACATAATATTAGTAGTATCTGAATACAAATCTGCAACAATAATAACTTCCTCTCTTATTTGATCAGTATATTTAGAATTGTGTGAAGTAAAATACTTTTTCTCTGTCTGCATATCCCATCTCATGCAATTTCACACTGTCCGATGTGTTCTTACTTCTTACTCCTGGTTCATTGATGTGCTGAAATTGCTGTTACAGTCTAGTGTCAGCATTATCTGCCGCTTGATCTCTCATGCAAACATATCATTAACTTGGTATTGTTTTCTGTTACAGATTAGGGAGCATCGACGTGCTGTTTTTGATAGCGGCACTGACCAAAGTACCATTGCTTGTCCTTTGGGGATCCACCAAATTGGCAGATGCACCTGTGATTCCTTCTTCATTGCTGAAGAATCTAGTGCCCGTGCAAGTATATCAAGAATTGTCATGTTAACCGAGGCATTATTTGAGGTTTGTTCTTTCCCTATCTTTCTGAAAATGTAGCTCCTTTTGTATCAGTATTCTGATGATACTGTTTCTTCATGGCTTACCTATTGTTTGAGTGTGTTTTCTTTTTTCTATTTCTCTTTTTTTTTGTGTGTGTATAGGCTTGGCCAGCCCAAATCATTGAAGTATTGAGAAGTTTTTTTTTTGTTCTGTTTATTCAGGTCTTATTCATTAAATAATAGTTCCCAGCATTCGAACTATGCATACTTAATAAGATTATAAAGAATTAGTGATACAACTGCAACTATTATATGTGATGAAGTCCCTTAGCTGCCATTACACTTTTGGGGATGATTGTCCTCCAGTTCTATCCTTCAACCTAGCAATGCTGTAGTCACTTGTACTCAAATTTGAATGCATTAAGTTAGGCTGCATGAACTCCAAGTATGTTCTTGATTTAATTTGATGTTGAATACATTGGTCATATCAACATGTTTAAATTTGTGTCACCTGGCAACAACACAATACAGTTTGTCATAGATGTAGTGTCAGGACAACAATATTTTGAAGGCAGTGTTTCATGGCTATATTGTGAGGCCAAGGCGGAGCGAGAAAAGCAGGAATCAAACTCTGGATTTCCAGGCTTCTTGTGAAACATATGGGGAAATTAATTAAACTAGGAGAGGCTTACTAGGGAGAGATCAACTTTACTGCTTGTTGTTGCATCTACATATCCTTCTGTTTAGCTATTTATTATTTGACTTTGTAATTCTTTACAGGTATTGGATGAAATTCACCGGCAACCTGCATCACTTTCGCTTTCCATGGTCTCTGCCCAGGCTCCAGAATCTGTGGTTAATTCATTACCATGTAAGAGCTACAAAAAGCAGACAGCCCAATGCAGTGATGACATGGAACAGTGAGATTCTTACCATTCAAATTTTATAATTTACCTATTGTCACCTAGGGCCAAAAATAGTTCTGAGAGTGTCATTGAAGAAAGTCAAGTTCTCCGCTACAAATGCATCACACTATCTTATGCGTTTGAAATAACTATGCTGTTCATGTCCATTATCCATCAAAAAATGAATTGAGACCCTGGACAAAATCCCTATTATTTTATTTGCCTTACGTCAGCCTTTTAATATGGTTGTTGTAGTCATTTAGAGATCTTATCAAATAAGCATTTTGTCATGGGCATTGGGCCAAGGGTCAAGGTGTTTAGCGTTTTGGACCATGACACATTTGGGGGCTAATTCTGCCTTCACAATATTATATCTGTCATAACGAGCTAGGACCATGACATATTTGGGGGCTAATTCTGCCTTCACGATATTATATCTATCATAGTGAACTATCCTAGAAGTTGAAAATCACAGTGAGATTCTATTAGGTAACAAGTTATTTGTTATTCTTACTGAAACTTGACACAATTTTTTGGACTGCATATCATGTTGGTACCTGGATATGCAGATAACAAGTTAACAACATGGTGACAAACTGTTAGAAGTTGAGGGTGCCCTGTGGTACTCAGCAGGAGCTTTGAGGTTCTGTGAGTTACTTAGTAGATCGCTACCCTTAATGGGTTAGGTGGTCGTTTTTTCTCCGTTGATGTTCGTTTGTAATTTAATTTGTGGGTCTGTGTAAGGGGTGGTGGGTTTCTTCTGCCCTGCCCCTTGTACTCTTCTCTTGCTTAATGAAATGATACGCAACTCTCCTATGTGGCTGAGGAAAAAAAAATATTGGCAGTTTAAATGGTTCAGTGACCGTCAAGTGTGGTTGATCCATTTCAAGTTTTACTTCCATGCTTGACAAGATGTTCGTTGCCCTCCATCTTCATTTTGGTCCAATATATCGGTTCTGCTTAGCACCCAGAAATTGAAATTTGTGATTCTTGTATTTCATTTAACCAATCAAACAGTGATTCCGTATTCTATGCCCTAGGATTATCTTAGAGCTACAAATGTGGAGATATATTTTGGTATAACTGTAGGCCTTCCTTGGGAAGGAATTCTGCCAATTAGTTATTTTCTCTGGCCTCTTTTCCTTATTTATGAGTCTCTGAAACTTTCAATGCTGAAATGTTTTTCAGGTGTCACATCTGCTTAACTGAATATGAGGATGGAGATCAGATAAGAAGCCTCCCGTGCAAACACGAGTTTCACTTGCTGTGTGTTGACAAGTGGCTCAAAGAAGTACACAGGTGGGCAGCAAACAAGCCATCCTAGCTTAAAAAAAGAGAGTAAATTTTATACAATCCTGAGTATTATGATTCGAGTTGCTCAAAACCACAGTAGTGGTATATAGCCTTAATCATTCACAAAACCAGACCCTTAACTAAACTTAATATTTTATTGCAATAAAAAACAATTAACTTAGCATTTAGACCATGGAACAAATGAACTCATGAATTTTAAATATAAATTTAGAATTCATATGTTATTACATGAAAGAAAAATTATATAACAGTGTTGTTTTGTGAAACAATATGACCATAATACCTATGGTTAAGTGCAACACGTAGAAACTCATGTGGTTTTGTGCAACTTGAGCCATGTGGGTTTTTTTTTTTGAAATTTCCTAAAACAAGAAAGGAAAACCAAATTCATTTTTTGCTCGGTTATACTAGTCCTATATATCCCACGCACAGCTGCTTAATAATCACAGAATAATGTTTCAGGGTCTGCCCGTTGTGTCGTGGGGACGTGTGCGAAGGTGCCGCCTGAAGACCTTTCAACAGCGAGCATCGTCTTCGTCTCTGCTCCACGGGCCCACGTCAGCTGTGTTCGTCCATTCATCCAGGCATCGCTTGTCCTGTAGACAGCGCCGATTGCCCTTGCCGAAGCCGAAGAAGAGCCATCCGATTTGATTCTGTTTTCTGCCTGCTCCACGCGTCGATTCCTTGCATTTAACGACCTGAACGATACTATACCGAGACATGTATATACCTTTTGTAGTCGTCGAGTGAGTCTGCCTCGCTGCTCTGTATTTCAGCCAGCTTGTACATATATGTAGATCCCCAGTTAATCCTAAGCTACCTGAAAAAATTTCTCCCTTCAGTGCAGTGCAGGCCCCTTTCTGTCAGACCTGACGGTATCTCGGAGATATTATCTTCATCCTAAAATATAAATATATATCTTTGTCCTAAAATATAAATATAAAAATTTAAGACCGGATAAGACGCTAGGACCAGATAAGATGTTTTTTTAGTAACATATCTGGACAGGCGAACCGGATAGAACGTTTTCTAATACAATATATTTGGACAAATGGACAAAAAGCCTGATCAAATTCTAGATACGTTGTACTAAATAAACGTTCTTCTTATATTTCTTATATTGAAGTAATAGCTGCACCTGGCAAACCAAAGAGAACCTTCTAGCAGACTAGCTACTACTAGATCTTGGAGATGAGGTCGTATTTCCCGACTCATATTTATCGTTTTTTACGCGCGTATTTTTTAAACTATTGAATATTATGTTTTTTTAAAAATATTTTATTAGAAAGTGTTTTAAAAAATTATATTAATCTATTTTAAAAAAATTAATTAATATTTAATTAATAATGTATTAACGACTCGTTTCATTTTACGTGCGTGTGGGATGAGTTTTTAACTCTGGCAGCCAAACTCAGCCCAAATACTCCAGCACCCATGCCTCCCGATGAATCTGCAGCCGCACTAGCAGTAGTGCTAGAGATGCACTTCTGCCTCTAAAGCTTCCGACTCCAAAATCCATCGGATCTAAGAGAGGGAGGGGATATGTGCTTGCACGAACAAAATGAGAAGGGAAACAGTAGAGGCAGCATGGATAAACCAAATGATGAGATGAGCATGGTCTATTTCCCTCGTTTCTACTTGCTCCGTCATACGATGAGACGTCATTCTTGTTTATTTCAATATAAATTTATTTTTAATAATCATTGCATTGCATTAAAGTTTATAAAAATAGAGGATAAATACATTGATAGTATATAAAGTGAGGAATAATTACATTAGGATTTGATAAAGTGTGGGTATTTGTCCTTTTTATATGTGGGATGAATGAAAAATAAACTTATTTTAGGATGGAGACAGTAGCATCGGCGAAATATAGATACACTTTATTAATTGCATTGGCCGAAGCTAGAAGATGGAGGAGCTGAGCTTCTTGCGCTGAGGTCAAGAGGTTCCTTATGTTATTGGATACTCCCTTCGTCCTAAAATGTTATAACTTAAGATAGATTCATTCTAGTATAATAAATTTGAACAGATACTCTGTGACAGTAGGATGGGATTCATAGGAGTAGAATGTTGGCCCTCGCTCATGATGGAGGCAGTGACAGTGAGAGTGAGACGAGCTAGGATCCAGAGGATACTAGGGGCCTGTTTGAGAGAGTTTCTGGCAGCTGCAGCTTCTCCTAGAATCTCTAGCTACCAGAAGCTCCCTCAAACAGTCTAGATTTTCATCCAGGTTCTGAGAAGCTGTAATTGTAGAATCCAGAAAATGAACTAGAAGTTAGAAGCTGGGTTTCCCAGCTTCTCCAGATTCTCACCAGCTGCTTCTTAGAATCTTAAACTCCCCAAACAGAGCCTAGGGCTAGTATCAGATTTCAGATTTGTTTGGAGAAGCGTACATAGCACGTCCTGTACTGTATGTACGTGGACAGAGCATATCAAGCAAAGATGTCATACGTGTATGTGTCACGTCACACTGGTGCTTAGGCAAAGTGTTGACGTGAAATTTCGCCATTCACATACGAAGACCTGGAATATCTACTTAGCTTTAGTATAGGTCATATCAATCAGGTTCATAATGTGTCAATTAGTTTGATCCTGCAACTAACAAGATAGATAGATCGATGATCAAGAAGTCGATCGGCCAATAAGCCGATGGGATGTACCAAAACCAGCCGATGTCGATAGGGTTTTGACCAATTGGCTATAGATCCAATGTAGATTCAAATAATTATATAAACAATGATATTTATGTTATCATCGGTTAAAACTAAACTATGCATAAGCATCAATAAACCATTTTTTTTATCAAAAACAATCTTGATAGATTAGACCGAATCAAGATAGTATAAGACTAAAGTTGATAAAGATAAATTTAATTAAAGATTATACAAGTTTAGATATAAGCCTATGTACCTCAGAAGATACAACGAGATAACATAATGTGAACCAATCGACCTAAAATGATAAATGATGATAGATGTAAATCCGATGATTAAAACATACATTGGCCGAAGATCCGATGTAAGTAAATTAAAGTGTATATCGGCTAACTAACTGACGGAGCGTAAAACTCCTCACCGGGAGACCGTGCAGGCCCCCCTTTGCCGGTTCGGCCGGGGGCGCGAGGTGCAATCCCTCGCCCCGGATTTGTGGGATTTTCAGCGAGAAAAAACGCGAGAACGCAGGCGATTTAGACAGGTTCGGGCCGTTGGGAAGCGTAATACCCTACTCCTGTGTTCTAGTAGATCTGGGAGTGTGATGGGATCCAGAGACAACCCAGCCTCTAGCCGACCAGTCCTCGTCCGATGCCCTCTTTCCTAGGCCTGAGCCTCCATTTATATGGCAAGGGGCTACCACATGGGACACAAGCTGCCTAAGAAAGAAAACATTCTTTTACATTTAGGGCTATCCTATCGCCAGAAGCAGTCTCTGACAGACGCCGTAGCACGCCCCTACTCAGCCAGTCGACCCATCCGGGGGACGCCTGTTTCCACTTTCATTAAATGGCGGGCGACTTTCCCGTCTCGCCTGCGCCAGAATCAGGAAAGCATCTGACCGGGGCTGACATACTAACTCCGGGAGTTGGCACGCCAACTCAGGCTAAGAGATGAGAGACAGAGGGCTCTCATCATTCCGACGGGACGGGGCGAGGCGTGCAGCAGGTCGCCTGAAGCCACCTAACCCGCGATCTGACTGGTCTGCGACCGGTCACTCACCGTGACCGGTCACGGACCGGATACTCACGCGCCACGCCGCATTAAATGCGGCGTAGTGCGCTCGTCTGAACCGCCATAAATGCGGTTAGGTGAGCCCTGTCGCGCTCACCTAACCTACGATCGTGGCACCAATACCACAGGGGATGGGGGCGCCCCAGGCCTCGGGGCAGAAACGGGAGCGGCCTGACCCCGGGGGAAAACCGGGAGGGCAACCGCCACGTCACCCTCGGGCCTGACCCCTCCGGGGGAACGGGCCACGTGGATCCCTGTGGCCGCCCTTCCCTTTGGTCTCGATACCCCCGGTCCCATGTCACCGACAGTAGCCCCCGGCGTCACGCCTGGGAGGCCACACCCCGGGGGGGAACCCAGGCTTGACGCCACCTCTCGGGCCCGATGACAGATGGGACCGGCCCCCAAAGGCGGGTAGGACTCCAACGGTCGCGAGCCGCGCTCATCAGTGAGGAATGTCAGTCGACATTAATGAGCGGTCTCCTTGTAACCGCAACACTACTCGAGGCAGCGCGTGGATCGGGACATGTCGGTCCGTTTCGCCTGGGGGCGTGATGATGGCGCTTTTTGCGGTAACCGAGCGCAATTAATGCGCACACGATTTGCCCCTCCTCAACCGCCACGGTCGCACGACTGACGCGCGCGCCGTAAGCGGGTGAGTGGGGTTAGTGGAGGCGTGGGCGCGAGAAACGAGGGGGCAAGGAAGTGGGCGCGGGAAAAGAGGAGTCGAGCGCAATGGAGGCAATGGCATAAAAGGTGTTGAGGAAGGGATTCGTTTCCTTCCTCTCGCCACTTTTTCCTTGCCTTTGCCATCCGTGCTCTAGCTCTCTCGTTTCTCTCGCCTTACTCTCGCCACGCGCTCTCGTCCTCAAGCTTCCCCTCCGCCGGCGCCATGACGTGGAGCTCCGCGCCGCTTGACGGCAGCGTGCTGCCGCCTTCTCGCATCACCAGCGAGAGGCAAGCCGGGCTGCCGCGTCGGTTCATGCTAGAATCTGCCACCCGGGAGGTGGTCGCGCTGGGCGAGGGACGCCCGGCGCCGCACTACCCGGAGCAGTCCGTCTTCTTTCTCTCCTTCGCCATGGCGGGCTTGATCCCGCCATTCTGCACCTTCTTTATGGATGTTCTGGAGTTCTACGGTCTCCAGATGGCGCACCTCACCCCCAACGCGGTGATGATGCTGGCCATCTTCGCACACCTGTGCGAGATGTTCATCGGGGTGCGCCCATCCCTTCGGCTGTTCCGGTGGTTCTTCACCGTGCAGCCGGTATCGCCGCCGACGGTGGTCGGTGGCTGCTACTTCCAGCCGTGGGGGCAGGTGCTGAACCGCTACATCCCATGCGTCCTTCGCAAGAAGTGGGACGACTGGAAGAGTGACTGGTTCTACACCCCCCTCCCCGACGAAGCACGCCTCCGACTCCCGAGCCAACCCCCAGTGCAGGTGCCTAGCTAGCGGGCGACGGTGGATCTGGGGGACGGCTACGATGCCGTTCTGGACCGCCTGGTGGGCCTGCGAACCCAGGGGCTCACGGGGGCCATGGTGTTCGGCGACTACCTCCGCCGCCGGATCGCGCCGCTCCGGCGACGCGCCCGGGGCACCTGGGAGTACACCGGGACCGAGGACCTCCTGAGGACCCACCAGGGGCGTAAGTGGGATTGGGACCCCGAGGACTTCAGGATGGTGATGCAACGGGTGCTAAACCTTAGCTCCGTGGAGTCGTCCCTCATCCCTCGGGGGATCCTTCCCCTCTGCAGCGACCCAGAGCGCACCAACATCCTGGCTATCATGCAGGTGGTCGGGGCGTCGAGGGACCGGGACCCCGAGGCCATGATGGCACGGGCGGCAACCGCAGAGGGGATCGATCTACCCCCGGAGGGGGCCATGCTTCTGGGCCCCGCGGCGGGGGTTTGGGGGGCAGCCACCCTGCCGACGCCTAGGGGAAGAGGAAGCAGGAGGAGACCCCTCCTCCGTCTCCTCCCCGAGGGGGTGGGGCGGCGCGCGTCAGCGGCAGGCGCCTGGAGGACGCTGCACTGACGCCCCAGCCCGAGGGGGAGCGGAAGAAGAAACGGCTCTGCAAGATGGGGGAGACCGAGCCGTGCAAGGGGAGCCTCATCACGTCCCCAAAGTGGTCGTTCAGCCGGCCACCCCGCAGGTTTGACCTCTCACCCATAGCGGCCACGCTCTTATTCCGAAACCCCTGGGGCTCATCTTTACTTACCTCTTTCTGTTTCGTGTTTTTCTTCTGCCTCAGCGAGATCCCGTCCCGCCCCACGCGTCACTCCAAGGCCGGCCGGCCCACGGGCAACGAGGCTGGGGAGGCGGCGGCCGCGGAGGCTCAGAGGCGGGAGGCCGACCTGCAGAAAGCCGCAGTCCGCCTACAGGAAGCTCAAGAGGCTGCTCGGGAGGTGGCCAGAGTCCACCGGGCCAAGGAGGCTGTCCGGGAGGCCGAGGCGGCGCGCGCGCACTAGGCGCCGGCGACCGAGGCTGCCACCCAGGTCCCCGACCCGACTGTGCCCGAGGCGGAGGCCGCCACCGAAGCCGCCCGTGACGACGCCGAGGGGGCGCACCCGGGGCCCGACGCCCCAGGCGGCGCCGAGGATGAGCCGGCCTCGGGAAAGGCCCCCGAGGCCAACACACTGACTGGCGAGCCGAGCCGGGCCTCACCGTCACAGAGGTGGCCTTCTCCCCTTTCTTTCGCCGCCCCGCTGAGCGCGGAGCCCCTCCTGCGGGCCTTGGCCACGGCCAATAGCACGGTGCTGGACGGGCTAAGCGCCCAAATGCAGGCCCTGCAGGCGGAGCGGGCAGAAATCAACGCGGGTGGGCGCGCGTCGAGGAGGGACGGCGCTCCGTGGAGGCCATGGTGGAGGTCGGCCGTAAGGCGCATAGCTTGCACACCTCGCAGCTCGAGGCTCGTCGCGGCACCTTGGCGGAAATCGCCTGGGAAGTGGAGGAGGAGCGGGAGACCGCCCTCATCGCCACCGGCATGTTTGACGGGGCGCGGGACGACCTCCGTCTCCAATATGGGAGCCGGATGGCGGAGCTGGAGGAGAAGCTCGACGCCGCCCGTGGAGTTCTCGACGCCGCCGCTGCCCGGGAGCGGCGGGCGACGGAGATCGAGGCGGCGACCCGCCAGCGCGAGGAGGCCCTAGAGGCCCGAACCATGGCGCTGGAGGAGAGCCTTACTACGCTCGGGGGGCGGGCCTCGCGCTTGCTCGCGCAAGAGGCCGCCTCGCGCCGGCGGGCCAAGGCCCTTGACCTACGCGCCCAGGAGGTGGAGGCGCTGGAGGAGCGCGCCCGCGCCCTGGACGCGAAGGAGGCAGCGCTGGCGGCACGCGAGACCGCCGCCGCCACACGGGAGGCGAGGCTGGCGGCGCACGAGGCTGCCTCCGCCGAGCAGGAGTCCGCACTCTGCCTCCGCGAAGATGCGCTCGCCGAGCGGGGGCGACCCCTCGAGGAGGCCGAGGCCGCGGCGCAGCGGCTGGCAGACAGTCTGCTCCTCTGCGAGGCGGCGCGGGAGGAGCAGGCGCGCCGCAATCTGGAAAGCGCCCGCGTGGAGAGGGACGCGCTGAACCAGCGGGCCTCTGAACTCGAGGCGCGGGCGAGGGAGCTGGACGCGCAGTAGCGCAGCAGCGGGGCTGCCGCAGGCCATGGCGATCTGGCCGCCCGCCTCGCAGCCGCCAAGGAGACCATCGCCGAGCTGCAGGGCGCCCTGGACTCGTCCGCCGGGGAGGTTGAGGCCCTCCGGCTGTCGAACGAGGTGGGGCTCGACATGCTCCTTGACGCCATCTCCCGCCTCGACCGCGCCGGGCGTCAGGCGGGCATTTGGAGCGGGCGGCTTGCGAAGTACGTCGCCAACCGGGGAGGCCTCGCCCAGCGCCTCTCGGAGATGGCCGAGGACCTTGAAAGGCTCCCCGAGGAGATCGAGGAGACGGTCAAGTCCTCCTCAAGGGACCTCGCCCGGGGGGCGGTGGAGCTCGTGCTGGCGAGCTACCAAGCCCGGGACCCTGACTTCTCCTCGTGGACGGCGCTGGAGGAATTCCCCCCCGGGGCCGAGGCCAATGCACGCGCCCAAGTCCGGGACGCCGCCGACCAAATCGTCCAGGGCTTCGAGGGGACTGCCCCTCGGCTCGTCTTCGCTCTCGACTCCGACGAGGAGGAGGTCGGCAACGAGGATGACAGTGACAGCAAGGCTGGCGGCCCGGGTGCGTCGGAGTAAGCCCCTGGGCCCCCCGAGTATCTTAATTTCTTATTTCTTCATCTTCTGAGGCCTTCGGGCCTTTGCTTGTACAAACTGGCTTTATTTCATCTGCAATCAAATAAGATTTTAATTTCTATGTTAGTTATGCTTGCTATATGCGTGATAAGGATGGTCCGTGTCACGATCCTTTTGCATCTTGGCTTGAGCAAGGGCTTGTGCTCGGGCCTCAGCCTCAAGCGGCGCGGGTCGGAGCTAGTGCCTGGGGAGATCCGCGTGTCGAGACTGGCCAGGCCAGGAGCGCGGTGACCGAGGGTTATGGATGACCCGATTGTGGGCCTTTGCCGATTCCCCCCCGGAGTTCACCGCACCCCAGGGCACGGCTCAGTTCTGGGCCCCGTTTGGCGGTTTAGACGACCCGGGCTGTCGAGGGCAAGAACGAGCACGAGTAGACTGACTCAAGCCAAGACTTCTCAAAGGGAAACGATAACACAGGCGTAGTCCTTAGGAAATCGAAAATGCCTGCTATTGAAATGCTAGGAAAGAAAAAAAATTAAACAGGTATAGGCATGTGGGAGCCCCCGGCCAACCCTGCGTGCCCGAGGGGGACGCGGGTTTGGCCTGAGCCCAAGGTACGACACCCGACCCCCTTATGGGTAGAAGCGGCGAAGATGCTCGACGTTCCATGGGTTAGGCAACTCCGTGCCGTCGCCCGTGGCCAGTCGAACCGAGTCCGGCCGGGGGACACCGATCACTCGATACGGACCCTCCCACATTGGTGAGAGTTTGCTCAGTCCGGCACGCGTTTGGACGTGGCGTAGGACGAGATCGTCGACGCAGAGTGATCGGGCCCGGACATGGCGTTGATGGTAGCGCCGCAGGCTTTGCTGGTAGCGCGCGGCTCGGAGGGCCGCACGCCGCCTTCGCTCTTCCAGGTAGTCGAGGTCGTCTCGGCGAAGCTGATCTTGATCAGCCTCGCAATACATGGTGGTCCGAGGGGACCTCAGGGTGAGCTCGGATGGGAGGACCGCCTCCGCGCCGTAGACGAGGAAGAAAGGCATTTCCCCAGTCGCTCGGCTTGGAGTGGTTCGGTTAGCCCAGAGCACCGCTGGCAGCTCCTCGATCCACGAGTCGCCGTGCTTCTTGAGGATGTTGAAGGTCTTGGTCTTGAGGCCCTTGAGGATTTCCGCGTTGGCATGCTCCACCTGGCCGTTGCTTCTGGGGTGGGCGGGTGAGGCGAAACAGAGCTTGATGCCCATGTCTTCGCAGTAGTCGCCGAAAAGCTCACTGGTGAACTGGGTGCCGTTGTCCGTAATGATACGGTTAGGCACCCCGAACCGAGCAGTGATGCCTCTTATGAATTTTAGCGCTGAGTGCTTGTCGATCTTAATGACTGGATAGGCCTCGGGCCACTTAGTGAACTTGTCGATTGCGACGTACAGATACTCGAACCCGCCCGGAGCCTTCCTGAAGGGACCCAGGATGTCCAGCCCCCAGACAGCAAATGGCCATGAGAGAGGTATGGTCTGCAGGGCCTGGGCCGGCTGATGCGTTTGCTTGGCGTGAAACTGGCACGCCCTGCATCGTCAGACCAGGTCAGCTGCGTCGTGGAGTGCCGTCGGCCAATAGAAACCCTAGCGAAAGGCCTTGCCGACCAAGGTGCGCGAGGCGGAGTGGGCTCCGCACTCGCCTTCATGGACATCGACAAGAAGCTCGACACCTTGCGCTAGAGGAATGCACTTCAGGAGGACTCCGTTAACCCCGCGCCGGTAGAGGGCCCCTTCCACCAGCACGTAGCGCTTGGAGATGCGACCGACGCGTTCACTCCCTTCGCGGTCCTCGAGTAGAGTCTGTTCTTTGAGGAATGCTTGGATCTCAGCCGTCCAGGCGACCAATCTTGGGGGGCCGGGCTCGGCCCCCCCGGGTCCCGAGGCCTGGACTCCGACGGGCCTCGGGGGCCATTCAGGCGCGTCAATTTCCCCTAGGAGGTCGCGTCGCGCCGACGGCTGGGCCAACCTTTCTTCAAAGGCGCCCGGTGAGGTCGGGGCTCGCGATGAAGCAAGCCTCGAGAGTTCGTCGGCGATCGCGTTATCCCGCCTGGGCACGTGCCGAAGTTCTAACCCGTCAAAATGGCGCTCCATACGCCGCATGTCGCGGACGTAGGCATCCATCTGCGGGTCGGAGCACCGGTACTCCTTGGGGACCTGGTTAACGACCAACTGGGAGTCGCCTAGAATCAGGAGGCGGCGGATCCCCATTCCGACCGCCACCCTGAGTCCCGCAAGGAGTCCCTCGTACTCCGCCATATTGTTGGTTGCCCGGAAATCTAGGCAAACCAAATATCTGAGGACGTCTCTGCTCGGCGAGGTCAAGGTGACCCCCGCGCCGGCGCCCTGAAGGGCCAGGGAGCCGTCGAACTGCATCACCCAGTAGGTGGCGTGAGGCAGCTGCGAGGGACTCGCGTCGGCCTCGGGGACGGAGGGTCCGAGATCGGGCTCGGGAGCCGGGGTCCATTCCGCCACGAAGTCGGCAAGAGCCTGGCTCTTAATCGTGTGGCGTGGCTCAAAGCGCAAGTCGAATTCAGATAGTTCGATTGCCCATTTTACCACCCGTCCGGTACCCTCTCGGTTGCGTAAGATTTGGCCGAGGGGGTAGGACGTAACCGCCGTGACCCGATGCGCCTGGAAATAATGGCGCAGCTTCCTCTAGGCCATCAGAATCGCGTAGAGCATCTTCTGGGCCTGAGGGTATCGGGTCTTGGCGTCCCGCAGAGCCTCACTAACGAAGTAGACGGGCCGCTGCACCTTTCGGCGGGGCCTGTCCTCTCCGGTGAGGGCACCGTCCCCGGGGCGCTCGTTGTCCGAGGGGCCTTGCTGGGCCCACTCGGCTTCTGTGCCGACGACCTCGGGGTCGGAGTGCGTCGGGCGCGGCCTTCCCACAGTGGCCCCGGGGCCTTCCTGGGGGTCGGGGGCGTCCGGTGCCGTCGGACGAGCGGGCAGAGGGCCACATCCGGTCGTCAGGGGCCTTAGGCCGCCGTCCGGCTTGGGGGCCTCTCCTCCCTTCTCTGTCCCAGGTCGGGTCGACACTGGGTGGGGGCGCGTGGGTCGAGGGCTGTCCTCGCCGCGCTCCACAACCAACGCCGCGCTGACTACCTGCGGGGTTGCTGCCAAGTAGAGTAGCAGCGGCTCATCGGGCTTCGGGGCAACCAGGATCGGGGGGAGCTGAGGTATGCCTTCAACTGGGTGAGGGCCTGCTCAGTCTCCTCTGTCCAGGTAAACGGCCCGGAGCGCTTAAGGAGCTTAAATAGGGGCAGCGCCTTCTCTCCCAGCCTCGATATGAATCGGCTTAAGGCAGCCATGCATCCGGTGACACATTGCATGTCCTTAAGCTTGCTGGGGGGGTGCATCCGCTCTATAGCTCGTATCTTCTCGGGGTTGGCCTCAATGCCTCGGGCAGAGATAAAGAACCCGAGAAGCTTGCCCGCGGGCACACCGAACACGCACTTTTCGGGGTTCAGTTTTATGCGGGCGGAGCGGAGACTTTCGAAAGTCTCCGCTAAATCCGAGAGCAAGGTCTCCTGGTTGCGTGTTTTTACAACCAAGTCATCGACGTAGGCCTCAACATTGCGTCCTATCTGACTACCCAAGGAGATACGAGTAGTACGCTGAAAAGTAGGACATGTATTCTTGTTAACGACGGATTTTGGTAATCGACTTGGAAAGAAAAGAGGAAACCGAAGTAGAGAGGAAGGATTGAGTTGGAGTCGGACCAGGCTTCGTATCGGACCCGGTAACCGTATCGGACTGGGGAGGTGTTGCTATAAAGAGCGTATCGGCCGATACGGATTTGGTTTGGTCGTGGGCCGATACGGGTTGTGAGTTGACAGTATCAACGTGGGCTTGGTCTGGGCTCGAAATAAGCTTCAAGGAAGTTGCCAAATAGAGATAAAGCTCGGTTTTAGGCAATTGTATCTTGTAAATTAAGTAGTGTAGATCTAATCTGTGGCTTAAGTCTGCCGCAAGGACTTGTGTGTTAGTTGTAGATAAGATCGTGCCCTACAAGGGTTCTGTTGTAACCTCGGGTATAAATATCCCGATAGTTTGTATATGTAATGGCTCTCAATCAATCACACAATCAAATCAATCTACTTTCGGCGCATCGCCAACCCTCGCAAGAGGTCTTCTTCGACGAGTTCTTGCTTCCTCGGAGCAGAGGTAAGAACTCGTCCCCGACGATCTGCATCGTCGGGGCTAACGTGTCGCTTTAGACACGTTAAGCCTCGATGATGTGATCGTCGATTATCATGTCTTGAATAATTTTGACAGGTATCTTAATTAAGCCTTGCCAGCGGTTTACTCGCTTTAGGGTTTATTGCCGACGATGGTTTAATTCTTATGCTTGGCTAGATTGTTCAATGCAGCTACCATCCCCAAAAGCAATCGACGACCTGATTTTCTTCGCGTTAAGTCTCAATTCACACTTCGAGTTGCCATCGACCTTAGTCCTGTTTTGAGATCTAACACGAAGCCTGTTTTCGGTTGTAACTAAGGATAGTGCCGGGGTTTTAGCCGGTCTTATCTAACGCATGTGGTTGCTTTATGTTTCTTGCATGTGTTTGCCACTTATATGTGCAGATCGATAAGTATAGATATGTCGATCGTGAAGTAATCTTAAGATTTCTTTATGGTTGATGTGTTTATATTGGCCGATTGGCTCGTATAAGTTTGCACTAGAGTACTAGCTGGTGTAGTTACCTTTGTTATCCTTATCGGCCGATATTATTAGTTGAGATCTACATATCAATGAAGGCCGATAAGATTAGATTCATGTTTTACTTATTTTCTAAGTGAGCCGATATAGCTTTGCCCTATCGGCTGGGCTATGACAATGTGTCATCGGTCTATTGACCGATCGGCCGTTGTTCTCTGACTTGGTTTACTTGTTTCTTGTTGATTGCAGATCAAATCAACTGGCACGCTCTACTTACGACTAGGCAAGCCATTTGGACCTGCACTGGAGTTAAGCAGATCTCCCAGGCCGCCGTGGTAACGCGGAACCCGTTTGGTTGCTGGACGGGTCGAAATTCTGCGCCAACACGCTTTTGGCACGCCCGGTGGGACCACAAGAACACAAGCTTCTCACCAGCAACAAGAACACCTCGAGATGTCGAAGCAGGCCGAGATCGTCGAGGAGAACGTCATTCCCGTGACCGCCGACCAGCTCAGCGCAGAACAAAAAGCTGAGATGGATAGTCTGGTCGAGCAGTTCCAGAATATGTACCTGCAAACATATTCTAGGACTCGGCAGGGCACCTTGATTCAAAAGTCCAAGGTGGTCATGCCGAGTTCCGGAGATGGAGCTGGAACGTCGGCGGCGGCGCACGATCACGCCGTCAAAACTGAAGACACTGCAGCGCCGACGTTGCAAGACAGGATTGACTCCGCAGTCCACTCTGCGCTAGTCAACCAATCAGGGATTTTGGTGAACACCTTGACCAATACGGTCAAATCTATCTTAGACGGGTCAATTCACCAGTTCAAGCCTCAGGGGCCGATTTTCTTGCCAGAAAATAAGTTCCCTGCATATCGGACCCTGAGGAATGATCTGAGCACGTCTCAGCCAACAGCGCCGATGCCACCCCCATCGGCGCAGCCGACAACAACATTGCCACTGGTCCTCACCAGGCAGACTGGGGGCAGCCCTCAGCTCATCACCGAGGAACAATACGCTCAATGGGCCAAGGGGAAGCAACCGGTGGTTGAGCCGATGCAGCAAGTTCCCGTCAACCAGCCATCGGCCGGACAACCGCAAGCCCCAGTGTTCAATAGTCCTCCACTTCAAGCTGCATACAACGTGCCACAAGGCTATCAGCAGCACCCTGCAGGACAGTATGGCGTACCGAACTCGGATCATCATTACCAGCCATACTCCCCTAGGCAGTATCAAGCAGAGGGTTTGCAACAATCGTTTCAGCAAGACCTCCCACATCGGCCCGCAGGATATTGGGCCGATATGATAGCCGAAGTGATGCGGGATCAATTCGGCTTGAAGCCCAAGGAGAACTCTACAGTGTATCGGCACCCGTATCCCGAGGAATTTGACAGGGTACCATTGCCAGGCCGATACAAGATCCCGGATTTCTCCAAGTTTTCGGGACAGGACAACGTCTCGACATATGAGCATGTCAGCCGATTCTTAGCACAGTGCGGGGAGGCATCGGCTATCGAGGCGTTGAGGGTGAGGTTTTTCCCTCTGTCCTTATCAGGGTCTGCATTCACATGGTTCTCTTCCTTGCCCTGCAATTCCATCAGAGGATGGATAGATCTGGAGAAACAGTTTCATAGATACTTCTACAATGGCGTACAAGAGATGAAACTGTCAGATCTGACTGCCATCAGGCAACGAGTGGATGAATCGGTCCCTGAGTACATACAAAGGTTCAGAGACATACGGAACAGATGTTATAGCCTCAGTCTGACCGATTCCCAGTTGGCCGATTTGGCATTTCAGGGATTGCTAGGGCCGATACGCGAGAGGTTCTCCTCGCAGGAATTTGACAGCCTCGCTCAGCTGGCACAACGAGTATCGGCCCACGAGCAGCGATTCCAGGAGGCAAAGAAGTTCGCGAAAAAGATTAACACTGTTTATCAGTACGCCTCCGACGATGACGACGATGAAGATGGTGATGTCGACCTAGCCGAGTGGGCCCGGATGAGGAAATCAACAACTTGCCAGTGGGCCAAGAAAGGAGATAAAGAAGATAAATATGATTTCGACATCAACAAGGCCGATAAGATATTTGACCTGCTGTTGCAAGAAAAGCAGATTCAACTGCCAGTAGGTCACGTATTGCCATCGGCCGAAGACATCAAGAAAAGGAGATATTGCAAGTGGCACAATTCCTATTCACACCATACAAATGAATGCAAGATCTTCCGGCAACAAATTCAATCGGCCATCGAGCAGGGCAGAATTAAAATCGATGATGCCAAGCGGCCGATGAAGATTGAAGGCCACCCGTTCCCAGTCAACATGGTGCGGGCGGACAGGGCCGATGGCGGTGGCCATCGGACTGGCAAGCGGCCTCATCAGACCTCTGAGGGCCTGATCAGAAAATATCAGCGGAGGCGGGAGGAACAAGCTCAAGACCAAGCCGATCAAGACAACTCCTACGACCCACACTGGGAGTGCGAGTTTTTTCGCTTCTGCTGGAATGAAGGGATGAGGTTGCCATCTATCCAGGAGTGCCCTGCATGCAGTGGTGCAGAAGATTCTTATCAGGGCAGCTCAAGCAGACAAACGCATCGGCCGGCCAAGCAACGGAAATCTGTGCATGAAAGGCTAGGGCCGATGCACCGAGATCAACACGATGAAGATGAGGAGCAAGTCCAGAACCCCCAATGGTGCCCAAGCGATGTATTCACCAAGACACAAAAGCGGCGGGTTCAGAGGTTAAGGAGGAAAGAGCAAATCCAAGAGCAACAGGCTGAAATACCCCATCGGCCAACCAAGACCAAAAAAGAGTGGAGGATAAAATCCACGGTGGCCAAGGCCGATGAGGGCACCTCCAATACAGCTCAGAGCTACTCAGCTTCAAAAGGTAAAAAAATGGCATCGGCGCCTGTTAACATGGTGTTTATATTGCCAGCAGAATACAGTGTGCAGGCGGCCGATGAAGCGATGGCCGATGATGAACAAGGTTCAGCCAGGCTACGGTTGTCACCAGACCAAGCCATCTTCGACAAGCCAGTTGACGCCAGCTACAGACATTTACGGCCGTTGTACATCAAAGGATTCATCAACGGGCGGCCGATGACGAAGATGCTGGTCGATGGTGGCGCAGCGGTCAATTTAATGCCATACCCAACCTTCAGGAAGCTTGGAAAAGTACCTGAAGATCTTATCAAGACAAATATGGTATTAAAGGACTTCGGTGGCAACGCATCCGAGGCGAAGGGGGTCCTGAACGTGGAACTCACCGTGGGCAGCAAAACAATTCCCACCACCTTCTTCGTCTTCGATGGAAAGGGTTCCTACAGCTTGTTGTTGGGACGAGATTGGATCCATGCAAATTGCTGTGTCCCTTCAACAATGCACCAATGCCTCATGCAATGGCAAGGGGACCAAGTCGAGATCGTGCAGGCCGATCGGTCAGTACATGTCGCCAATGCCGATCTCGCAGTTTGGGAGATGGAGGGAATCGACTGCTTGTCCGGGCGAGTCTGGGACGCCGATTTCCTCAAGGTAACCGACTGCGACATCGAGACAATTGAAGACCAAGACAAGCGGTTACTTTAGCGAAGATGCACCATCCGCCGTTGACAATGACCCCTACACAGATGACGCGGTGGATGAGTTAGACGGCAAGTTGGGACAAGGTTTTACGTCGGCCGATGAATTGGAAGAAATTGATATAGGAATAGGTGATAGGCCTAGGCCGACGTATGTAAGCGCTAATTTGCCAAAGGAATACAAGAATAATTTGATAGATCTTTTGAAAGAATTCAGAGATTGTTTTGCATGGGAATACCATGAGATGCCAGGATTAAGCCGATCGATTGTAGAACATCGGCTACCAATCAAACAAGGCTATCGGCCTTTTAAGCAAGCTCCTCGGAGGTTTAAGGCCGATATGCACGAAGCCATAAAAGCAGAGATCACAAGACTTTACGACGCCAACTTTATCAGGCCCTGCCGATACGCGGAGTGGGTCTCCAACATAGTTCCGGTATTGAAAAAGAACGGCAAGCTAAGGGTATGCGTCGATTTCAGAGATCTAAATAAGGCGACGCCCAAAGACGAGTACCCTATGCCGTTGGCCGATTTGCTAGTCGATGCTGCTTCTGGGCATAAGATCATTAGTTTCATGGACGGAAACGCGGGTTACAACCAGATCTTTATGGCTAAAGAGGACATTCATAAGACAGCCTTCAGATGCCCAGGGGCAATCGGCCTATATGAATGGGTCGTCATGACATTTGGTTTGAAGAATGCTGGAGCTACGTATCAGAGGGCTATGAATTACATTTTTCATGATCTTATTGGCTCTCTGATTGAAGTTTATATAGACGATGTCGTCGTAAAGTCAAGAGAACATGATATGCACTTGGCCGACTTACGCAAGGTACTAGAAAGGGCAAGGAAATATGGTTTGAAGTTGAACCCTAACAAATGTGCCTTTGGCGTATCGGCCGGTCAGTTTTTGGGTTTCTTGGTCCATGAAAGGGGGATTGAAATCACACAGAAGAACATCGATGCCATTAAGAAAATCAAGCCTCCAGAAAACAAGACCAAGTTACAATCTCTGCTTGGCAAGATCAACTTCGTCCGGCGTTTTATATCAAATCTGTCGGGCCGTATAGAGCCATTCACTCCACTGTTGAAAATAAAGGACGACGAAGAATTCATATGGGGTGACAAGCAACAGAAAGCGCTAGACGATATCAAAGAATATTTAACTTCTCCGCCGGTCTTAATTTCTCCACAAAAAGGAGTCCCATTCAAATTGTACTTATCAGCCGATGAGAAATCCATCGGCTCGGTCTTGGTTCAAGATGTTAACGGCAAGGAAAGAGCTATTTTTTATCTCAGCAGGAGAATGTTAGACGCTGAGACAAGGTACACGCCGGTGGAGAAATTATGCCTTTGTTTATATTTTTCATGTACTAAATTGAGGCATTACCTGCTTTCCAACGAGTGCATCGTGGTGAGCAAGGCCGATGTGATGAAATACATGTTATCGGCCCCTGTGTTGAAAGGACGAGTCGGGAAGTGGATCTTTGCTTTAACAGAGTTTGATCTTCGATATGAATCGGCCAAAGCAATCAAAGGACAAGCCCTGGCCGATTTCATCGTTCAACATAGAGATGACTCAGTCGCATATGCAGACATTGTGCCATGGACATTATATTTCGATGGATCCGTCTGCAGACACGGTTGCGGTATCGGCCTAGTCATCATATCCCCTCGGGGGGCAAGTTTTGAGTTCGCTTTCACTATCAAGCCTTACTATACCAACAATCAAGCAGAATATGAAGCGGTGCTTAAAGGCTTGCAGTTATTACAAGAAGTCGAGGCCGATGCCGTGGAAATCATTGGTGATTCACAGCTAGTAATTAGTCAACTTTCTGGGGAGTATGAGTGCAGAGACGATATTCTCAAAGTCTACAATGAGGAGTGCAAAGAGTTATTACACGGTTTCCGGATCGTAACGATGAGGCATATACCCAGGAAGCAGAATTTCGAAGCCAATGATTTAGCTCAGGGGGCATCGGGATACAGGCCGATGGCTAAAGACGTTCCGATTCAGATTGCTCTCGTGCACGCCGATGACTGGAGGTTTGATATCATTGAGTATTTGAGAAATCCTTCCCAATCGGCGTCACGCAGAATGAAATATAAAGTTTTACACTATGTCTTATTGGACGATAACCTATATTATCGGACGGTTGATGGTGTCCTACTCAAATGCCTAGGTCCTGAGGAGGCTAAAACCGTTATGAGCGAAGTACATGAAGGGATTTGTGGCACCCATCAATCGGCCCATAAAATGAAATGGCTGATGAAGCGCGTCGGATATTTTTGGCCAACCATGCTAGAAGATTGCTTCAAGTATTATAAAGGATGTCAGGATTGTCAGAAATTTGGAGCAATTCAGAGAGCACCGGCATCGGCTATGCATCCAATCATAAAGCCGTGGCCGTTTCGTGGATGGGGAATAGATATGATCGGCCAGATTAACCCACCATCAAGTAAGGGACACAAGTATATATTAGTGGCTACAGATTACTTCACAAAGTGGGTTGAGGCCGTTCCCCTTAAGAAGGTTGATTCCAAAGACGCTATTCAGTTCGTCAAGGAGCACATCATATATCGGTTTGGGTTACCTCAGACAATAACTACCGATCAGGGATCAATCTTCGTGTCCGATGAGTTCGTCCGATTTGCTGACAGCATGGGCATCAGATTACTCAATTCTTCTCCTTACTACGCGCAAGCTAATGGGCAGGCAGAGGCTTCTAATAAGTCTTTAATCAAATTAATCAAGAGGAAAATTGACGAACAGCCGAGGCAATGGCATACAACGCTGGCCGATGCCCTTTGGGCGTATCGGATGGCTTGCCATGGTGCAATCCAAGTGCCTCCCTATCAGCTGGTCTACGGGCATGAAGCTGTACTGCCGTGGGAAACCGCCATCGGCTCAAGAAGGATTGCTTTGCAAGACGACTTGACAGCCGATGAGTACCATAATCTTATGGTTGATGAATTGGATGATTTGGCACATGTTCGATTACGGGCCTTAGAGAAAATCAAGCGTGATAAAGATAGAGTAGCCCGTCATTATAATAAAAAAGTCATTGCCAAGTCGTTTGAGGAAGGAGACCTTGTATGGAAATTAATAATGCCGATTGGTTCCAGAGATAATAAATTCGGCAAATGGTCACCTAATTGGGAAGGCCCCTTTCGAATTCATCGATGTGTTCCTCACAATGCCTATCTGCTCAAGGGATTAGATGGCAAGATTTATGGACGAGCTCTCAATGGCAAATACTTGAAACAATATTATCCCAGTATCTGGATTGACTCATGATCGGCCCTCTAGCCGATTTATGATTACAGCCGATGTAGTCAAGCATCGTCTTTAGATGGCCGGTAAATACTATCACCCTTCGTTCAAAATTTCAGAATATGAGCCCTCATCTTCCAAAATTTGGGGGGCATATATATATACAGGAGTTCTCCCATTGGATTTTTCAGTTGGCAATTGACTTCGGCTCTTGGGCCGATGAGATTGTTCATATTAAAGATATATGCGGCTGGAATTTTCAAGACAAATTCGGTTGCATGGCCGATAAGGTGTGAGAGGATTTCAGAAGCAATAATTAGGTTGGAATTTTCAAGACAAATTCGGCTGCATGGCCAATGAGGTGTATGTTTATACATTATAAAAATAAGATATGCTACATCACCCTATGAAGTCCGCAATAGCAGCAATGGCTTTACGGCGAATCTGCTCAACGTCTTCAATAGCCTGGGCATCATCGTCCATCGTCCCTGGGATCGGTTTCAGTGATTTGCTTAGGGTCGCGAGGTACTTGGCCGATGCCTTGAGCTTTGCCGTCTGATCTTCTATGACCTTGGGTGATGCAGCTATCCCGGCTTCGACTTCTTGGATTTCTCGGCGTGTAGTGGCCAGCTTCGATTCTAGCTCTGCCTCGAGGCAACGGAGTTCTTCAAGCCTATTTTTCAGCACAATCGGCTCCACCGCTAGCTCGTCCAACCTGGTCTTATCGGTGTTCACTTGAGCTTTGCTAGCGGTCAGGGCCGATTCCAGTTGCTCGCGCTCTCGTCGCTCTGCAAGTCTTTCTTTTGCTCTGAAAAGCTTGAATCGGTATTGTTCCAGGAAGATGGTCGGTGTGAGGATCTCCATCAGGTCTTTGGGCAGTTCGTCTTGGATTTCTTGTACCCTGGCTCTGATGGAGGAGCAGTCTTCTACCAAACACTCCAGCGAGGCTTCTAGCCGATTCCCAATATCGGACAGTCGGTTCTTTAATTCGTCAGAAATCGGCGCCTTGGCGGTGCTGGGCAGTTCCTTGTCCTCGTCATCAAGAAACTGGCCGATGTCAAATGAAAACATATCAGCTAGGCTCTGTAAACAGCAACATAGGTCAAGGTCAGTCTTGTCAATTGGGAGCTGACGAAAGGGGATCAGGCTAGGTCTCATTACCAGAGTTGGAATATCAGTGATGTTTGCATCGGCCTCCCTTTGCTGTGTTGAGGCAGTAGGCGATGGGGTTGGCCGATGTGGCGAAGGCGCTGGGGCCCTAGGCTGAGAAGCAAGGGATTGATAAGTAGGATTGTGAGATTGGCATGATAATATGTAAATCAATTCTTACCAAGGCGACCGGAGAGGGTACTGGAGAAGGAGACGGAGTCCTCAATCGTGCTTTAGCCCGCTCACGCCGTTGTAGGGTTGCTTTCTTAGTCCTTGGCAGAGGGGCCGATTGAGTTCTTTCCTTCAGAATAGATGATGCCACAGCCTGAAAAGGATATCAAATTAGAGCCAAGCAATTGGAAGGGGTTATGTGAGCACGGAGAAGAAATTGTGTTTACCTTGCGGATTGCATGTTTGGTCTTTTTCGGTTGGGGGGCATCACTTTGGTCATCGGCCGGTGGGATCACAGTGGTTTCGGCTGATGGTTCCTTGGTAGCTTCAGTCGATGTATTTTCTTCATGTGTATCGGCAGCAGCTGCATCGACTTCTTCCTCCATTACTTGTTCTTTGAGAAATTCTTCTATGGAGGGGTCCAGCTCTTCGAGATCTTCTTGGTCATCAACTTTGGCTTTTTTGCTGGATTTTTGGGCTTTGCCTTTAAATGGCGCTTTCCTCTTGGGGTTCTCCTTGATCATCGGCCCCTGGAGCAGTGATGGTATCTTTGGGGCAGCGAGGCCGATGATGGACTCCAGGATGGTCGACCCCGATGGAGCCACGGCTTGAGCATAGAAAATCTTCCGTCCACTGTTGCTCACAGAAGGAATCGGCTCATCTGGTACTTGGGGACTGATACCTTGGATAAGCTCCGTTACATAGAACCTGGCCGATTGGTGGAAAATATGAGCGGCCCACTCTTGCCACCAGGTTTGGAAATTGATGTGGACAAAGGTATTCAGGTGCAGCCGATCACAGTCACCAAGATTTGGGAGCTCGATTTCCATCGCCTTGCTCATAATTAGAGCCGATGAGACTGTGCCTCTGCTCTCCAGGAGTTTATGAAGGTATAAACTGATGGGAAGTTGCCCGAGCCCGCATTGCCTAGCAGCTGTCATTGGGTTATAAAATTCATAGGACAGGCTGGTGCTCCTTCCCTGAAAAATGCCTACCGGGAGCAGGCATGGAGTCAGGCCGATCATAAACACCTCTCTGGACTCCATGTCATCGTTTACCAAGCTCAGTTGCAGATCATCTGGGAGCTCATAGTCTTGGTCCGATGTATAGATGAACATGTCCATCTTGGCTGATGGAGGGCCGGTGAAGAAACGGATGAACCATGTAGCCATGTCATCGGCCGATTGATCTGCGCCAGGGTAGACGGAGGCTGCTTCTCCATAAGACATGCATCGTCTGCTTCTGGGATCTTCGTGATCGGCATACTTCGATGGGAAGCGCGAGTCCGATAGAGGTGGCCGATCAACCATGGTGTTGGTGTGAATTGTTAGCCACAGTTGGATGAACCACCATGGTCCCCCGTGTGCCACGGTTTGTTTCAGCATCAAGTCTTGTGTGGCAATGTGGAGTAGCCGATATACAGCTCCTAAGAGGTATCGGCCGAGGGGTATTTGTTTTTTGCTGACCAGGGCCTGAGCCAGGTGCTGACAGTTTGTTGTGGGGCCACAGGTCGATCCGCAGAAGACGAATCTTTCCAACCATAATGTCAGGAACGCTACATGTTCTCGCTCTGAGACCGATCCTTGTTCCATGTGCTCAGAGATGTACCCAGACCAGCCTCCAATTTTCTTGGTTTTCAGTTTGTGGCTGCTGTTTATCAGGAGGCTGAAAGGATTAATCTCAGAGTCGATGTCTAGTCCTGTGAGTACCTTGATATCTATGAGGGTTGGGGTCATCGGACCTTGCTTGAACATAAAGGCGTTCAAGGTACTTGACCAGAAGTAGCTGGCAGCTGACATTAGTGGCTCATTCTTCTTGGTATCGGCCAGGGACAGAGTTATGCATTGGCCGATTCCAATCTCGTCCCAGTGGACTTGTTTGACGGCAGCAATCCTTTTGTGCCAGGTCCTGTATCCGTTTAGTTTTGATGGCCATGACCTGAAGGTGTGCTTCCACGCCGAGACAGTGGGCTTGGCTTGCCTGAAAGGAATTCTGTCTGTTTCGGCGTTGATTAGCCAGGTTGGGTCGCAGTCGCCCATGGGGCCCAGGAGAAAGCGATGGGATTTATCGTCGGTGGGAATCAAGATTTGGTTTTTGAAGACCTAAATCGTGAGAACAACGATGAAAATATAAGGCCTGAGGGGGACAGAGAGTAAAACCCTAACTTGGAGAAATCGACGGGGAAAGCGATAATGCAGGATTGAACAAGTCGACTTACCGCGGGGATCTCAGAGGCGTAGAATGGGGCGGAAGCCATTGTTGTTGAAGAAGGGATCGTTGCGGAAGGGGTCGATGTCGATGGAGTATCGAGCGGTCGCCGGAGTTGAAGAACACGAGGAGTTTGTTGAATCGGCGGCGAAAGGGTTCGAATCTGGATCTGTGCGGTTTTCAGGTTAGACCTAGCAAAAAGTCGATGAGTTCCTTGGAGCTAATTCCGCCACATTATATAATGAAGCGGAATTGGGGGGCATGTGTTAACGACGGATTTTGGTAATCGACTTGGAAAGAAAAGAGGAAACCGAAGCAGAGAGGAAGGATTGAGTTGGAGTCGGACCAGGCTTCGTATCGGACCCGGTAACCGTATCGGACTGGGGAGGTGTTGCTATAAAGAGCGTATCGGCCGATACGGATTTGGTTTGGTCGTGGGCCGATACGGGTTGTGAGTTGACAGTGTCAACGTGGGCTTGGTCTGGGCTCGAAGTAAGCTTCAAGGAAGTTGCCAAATAGAGATAAAGCTCGGTTTTAGGCAATTGTATCTTGTAAATTAAGTAGTGTAGATCTAATCTGTGGCTTAAGTCTGCCGCAAGGACTTGTTTGTTAGTTGTAGATAAGATCGTGCCCTACAAGGGTTCTGTTGTAATCTCGGGTATAAATATCCCGATAGTTTGTACATAGAAACTCTCTCTGAATCAATCACACAATCAAATCAATCTACTTTCGGCGCATCGCCAACCCTCGCAAGAGGTCTTCTTCGACGAGTTCTTGCTTCTTCGGAGCAGAGGTAAGAACTCGTCCCCGACGATCTGCATCGTCGGGGCTAACGTGTCGCTTTAGACACGTTAAGCCTCGATGATGTGATCGTCGATTATCATGTCTTGAATAATTTTGACAGGTATCTTAATTAAGCCTTGCCAGCGGTTTACTCGCTTTAGGGTTTATTGCCGACGATGGTTTAATTCTTATGCTTGGCTAGATTGTTCAATGCAGCTACCATCCCCAAAAGCAATCGACGACCTGATTTTCTTCGCGTTAAGTCTCAATTCACACTTCGAGTTGCCATCGACCTTAGTCCTGTTTTGAGATCTAACACGAAGCCTGTTTTCGGTTGTAACTAAGGATAGTGCCGGGGTTTTAGCCGGTCTTATCTAACGCATGTGGTTGCTTTATGTTTCTTGCATGTGTTTGCCACTTATATGTGCAGATCGATAAGTATAGATATGTCGATCGTGAAGTAATCTTAAGATTTCTTTATGGTTGATGTGTTTATATTGGCCGATTGGCTCGTATAAGTTTGCACTAGAGTACTAGCTGGTGTAGTTACCTTTGTTATCCTTATCGGCCGATATTATTAGTTGAGATCTACATATCAATGAAGGCCGATAAGATTAGATTCATGTTTTACTTATTTTCTAAGTGAGCCGATATAGCTTTGCCCTATCGGCTGGGCTATGACAATGTGTCATCGGTCTATTGACCGATCGGCCGTTGTTCTCTGACTTGGTTTACTTGTTTCTTGTTGATTGCAGATCAAATCAACTGGCACGCTCTACTTACGACTAGGCAAGCCATTTGGACCTGCACTGGAGTTAAGCAGATCTCCCAGGCCGCCGTGGTAACGCGGAACCCGTTTGGTTGCTGGACGGGTCGAAATTCTGCGCCAACACGCTTTTGGCACGCCCGGTGGGACCACAAGAACACAAGCTTCTCACCAGCAACAAGAACACCTCGAGATGTCGAAGCAGGCCGAGATCGTCGAGGAGAACGTCATTCCCGTGACCGCCGACCAGCTCAGCGCAGAACAAAAAGCTGAGATGGATAGTCTGGTCGAGCAGTTCCAGAATATGTACCTGCAAACATATTCTAGGACTCGGCAGGGCACCTTGATTCAAAAGTCCAAGGTGGTCATGCCGAGTTCCGGAGATGGAGCTGGAACGTCGGCGGCGGCGCACGATCACGCCGTCAAAACTGAAGACACTGCAGCGCCGACGTTGCAAGACAGGATTGACTCCGCAGTCCACTCTGCGCTAGTCAACCAATCGGGGATTTTGGTGAACACCTTGACCAATACGGTCAAATCTATCTTAGACGGGTCAATTCACCAGTTCAAGCCTCAGGGGCCGATTTTCTTGCCAGAAAATAAGTTCCCTGCATATCGGACCCTGAGGAATGATCTGAGCACGTCTCAGCCAACAGCGCCGATGCCACCCCCATCGGCGCAGCCGACAACAACATTGCCACTGGTCCTCACCAGGCAGACTGGGGGCAGCCCTCAGCTCATCACCGAGGAACAATACGCTCAATGGGCCAAGGGGAAGCAACCGGTGGTTGAGCCGATGCAGCAAGTTCCCGTCAACCAGCCATCGGCCGGACAACCGCAAGCCCCAGTGTTCAATAGTCCTCCACTTCAAGCTGCATACAACGTGCCACAAGGCTATCAGCAGCACCCCGCAGGACAGTATGGCGTACCGAACTCAGATCATCATTACCAGCCATACTCCCCTAGGCAGTATCAAGCAGAGGGTTTGCAACAATCGTTTCAGCAAGACCTCCCACATCGGCCCGCAGGATATTGGGCCGATATGATAGCCGAAGTGATGCGGGATCAATTCGGCTTGAAGCCCAAGGAGAACTCTACAGTGTATCGGCACCCTATCCCGAGGAATTTGACAGGGCTGTGACAATGTGTCATCGGTCTGTCGACCGATCGGCCGTTGTTCTCTGACTTGGTTTACTTGTTTCTTGTTGATTGCAGATCAAATCAACTGGCACGCTCTACTTACGACTAGGCAAGCCATTTGGACCTGCACTGGAGTTAAGCAGATCTCCCAGGCCGCCGTGGTAACGCGGAACCCGTTTGGTTGCTGGACGGGTCGAAATTCTGCGCCAACAATTCTTCAACCCGAAGGGCATGGTTGTATAACAATAAGTTCCTACAGGGGTAATGAATGCAGTCTTTTCCTCATCCTCCCTAGCCATGCGAATCTGATGACATCCTGAGTATGCATCTAGAAAACACAAAAGGTCGCACCCCGCGGTGGAGTCGACAATTTGATCTATGCGTGGCAGGGGATAAGAGTCCTTGAGACATGCCTTGTTGAGGTCGGTTTAGTCGATGCACATCCGGAGCTTGCCGTTCGCCTTGGGGACGATGACCGGGTTCGCGAGCCACTCCGGATGGATGACCTCACGGATGAATCCGGCCTCCAGAAGCCGCGTCACCTCCTCGCGGATGAAGGCTTGGCGTTCCAGGGCCTGCCGCCGCACCTTCTGCCGGACGGGCCTTGCGTCCAGCCGCACGGCGAGACGGTGCTCAATCACCTCCCTGGGGACCCCGGGCATGTCCGCCGGTCTCCACGCGAAGACGTCGGCGTTTGCCCGCAGGAAGGAGACGAGCGCGTCTTCCTATTTGTCATCCAAGAGACCACCAATCCGAGTGGTCTTGGACGGGCCGTCGCCCAGGGCGACCTCCTTTACCGGGACCTCGTCGCCTGAGGCCATCCGCTGCCTCGGGGCGGGCGAGGTGGAGGCGCCGAGCCTCTCATCGTCGCCCGCGGGCTTGGACACCGCGGCGAGGCGATCCGCGCGCTGCTCCATGCAAGCTAGCGCGACTTTGAGGTCGCCGTGGACGGTGATGGGGCCACCGGGGCCCGGCATCTTCATCTGGAGGTAGGCGTAGTGGGTGGCCGCCATGAACTTCACCAACGCGGGCCTTCCCAGGACCGCGTTGTAGGGCAGATTGAGGTCCGCCACATCGAAGTCCACCCGCTCGGTGCGGAAGTTTGCGGGGCCACCGAAGGTGACCGGGAGGTCGATGTGACCTAGCGGCCAGGTGTGCCCCGGCGTCACGCCGATGATCGGCTGGGACGGCCGGAGCTCCATCCCCGGGGCCTTGATAGCATCAAAGGCCGCGGGGGAGAGGATGTTGAGGGCGGCGCCCCCGTCTATCAGGACGCGCCCCAACTTCACGTTGCAGACGGTGGGGGAGACCACCATCACGATCTGTCCTCCCCGGGCAACGCATGGCGGGTGGTCGGTCCGGTCAAAGGTAAGGGTGACCTCCGACCAACGCGCCCGCCGCGCCGCCTCATGGGTAGGGACTGCGGCCAGAAGCTCTCGCTTCATGGCCTTGAGGCTCCGGCGAGAAGCGTGAGCACACGCTCCCCCATCAACGGTGGCGACGGTGGCCTCGGGCTCCTGGAAACCCAGGTCATCATCGCCATCGTCGACGTCCTCAGTGGGGTCTTCTCCTTGGCCTCACTTCGCCGGTTGCCGGTGGAAGTCGCCGGGGCCTTACCCTCACGGCGTTCCTGCCTCTTCTCCTCCTCCCACTTCCTCGTCCGTTCGGCCAAGCTTTTGACCGCGCGGCAGTCAGCGAGGTCGTGGAGGGAGGTGTTGTGCACGGTGCACCATCTGCCGGCCGGGCGCTCCCTGCCGGGAGCGCCAGCCTCCTTCTTTTTGTCGCCCACGGGCCTCTCCTTCCGGGGGGCCCGTGAAGCGCCCTCGGCGGCGAGGATGTGACCCTCGCCGTCGAAACCGGCCGACCTTCTCTTCCTCCTCCTGTCCCGCCGCCCCGAACGAGCGGTGGACTCGGGGGCAACCGGAGCCGCTACTCCAGAGCCAGAGGAGTTCCAGGTCCAGGCCTCCTCTTTGCGAGCCACACGGTCCGCGAGCTCGAAAAGCTGCGCGGTGGTCTGGGGCTCCTTGAAGGTGATCTTTTCGAGCATGCGGTTGTGTCGCACGCCCCCCCTAAATGCGTAAATGACCTCATGTGCAGGGATGCAAGGTATATTGTTGCGGACTTGACAGAACCGCTGGATGTACGAGCGGAGAGACTCATCGTCCCTCCGCTGTACCGCGTGCAAGTCCGCCTCTTCGCCTGGGCGCGGATATGTGCCTTGGAGGTTCGTGGTGAACTGCTGGCACAAATCCTCCCAGGAGTGGACCGACGCGGGTGGCAGATTCATTAGCCAACCTCGCGCCTGGCCCTTCAGAGCCATGGGAAAGAAGTTTGCCATGACCCTGTCGTCACCCCCCACGGCTTCTATTCCAGTTGTGTAGATCTGGAGAAACTCAGCGGGGTTGACGCTTCCGTCATATTTTTCGGTGATGGTGGGCCGGAACCTCGGGGGCCAACGGACGTTCCGAAGGCTCGCCACGAAGGCTCGACAGCCAGCACCACCAACCGAGGACACGGGGGGCCGGCCCCCGTGACCAGAACGGAGCGGCGCCCCAGAGGAGGAGGCGCCTTCCGTCGCATGGGCAGTGCGACGAGCGTCGCGCCGGCGCTCAATGTCGAGTCGGGCATCTGGCCCCCCATGCACATTCTCATGGGTCGGAGGCATTAAGGAGGGAGCTGCGGACGAACGGCGGGTGTCTGCCGTCGCCCGCCGTCCCCTTCGCCTCGACGACGTAGAGCCGACGGTGGCGGCACCAGAGATGCCGGTGGCGGAAGACCGCCTGCCGGCGCCTAGGCGCTGGTGCGCCGTCATGACCAGGTTGGCCATGTCATCCAGCCAACGCTGGGCCGGGGTCTCTGGATCGGGGACGACAGGCGGGTGACGCAAGAGCACGCCCTGGGGTGTGCCGCTATCGCCAAAGGTGAGGCGACGACGCACCCCGCCTCGCCGTCCTCCTCCATCGCCCGCGGGTGGCGTGGTCGCGGATCCCTCGACTTCCTCAGGCGCCTTCCCCCGCCCAAGACCCCGGTAGGAGGGGGACGACGGGGTGCGTGCCCGGTGGCGCGGGTTCCGCTCCCCGCCATCACCGCTGGCGCTCAAGGAAGGATCTGTTGGCGCAGAATTTTGACCCATCCAGCAACCAAACAGGTTCCGCGTTACCACGGCGGCCTGGGAGGTCTGCTTAACTCTAGTGCAGGTCCAAATGGCTTGCCCAGCGATGCGCGGAGCGTGCCAGTTGATTTGATCTGCAATCAACAAGAAACAAATAAACCATGTCAGAAAACAATGGTCAATCGGCCGATAGGCCGATGTCACATTGTTAAAACCCAGCCGATAGGGCAAAGCTGTATCGGCTTACTCAATATAATAAGTAAATTGAACAAATCCAGTCTCATCGACCCATATTAACATGCGTATAACAAATTAATAGAACCGGCCGATGAGAGTTTCATGAAGATAACTACACTAGCTAATACTCTAGTGCAAACTTATACAAGTCAATCGGCCGATATAAATACACCAATCACAGAGAAACCCTGAGGATACCTTGTAATTAACATACTTATATTTACCCATTAACATGTATAAGTGACAAACACATGCAAAAACATAAAGCAATCACATGCATTAGGTAAGACCGGCTGAAACCCCGGCGCTATCCTTAAATACAACCGAAAACAGGCTTCGTGTTAAATCTCAAAACAGGACTAAGGTCGATGGCAACTCAGAGTGTGAATTGAGACTTAACACAAAGAAAATCAAGCTGTCGATTGCTTTTAGGGATGGTAGATGCATTGAATAATCTAGCCAAGCATAAGAATTAAACCATCATCGGCAACAAACCCTAAAACGAGTAAGTCACTGGCGAGGCGTAATTAGAACACCTGTCAAAATTATCCAAGACATGATAAACGACGATCACATCATCGAGGCTTAACGTGTCTAAAGCAACACATTAGCCCCGACGATGCAAATCATCGGGAACGAGTTCTTACCTCTGCTCTGAGGAAGCAAGAACTCGTCAAGGAAGACCTCTTGCGAGGGTTGGCGATGCGCCGAAGTAGATTGAACTGATTGTTGTAGTGAGTTGTTGAAAGTGTTGAGAGTCTCCCTATGTACAAACTATCGGGATATTTATACCCGAGGTTACAACAGAACCCTTGTAGGGCACGATCTTATCTACAACTAACAAACAAATCTTTGCGGCAGACTTTAACCACAGATTAGATCTAAACTACTTAATTTACAAGATACAATTGCCTAAAACCGAGCTTTATCTCTATTTGGCAACTTCCTTAAAGCTTATCTCGAGCCCAGACCAAGCCCACATTGATGTTGTCAACTCACAACCCGTATCGGCCCATGACCAAACCGAATCCGTATCGGCCGATACGCTCTCTTTGGCAACGCCTTTCCCAGTCCGATACGACTACCGGGTCCGATACGAAACCTGGTCTGTCTCCAACTCAATCTTTCCTCTCTGCTTCGGTTTCCCTTTTCCTTTCCAAGTCGATTACCAAATTTCGCCGTTAACACATGCCCCCCAATTCCGCTTCATTATATAATGTGGCGGAATTAGCTCCGAGGAACCCATCGACTTCTAGGGCTTGCTTGTAAACCGCGCAGATCCAGATTCGAATCCTTCCGTCGCCGATTCAACAAACTCTTCGTGTTCTTCAACTCCGGCGACTCCTCGGCGTCCCGTCGATGTTGACCCCCTTCACAGCGACCCCTCAAACGACAACAATGGCCTCCGCTCCGTTCTACGCCTCCGAGATCCCTGTGGTAAGTCAATTCCTTCAAAATCCGCATTATCGCTTTCTTCACCGATTTCTCCAAGTTAGGGTTTTTACTCTTTCATCGCTGTTCTGGTGACATAGGTCTTCAAGAACCAAATCTTGATCTCAACCAATGACAAATCCTATCGCTTTCTGCTAGGCCCCATGGACGATTGCGACCCAACTTGGCTAATCAATGCTGAAACGGACAGAATCCCCTTTAGGCAAGCCAAGCCCAATGTTTCTTCATGGAAACATACCTTCAGGTCCTGGCCATCGAAGCTTAACGGATACAGAACCTGGCATAAGAGGATTGCTGCTGCCAAACAAGTCCACTGGGACGAGATTGGGATCGGCCAATGCATCACTATGTCCCTGGCCGATACCAAGAAGAACGAGCCACTCATGTCAGCCGCCAGCTATTTCTGGTCCAGTTCCTTGAACGCCTTCTTGTTCAAACAAGGTCCAATGACCCCAACTCTGATTGACGTCAAGATACTGACAGGGTTGGACATTGACTCCGAAATCAATCCCTTCAGCCTCCTGGTAAACAGCAGTCACAAGTTGAAGACCAAAAAGATTGGAGGCTGGTCCGGATACATCTCTGAACACATGGAACAGGGATCGGTCTCAGAACGAGAACACGTAGCCTTCCTAACATTGTGGTTGGAGAGATTTGTCTTCTGCGGATCGACCTGCGGCCCTACTACAAATTGTCAACACTTGGCTCAAGCTTTGGTCGACAAGAAGCAAATCCCTCTTGGCCGATATCTCTTGGGAGTCGTATATCGGCTACTTCATATCGCCACTCAAGATCTAATGCTGAAGCAAACTGTGGCACATTTAGGACCATGGTGGTTCATTCAGCTCTGGCTAACCATTCACACCAACACCATGGTTGATCGGCCAACTCTATCGGACTCTTGCTTCCCATCAAAATATGCCGATCACGAAGATCCCAGGAGCAGAAGATGCATGTCCTATGGGGAAGCAGCCTCCATTTATCCAGGAGCAGACCAATCGGCCGAAGACATGTCCACATGGTTCATCCGATTCTACACCGGCCCTTCATCAGTTAGGATGGACATGTTCATCTACACCTCGGACCGAGATTTTGAACTCCCTGACGATCTTCAGCTGAGCTTGATAAATGATGACATGGAGTCACAGGAACTATTCATGATCGGCCTCATTCCGTGCCTGCTCCCAGTAGGCATATTTCAGGGAAGAAGCACGAGCCTATCTTATGAATTTTACAACCCAATGGTGGCTGCTAGACAGTGCGGGCTCGGGCAACTCCCTATCAGTCTGTATCTTCATAAACTCCTAGAGAGCATAGGCACGGTTCCATCGGCGCTGGTCATGAGCAAGGCGTTTGAAATCAAGCTCCCAAATCTCGGCGATTGCGACCGGTGGCATCTGAGCGCCTTTGTCCACATCAGCTTCCAGACATGGTGGCAAGAGTGGGCCGCTCACATTTTTCATCAATCGGCCAGATTTTATGTGACAGAGCTTATCCAGGGTATCAGCCCTCAAGTCCCAGACGGGCCGATTCCATCCGTGAGCAACAGTGGACGGAAAATCTTTTATGCTCAAGCCATAGCTCCATCAGGCTCAACCATCTTGGAATCCATCATCGGCCTTACTGCCCCAAAGGTTTCAACGCTACTTCAAGGGCCGATGACCAAAGAAAACCCCAAGAGGAAAGCACCAGCCAAAGGCAAATCCCAGAAATCCAGTAAGAAGGCCAAAGCTGATGACCAAGCCGATCTTGAAGAGCTAGACCCCTCCATGGAAGAATTCATTGATGAACAAGTGATGGAGGAAGAAATTGATACAGCAGCCACCGATGCACATGAAGAAGAAAACCCGTCAGCCGAAACCACCAAGGAGCCATCGGCCGAAGCTATTGAGATCCCACCGGCCGATGACCAAGACGATGCCCCGCAACTGAAAAGGACCAGACACGCAGTTTGCAAGGTCAATATAATCTCTTCTCCGTGTTTGCATAATGCCCTTGTACTGTCATACTTTAACTACACATCCTTTCCAGGCTGCGGTGTCATCTGTACTGAAGGAAAGAGCTCAATCGGCCCCTTTATCAAGAACCAAGAAAGCCACTCTACAACGGCGCGAACGAGCCAAGGCCCGATTGAGGACTCCTCCTTCTCCACCACCCTCTCCGACTGTCTCAGTAAGAGTTGATTTTTTCCATTATCTTGCTATTTATATAACCCTATTTACCAATTCCTTGCCTTTTTTCAGCCTAGGGCTACATCATCTTCACCACATCGGCCAACCCCCTCGCCTACTGCGTCGACACACCAAAGGGAGGCCGATGCAAGGACCACTGATGCTCCAACACAGGTGACTAAGATTACTCGGACCCCCCTTCTGCCGGTTCCTGTTTAATAAGGCTAACCTCGACCCATGTTGACATTTATAGAACCTGGCCGATATGTTCTCCTTTGATATCGGCCAGTTTCTTGACGATGAGGACAAGGAGCTACCTAGCATAGCCAGGGCACCAATCTCTGACGATCTGAAGAACCGGCTGACCGACATCGCCAATCGGCTGGAGTCCTCGCTAGAGTACTTGGTGGAAGATTGCACCCCCATCAGGGTCAGGGTACAAGAAATTCAAGACGAACTGCCGGAAGACCTGATGGAGGTCCTAACACCGGACATCTTCTTGGAGCAATACCGATTCAAGCTCAACAAGGCCAAAGAAAGACTTGCAGAGCGACGAGAGCGTGACCAACTGGAATCGGCTTTGTCCGCCAGCGAGGCCCAAGTTAACGCTGACAAGACCAAACTGGACGAGCTAGCGGTGGAGCCGATCATCTTGAAAAACAGACTTGAAGAACTCCGTCGTCTCGAGGCGGAGCTAGAATCAAAGCTGAAATCCACTCGTTAAGAAATCCAAGAAGTCGAAGCCGGGATAGCTGCCTCGCCTAAGGCCATAGAAGACCAGACGGCAAAGCTGAAGGCATCGGCCAAGTACCTTGCGACCCTGAGCAAATCGCTGAAGCCGATCCCAGGGTCGACGGCCGATGACGCTCAGACTATAGAAGACATCGAGCAGATCCGCCGTAAAGCCGTTGCAGCTATTGCAGACTTCATAGGATGATATAGCATACCTTGTCTTTATACTGTGTAAATACAAACCTTATCGGCCAAGCAGCCGAATTTGAACATTATTTGTGAAATCCTTCAAACAAGTATCCTTTGATCTTATCGGTCAGAAATCTGAATTCGACCTTAACCTGAAAAGTCCAGCTCGAAATTCATCCTGCAAACAGATATTCCTTTACTATAAATAACCTCATCGGCCGGAAAGCCGAATGCCTTGAAAGATTGTTAGAAAAATTCCTTTGAAAAATTCCGCGATTGTATATATATATATGCCCCCCAAATTTTAGAAGATGAGGGCTCATGTTGTAAAAATTTGAACTAAGGACGATAGTATATATCGGTCATCTAGAGACGATGCATAGCACATCGGCTGTAATCATAAATCGGCTGTAGGGCCGATCATGAGTCGATCCAGACGCTAGGATAATATTTCTTCAAGTACTTGCCATTAAGAGCTCGTCCATAAATCTCACCATCCAGCCCCTTGAGCAAATAAGCATTGTGAGGAACACAGCGATGAATTTGAAAAGGACCTTCCCAATTAGGTGACCACTTGCCGAACTTATTATCTCTAGAACCAATCGGCATTATTAATTTCCATACAAGGTCTCCTTCCTCAAATGACTTGGCAACAACCTTTTTGTTGTAATGACGAGCCACTCTATCTTTATCACGTTTGATCTTCTCTAAGGCCCGTAATCGGACATGCGCCAAGTCATCTAACTCATCAACCATAAGATTATGGTACTCATCGGCTGTCAAGTCATCTTGCAAAGCAATCCTCCTTGAGCCGATGTTGGATTCCCACGGCAGTACAGCTTCATGTCCATAAACCAACTGATACGGAGGCACTTGAATTGCACCGTGGCAAGCCATCCGATACGCCCAAAGGGAATAGGCCAGCGTCGTGTGCCATTGCCTCGGCTGTTCGTTGATTTTTCCTCTTGATTAGCTTAATTAAAGTTTTATTGGAAGCCTCTGCCTGCCCATTAGCTTGCGCGTAGTAAGGAGAAGAATTTAATAATTTAATGCCCACGCTGTCGGCGAACTGGACGAACTCGTCGGACAAGAAGATTGATCCCTGATCGGTGGTTATTGTCTGAGGTAACCCAAACCGATATATGATATATTCCTTGACAAACTGAATCGCATCTTTGGAATCAACCTTCTTAAGGGGAACGGCCTCAACCCACTTTGTGAAGTAATCTGTAGCCACCAAGATATACTTGTGTCCCTTACTTGATGGCGGGTTAATTTGGCCGATCATATCTATTCCCCATCCACGAAACGGCCACGGCTTTATGATTGGATGCATAGCCGATGCCGGTGCTCGCTGAATTGCTCCAAATTTCTGACAATCTTGACATCCTTTATAATACTTGAAACAATCCTCTAGCATTGTCGGCCAAAAATATCCAATGCGTTTTAACAGCCATCTCATTTTATGGGCCAATTGCTGTGTTCCACAAATCCCTTCGTGGACCTCGCTCATAACAATTTTGGCCTCCTCAGGACCTAGACACTTGAGCAAGACACCATCAACCGTCCGATGGTATAAGTCATTATATAACAGAACATACTGCAATACTTTGTATTTCATCTTCCGAGACGCCGATTGGGAAGGATTCTTCAAATAATCAATGATAGCAAATCTCCAATCGTCGGCGTCCACGGCGGTGACTCGAACCCGTACATCCTTGGCCATCAGCCTGTATCCCGATGCCCCCTGAGCCAGATCATTGGCCTCGAAGTTTTGCTTCCTGGGTATATGTCTCATTGTCACGATCTTGAATGTTTGAAGCAACGCCTTGCACTCTTCATTGTAGACTTTGAGGGTATCATTTTTGCATTCATACTCTCCAGAAAGTTGATTAATTACCAGTTGTGAATCACCAATGATCTCTATGGAATCGGCCTCGACTTCTTGTAGTAACTGCAAGCCTTTAAGCACCGCTTCGTACTCTGCTTGATTGTTAGTATAATAAGGCTTGACAGTAAAAGCAAACTCAAAACTTGCCCCCCGAGGGGATATAATGACCAGACCGATACCGCATCCGTGTCGACAGACAGATCCATCAAAATACAGCGTCCATGGTACGATATCTGCATATGCGACTGAATCATCCCGGTGTTGAACAATGAAATTGGTCAGGGCTTGTCCTTTCATCGCTTTGGCCGATTCATATCTGAGGTCAAACTCTGTTAAGGCAAAAATCCACTTCCCAATTCTTCCTTTTAATACAGGGGCCGATAACATGTATTTCATCACATCGGCCTTACTTACCACAATGCACTCGTTGGAAAGTAAATAATGCCTCAATTTAGTACATGAAAAATATAAGCACAGACATAATTTCTCCACCGGCGTGTACCGTGTCTCAGCGTCTAACATCCTCCTACTGAGATAAAAAATAGTTCTTTCCTTACCATCAATATCTTGAACCAAGACTGAGCCGATGGATTTCTCATCGGCCGATAGGTACAGCCTGAACGGAACCCCATTCTGTGGAGGGATTAGAACTGGGGGAGAGGTTAAATACTCTTTGATATCGTCCAGCGCCTTCTGTTGCTTATCACCCCTTATGAACTCTTGATCGTCCTTTATCTTCAACAGTGGAGTGAATGGCTCTATTCTGCCTGATAAATTTGATATAAAACGCCGGACAAAGTTGATCTTCCCGAGCAGAGATTGTAACTTGGTCTTGTTTTCTGGAGGCTTGATTTTTTGGATGGCATCGATATTCTTCTGTGTAATTTCAATTCCCCTCTCATGGACCAAGAAACCCAAAAACTGACCGGCCGATACGCTAAAGGCACACTTGTTAGGGTTCATCTTCAAACCATATTTCCTTGCCCTTTCTAGCACCTTGCGTAAATCGGCCAAGTGCATATCATACTCTCTTGACTTCACGACGACATCATCAATATAAACTTCAATCAAAGAGCCGATAAGATCATGAAAAATATAATTCATAGCCCTCTGATACGTAGCTCCAGCATTCTTCAAACCAAATGTCATGACTATCCATTCATACAGGCCGATTGCCCCCGGGCATCGGAAAGCTGTCTTGTGAATGTCTTCCTTAGCCATAAAGATCTGATTGTAGCCCGCGTTTCCATCCATAAAACTGATAATCTTATGCCCAGATGCAGCGTCGACTAGTAAATCGGCCAATGGCATAGGGTACTCGTCTTTTGGAGCTGCCTTATTGAGATCTCTGAAATCGATGCATACTCTTAGCTTGCCGTTCTTGTTCAACACTGGAACTGTGTTGGAGACCCACTCCGCGTACCGGCAGGGTCTGATAAAGTTGGCGTCGTAAAGCCTTGTGATCTCTGCTTTGATAGCTTCGTGCATATCGGCCTTAAATCTCCGAGAAGCTTGTTTAAAAGGCCGATAGCCTGGTTTGATTGGTAGCCGATGTTCTACAATCGATCAGCTTAATCCTGGCATCTCATGATTTTGCCATGCAAAACAATCCACGAATTTCGTCAAAAGATTTATCAAATTATTCTTGTATTCCTTTGGCAGGTTAGCACTTACATACGTCGGCCTAGGCCTATCACCTATTCCTATATCAATCTCTTCAAGTTCATCGGCCAACGTAAAACCCTGTCCCAACTTGCCATCTAGCCCGTCCACCGCATCATCTGTGTAGGGACTAGCTTGTTCGTCTTCAACGGCGGACGGCGCATCTGTGCTAAAGTAACTGCTTGACTTGATCTTCAATCGTCTCGATGTCGCAATCAGTTACCTTGAGGAAATCGGTGTCCCAGACTCGCCCGGACAAGTAGTCGATTCCCTCCATCTCCCATACTGCGAGATCGGCATTGGCCACGTGTACTGACCGATCGGCCTGCACGATCTCAACCTGGTCCCCTTGCCATTGCATGAGGCATTGGTGCATTGTTGAAGGGACGCAACAATTTGCGTGGATCCAATCCCGTCCCAACAACAAGCTGTAGGAACCCTTTCCGTCGAAGACGAAGAAGGTGGTGGGAATTGTTTTGCTGCCCACGGTGAGTTCCACGTTTAGGACCCCCTTCGCCTCGGACGCGTTGCCACCGAAGTCCTTTAATACCATGTTGGTCTTGATAAGGTCTTTAGGTACCTTCCCAAGCTTCCTGAAGGTTGTGTATGGCATTAAATTGACGGCCGCGCCGCCATCGACCAGCATCTTCGTCATCGGCCGCCCGTTGATGAATCCCTTGATGTATAACGGCCGCAAGTGTCTGTAGCTGGCGTCGGCTGGCTTGTCGAAGATGGCTTGATCTGGTGACAACTGTAGTCTAGCCGAAGACTGTTCATCGTCGGCCATCACTTCATCGGCCGCCTGCACGCTGTATTCTGCCGGTAATATAAAAACCATGTTAACAGCCGCCGATGCCACTCTTTTACCTTTTGAGGCCGCCGAAGCCCGAGTTGTATCGGAGGTGCCTTCATCGGCTGCGACCACCGTGGATTTTATCCTCCACTCTTTCCTGGTCTTGGCCGGCCGATGGGCTATTGTCGCCTGTTGCTCCTAGATCTGCTCTTTCCTCCTTAGCCTCTGAACCCGCCGTTTTTGTGTTTTGGTGAATACATCGCTTGGGCACCATTGGGGGTTCTGGACTGCTCCTCGTCTTCAATATGTTGCTCTTGGTGCATCGGCCCTAACCTCTCATGAACCGATTTTCTTTGCTTGGCCGGCCGATGCGCTTGCTTGCTTGAGCTGCCCTGATAAGAATCTTCTGCACCATTGCATGCAGGGCACTCCTGGATAGATGGCAACCTCATTCCCTCATTCCAGCAGAACCGGAAAAACTCGCACTCCCAATGTGGGTCGTAGGAGTTGTCTTGATCGGCGTAGTCTTGAGCTTGTTCTTCCTGCCGCCGCTGATATTTTCTGATTAGGCCCTCCGAAGTCTGATGAGGTCGCTTGCCGGTTCGATGGCCACCGCCATCGGCCCTGTCCGCCCGCACCATGTTGACTGGGAACAGGTGTCCTTCGATCTTCATCGGCCGCTTGGCATCATCGATTTTAATCCTGCCTTGCTCGATGGCCGATTGAATCTGTTGTCGGAAGATCTTGCATTCATTTGTATGGTGTGAATAAGAGTTGTGCCACTTGCAATATCTTCTCTTCTTGATCTCTTCGGCCGATGGCAATACGTGACCCACTGGCAACTGAATTTGCTTTTCTTGCAACAGTAGATCAAATATCTTATCGGCCTTGTTGATGTCGAAGTCGTATTTATCCTCCTTGTCGCCCTTCTTGGCCCATTGGCAAGTTGTCGGCTTCCTCATCCAGGCCCACTCGGTCAGGTCGACATCAACATCTTCCTCGTCGTCGTCGTCGGAGGCATACTGATAGACTGTATTGATCTTCTTTGCAAACTTCTTTGCCTCCTGGAATCGTTGTTCGTGGGCCGATACCCGTTGTGCTAGCTGAGCTAGGCTGTCAAATTCCTGCGAGGAGAACCTCTCGTGTATCGGCCCTAGCAATCCTTGAAATGCCAAATCGGCCAACTGGGAATCGGTCAAGCTGAGGCTGTAACACCTGTTCCTTATGTCTCTAAACCTTTGGATATACTCTAGGACCGATTCATCCACTCGTTGCCTGATGGCAGTTAGATCGCACAGTTTCATCTCTTGTACGCCATTGTAGAAATACCTGTGAAACTGTTTCTCCAGATCTATCCATCCTCTGATGGAATTGCAGGGTAAAGATGAAAACCACGTGAATGCAGACCCTGATAAGGACAGAGGGAAAAACCTCACCCTCAACGCCTCGATAGCCAATGCCTCCCCGCACTGTGCTAGGAATCGGCTGACATGCTCATATGTCGAGACGTTATCCTGCCCCGAGAACTTAGAGAAGTCCGGGATCTTGTATCAGCCTGGCAATAGCACTCTGTCAAATTCCTCGGGATACGGGTGCCGATACACAGTAGAATTTTCCTTGGGCTTCAAGCCGAATTGATCTCGCATCACTTCGGCTATCATATCAGCCCAGTATCCTGCGGGCCGATGTGGGAGGTCTTGCTGATATGATTGCTGCAAGCCCTCTACTTGATACTGCCTGGGGGAGTACGGCTGGTAGTGGTGATCAAGATTCTGCGCGCCATACTGCCCTGCGGTGTGCTGCTGGTAGCCTTGTGGCACGTTGTATGCAGCTTGAGGTGGAGGATTGTTGAACACCAGGGCTTGTGGCTGTCCGGCCGATGGCTGGTGAACAGGAACTTGCTGCATCGGTTCGATCACTGGTTGCTTCCCCTTGGTCCATTGTGCATATTGTTCCTCCGTGATGTGCTGAGGGCTCCCCCCTGTCTGACTGGTGAGGACCAGTGGCAGTGTTGTTGTTGGCTGCGCCGATGGAGGTGGCATCGGCGCTGTCGGCTGAGCCGTGCTCAGGTCGTTTCTCAGGGTCCGATAGGCAGGGAACTTATTTTCTGGTAAGAAAATCGGCCCCTGAGGCTTGTACTGGTGAATTGACCCATCTAGGATCGATTTGACCGTATTGGTCAATGTATTCACCAGAATCCCCGACTGGTTGACTAGCGCAGAATGAACTGCAGAGTCAATCCTGTCTTGCAACGTCGGCGCTGCAGTATCTTCGGTCTTGACAGTGTGCGCTGCCGCCGATGTGCCAGCTCCATCTCCAGGACTCAGCAAAACTACCTTGGATTTCTAGATCAAGGTGCCTTGCCGAGTCCTAGAATATGTTTGCAGGTACATATTCTGGAACTGCTCGACCAGCTTCTCCATCTCAGCCTTTTGCTCTGCGTTGAGCTGGTCGGCGGTTACAGGGACGACGTTCTCCTCGGAGATCTCGGCCAGCTTCGACATCTTGAGGAGATTTGTTGCTGTTGCAGAGTTTGTGTTCCTATGTCCCACTGGGCGTGCCAAAAGCGTGTTGGCGCAGAATTTCGACCCGTCCAGCAACCAAACAAGTTCCGCGTTACCACGGCGGCCTGGAAGGTCTGCTTAACTCCAGTGCAGGTCCAAATGGCTTGCCCGGCGATGCGCGGAGCGTGCCAGTTGATTTGATCTACAATCAACAAGAAACAAATAAACCATGTCAGAAAACAATGGTCAATCGGCCGATAGGCCGATGTCACATTGTTATAACCCAGCCGATAGGGCAAAGCTGTATCGGCTTACTCAATATAATAAGTAAATTGAACAAATCCAATCTCATCGGCCCATATTAACATGCGTATAACAAATTAATAGAACCGGCCGATGAGAGTTTCATGAAGATAACTACACTAGCTAATACTCTAGTGCAAACTTATACAAATCAATCGGCCGATATAAATACACCAATCACAGAGAAACCCTGAGGATACCTTGTAATTAACATACTTATATTTACCCATTAACATGTATAAGTGACAAACACATGCAAAAACATAAAGCAATCACATGCATTAGGTAAGACCGGCTGAAACCCCGGCACTATCCTTAATTACAACCAAAAACAGGCTTCGTGTTAAATCTCAAAACAGGACTAAGGTCGATGGCAACTCAGAGTGTGAATTGAGACTTAACACAAAGAAAATCAAGCTGTCGATTGCTTTTAGGGATGGTAGATGCATTGAACAATCTAGCCAAGCATAAGAATTAAACCATCATCGGCAACAAACCCTAAAACGAGTAAGTCACTGGCGAGGCGTAATTAGAACACCTGTCAAAATTATCCAAGACATGATAAACGACGATCACATCATCGAGGCTTAACGTGTCTAAAGCAACACGTTAGCCCCGACGATGCAAATCGTCGGGAACGAGTTCTTACCTCTGCTCCGAGGAAGCAAGAACTCGTCAAGGAAGACCTCTTGCGAGGGTTGGCGATGCGCTGAAGTAGATTGAACTGATTGTTGTACTGAGTTGTTGAAAGTGTTGAGAGTCTCCATATGTACAAACTATCGGGATATTTATACCCGAGGTTACAACAGAACCCTTGTAGGGCACGATCTTATCTACAACTAACAAACAAATCTTTGCGACAGACTTTAACCACAGATTAGATCTAAACTACTTAATTTACAAGATACAATTGCCTAAAACCGAGCTTTATCTCTATTTGGCAACTTCCTTAAAGCTTATCTCGAGCCCAGACCAAGCCCACATTGATGCTGTCAACTCACAACCCGTATCGGCCCATGACCAAACCGAATCCGTATCTGCCGATACGCTCTCTTTGGCAACGCCTTTCCCAGTCCGATACGACTACCGGGTCCGATACGAAACCTGGTCTGTCTCCAACTCAATCTTTCCTCTCTGCTTCGGTTTCCCCTTTCCTTTCCAAGTCGATTACCAAATTTCGCCGTTAACAGAATCGCACGCCACTGCCTCTTCGGTCATAGGGCTGACCTGGCGAAGCTTGGCGTACACAAAAGGAGATGGGGGCTTCGGAAAAACACGCGCGCCCCCTACCTGGCGCGCCAAATGACGAAGCGTGAAACTCCTCACCGGGAGACCGTGCAGGCCCCCCTTTGCCTGTTCGGCCAGGGGCGCGAGGTGCAATCCCTCGCCCTGGATCTGTGGGATTTTCAACGAGAAAAAACGCAAGAACGCAGGCGATTTAGACAGGTTTGGGCCGCTGGGAAGCGTAATACCCTACTCCTGTGTTCTAATAGATCTGGGAGTGTGATGGGATCCAGAGACAATCCAGCCTCTAGCCGGCCAGTCCTCGTCCGATGCCCTCTTTCCTAGGCCTGGGCCTCCTTTTATATGGCAAGGGGCTACCACATGGGCCACAAGCTGCCTAAGAAAGAAAACATTCTTTTACATTTACGGCTATCCTATCGCCGGAAGCAGTCTCTGACAGACGACATAGCACGCCCCTGCTCAGCCAGTCAACCCATCCGGGGGACGCCCGTTTCCACTTTCATTAAATGGCGGGTGACTTTTCCGTCTCGCCTGCACCAGAATCAGGAAAGCATCTGATCGGGACTGACATACCAACTCCGGGAGTTGGCACGTCAACTCCGGCTGAGAGATGAGAGACAGAGGGCTCTCATCATTCCGACAGGATGGGACGAGACGTGCAGCAGGCCGCCTGACGCCACCTAACCCGCGATCTGACCGGTCTGCGACCGATCACTCACCGTGACCGGCCACGGACCGGATACGCACGCGCCACGCCGCATTAAATGCAGCGTAGTGCGCTCGTCTAAACCGCCATAAATGCGGTTAGGTGAGCTCTGTCGCGCTCACCTAACCTGCGATCGTGGCACCAATACCATAGGGGGTCGGGGCGCCCCAAGCCTCGGGGCAGAAACGGGAGCGGCCCGACCCCGGGGGCAAACCGGGAGGGCAGCCGCCACGTCACCCTCGGGCTCGACCCCTCCGGGGGAACGGGCCACGTGGATCCCTGTGGCCGCCCTTCCCTTTGGTCTCGATACCCCCGGTCCCATGTCACCGACACTAACCGATATATCTGGTAACTGAAGCTCAAAAATAATGATAATATCGGCTAGCACTCCGATAAGCGTTGCATAAAAACCTAGCGGCTTGCTAGAATTAAACTTATCAATAGCAATATAATAGATCGGACTTAACCGAGAAAGTTCTAGCCACGCCGATACAAGCGAAGTTGACGAAACTTGTAACATCCTGAATATTTCGACTTTGGAATACGGAATTAAAAATTCAGAATAACCAAAAATCTTTTTCAAAATACATTCATGCCTGAACTAACTCAATTCGATCTGTCGTTTTTCGTTTACACGTGGGCTAATAGACGAACGTCTGAGGATACGTCGATATTTGATTTCAAATATTATTTATTTAAGGAGCTATGATTTGCATATGCCAATTATTTTCGAAAAACAAAAACCCTCGAGCATATTTACTTTATAAATAAAGCTATATATCTAAATGTATCACCATTTTGGATAAAACCCATTAAGGGATAGTTTATTAAAACAAATATTGTTCCACTAAAGAAATAGCTTTGATTATTTTCTATGCACCTTTATATAGAGTGATAAGCTTTTGGAAATTATTTGCAAAATAATGTCTATTGGTAAAATATTTACTAGAAACCTTAATTGCGAAATATAAATTCCTAATAGGCTATTTTCAAGGATATGACCTCCTCAGACAAAGTCTAGTCCTCAGGCATAATTTTAGTTTGCTTGTTTATTGTTTATTTGTGTGTGTCTAGAATCTGTGCCAAAGGATCTCGATTAAATCCTTTTACCGAAAAGGTTGTCCTCTGTACAAATTCTATCTCAAACCCCCTTCAAATTTCCAAATTTCATATCCCAAAGAAAATATTCGAACATCCTATTTCTTTGGGCCACATTTCCCTCTGTTAGCCCAACCCATTCCGCAAAACAAGTTCATTTCCACTCCCTCTACCGTGGCCTTCCTGCTGGGCTTTTTCTGGAAAAGTCCATGTTGCCTCCCCGAGCCCTTTCATTCCTATTGGGTTGGTAGTAAAAATAAAGTCTAATTCTTCCCCCCATACTATTTTCGGTGGCGACGTCGCCGCACGCCGCGCCGCTACGACGAGGCCGCTGCGACACCACCGGCTGCCATCTTTCGCTCCCGTCTCACCGGCGAGCTTGCCGGCCATTCCACGCGCATCCTGCTCAACCTCGCACCGCCGCCAGCCATGCAACAAGCTAGTTGTGCATGTGCATGCATGCAAGCAAGTTAGCCACGAGCATGCACCATGCAGCTGGCTAGCTATGTGTATGCCTGCATGCAAGCGGCTAGTCGAGCCTAAGCTGGCATGCGCACCAACCCGCGCGGCCGCTGCAACTACCCCGTCCCTGTCTTCATGGCCATTCAAGACGAGCTCATGCGGTGAAGCCTATATAAGGGCAACCATAGCCGAATACGCAACCCGTCCCTTTCCATCCTCTCTTCTCCTCCTCCTTGCTTTGTTTCTCTTCAGTCACACCCTTCCGCGCACACGCCGCCATCTCTCCGCTTGCTCCGCTGTGGCCGGCTCCGGCTGGGCCTCAGTTGAGCAAGAGGATGGATAGGCCGCCGCGCCGTCATTTGAACCCGAGAACGACTGACTTATCAAACGGCTAATCCCTAACATCTAACCCGCTGACTTCTAACTCACCAACCCGCTGACTTCTAACTCGCTAACCCCTGACACCTAACTTGCACTAATCCGCTAACATTTATTCCTTAACGCTGTGTGTTCGTTTGTTGCCGAGCGAACACGTGGTGGGCGAGGACGATCCGCGGGTCGACCGGCCCCAGGCAGTACCTCGATGACCGTAGTTCGTGCGAGGACCGTCGGCCGGTACGCCGCTACCTGGCTGCCGCAAGGTGAGCTCCCCTCCTGCTCTTCCTCCTGCTTTTGTTTCCTTACCGCATTTCTCGTCTACCGTCGTTACCGCGGCACGGTGGCGTCGTGCGACGTAACACCGTAACCATTCCTTGCGCGGCCGCCCTTCGCAACGATCGCCGCATCACAGCCGGCCGTGCATGCGCCATATAGCTAGCGGGCCGAACGTGTGCATGCATGCATGCAAGCAGCTAGCTAACTGCAGGTATGCGCATGCATGTATGCATGCAGCCACCCGAGCCGCCCTTGTCGCCGTCCGCCGGCCGCGACGGCTATAAAAGCCACTGCCCCATCTTCGTCCTCCTCAGCCTCCAAGCCAAATGCCAACACCCGCAAGCCGTCCCAGCCTCCACTCGGCCGACGCCACCGTACCGCTTGCAACCGCTCCTGCCGACCGAGCCTCGGCCGAGCCGCGTCTGTGCCGCCTCGAGCCGTTCGGCCATCGTTCGGCCAAGCCGCCCGGGACGCCTCCCCGGCCGTCCTCCGGCCGAGCCGTAAGCCGTTTCGGCCTCCGCTCGGCCGTGCCACCCCTGCCGAGCAACCGGCTACTCCAGCCGGCAGGACGCCGCTCGGGCCAACGCACTGCGACCTCCGGGCCGTGCCGCGCAAGCCGAGCCGGCGCCAACCCGCCTCCCGCCGCGTGCTGCGCCACCGCAGGCGCCGCGCCGCCCAGCCGCCGCCCGGCCGGCGCCCACCCCGGCCATGCCGCCGCCGCCGCCCCGACCTCCCACCTCCCCAGACGTGGCTTGGGCCACGGGCGCCGCGCCACCGAGCCGCGCCGCACCGCCTCCCCGGCCGCGCAATGCGCTGTGCCGCGCCGCCGCTGCCTGCGCGCCGTGCCGCCGCCTTGCCGCCCGCACGCGCCGCACGCTCAGCCGCCCCTCCGCCGGCCGGCCGCCTCCTCCCCCGTCGGTCTCTCTCTCTCTCCTGGCCAGAGTGAGCAGCAGAAGAAGCAAGAAAGAGAGAGAGAGAAGAAGGAGATAAGAAGGAGAGAGAAGAAGAAAAGAAAAGGAAGTGGGACCCGCCGGTGGGCCCCACTGTCTTGACTCTCTCCCGCGGGCCTTGACCGAAGACTTTTAAAAAGTCTACAATACCTCCCTCTTCTATGTCGGGCCGAAGACTTTTAAAAAAAAAGTCTACCAATACTCCCTCTACTTCATTGGGCCAACCGGCCTAATAATCTCTCCACAAGTCCATATCTCATCCCTCTTAGTCCTCGGGCCGAAGCCCACCAACAGCCTCCCTCCTCGACGAAGTCTAATTTATACCCCCCTACTCACCCAACTCTCCTCTCGAAGTCTGTATTACCCCCCTAACCGACCTACATCACCTTTGGGCTAAGGCCAAAGCTCTCCCAAAATAAAAGTCCAACATGACTCTCTCTGAGCCTCTCAGCCAAAGAATATTCCCAAGAATATCCCTTTCCAAATTAATAAATCCATTTCCGTATTTCAGAAAATCCATTAATCCTTCAAATCCGTATCTCCCTCGTTTTAAGTCAAATTTGAATGAAACTCCCGTCAAAATCTTTCAAAAAAAAAATCAAGATCTACGCAATGGCACTGGTTTGGTTATTTTCCTTTTTGGAATTTTTGGCTCTTTTTGTGTTGGCGAGTAGTTCGTGACGTTATTATTCGACCGGACAGGGTACATCTGCGAGGAGGAAACTGAGCCAATTGATAACGAACCCTCAAGTGAGCAAGGCAAGTCACTACGCCCCCTTCCTCGAACATGTTGATCCTATTTTTATAAATGTGTTGATTGCAAATAAAATTGCATGCTAATTATAAAACGCGTACCTACATTTGCTTAAAGCCTTACCTTTGATATTGTTTATCCTTATGTATTTACACACCTTTGTTACCTGAGTATATTACTTTACGCGTGATTATTTACTCACTGCTTAGCCCTGTTTACATAGACGTTATACACTCCATATGTGGGATATGTGGATGTGGTTACACTGGTCACTCGATGGGAGTGATTGATAGAGATCGGGTGGAGACATAAGCGCCACCCACAGCATGAAAACCTTTGTGAAAACCCAAAAACTTAATTAAACAAAAGTGATTTCGACTGGGGCGGCACGGTTAGAATATGGGTGGTTCTGGGAACGGTAAGCCGCCGACCCTGGTCAGTTAAGGACCGAGTCAAGAAGCTAAGCAGGAAACGAACCGAGTACGACCGCACTTCTTGAGTGGGGTTAGACCCGGTGGACTAGGTTATTCTCGTGGGGTGGCACCCCAGACATGGTAGGTTCTGGATATCGGGATGGAAATATGGAAGTGTGTGGTTTAATGACGTCAGGCTTTATATATGTATGATGTAACCTTCAATCTCGGGAGCGCCAGGACTCCCCTCACAACCGGCTCGAGGTAGGAATGTGGCGCCGGGGGTGCAATGGGGATTCATAGTCCTTGGAGCGGGTGCCGCCATGCGAGGGTAACTGAAAAACTGGGCCGTGACAAGTCTCATGTGTTGGGTGCGTCACGGGGTGTGGGATTAAAAGCGTACATCCACTGCAGTGTGAGTAAATTAAACTATTCGAATAGCCGTGCTCGCGGTTAATGAGCGCCGGGACTTGCATTACTCTTGACTAGCCTCGTCAATTTGTAATATTGCTAAAATATGATGGGTATGGAAGGCGTGACCTTGCCTGATGTGCAAAAAGGTCGTAGTGGTTAAAACTGTGGAAATTGGATGCGAGAGTAAACCGGACCAAGCGAGGCTTGAGGAAGGTGGATGAACCCTCGCAGGTTAATGACAACTTCAACTTAACGTGGTTTTCAGTTAAAACTGTTATGGCATAGGTTTGTGAAATAATTTGTGAAAACTAGCTTTATGCAAATAAACCAAGCCATCCTTGAACCCCTATGAACATTATATGCATTCTGTAGTGGTGGCTTGCTGAGTACGGTCGGTACTCACTCTTGCTTACTTACATCTTTTAGAAAGGTGTTGGTGTCGACCTGTACATGTGCTATGCTGGCAAGGAGTTACCAAGGATGGTGGAATAGGGACCTAGGTTCACCAGTCGATGCGTGTGGGATAAGATGGACCGCCGCTGCTTCGCTTCCGCTACTTCATTTAGTTGTTTTGGTATTTTGTGTTGCTGTCGACCATGCTGGGTCTATTCGGGTTCCATTTGGGCTACCCTTGTATTATTAATATATTGTAAGACCTGTAAGACGATGTCAGCTTGAGATATACAACTGTGTCATGTGTGTACCATCTACTGATCCAGGGAATGATATTGTAATACACATGGGGTTCCCGGTATACAAAACCGGGGGCTCACAGAACTTACTTCTCGCCGGAGATTAAACTTAATCGAGGCAGCCCACTTGAAACTAAGAACTCGCTAGGGTAAAAGGGTGGCGATGCGTCAAAAGTTGTATATTGATCAAGAGATAGATTACAAAGATCTCGGGTGTACATATTTATACCCTCGGGTTGATACTAGTCCTGATCGGACACGATATAAGTTTCCTAAAGATAAAAAGAAAGATACAAGTTCTGATCAAACACTTGATAAACACTTCCTAAAGATAAAAGAAAAATTACTAAATCCTGCCCAATTAATAGATACAATTGAACTACCATGTTGTGGTTTTCATGATTCCTTATTGAACTTGGTCTTTTTTGGATAAACTTCTATCGATTGATTGACCTCTTTCCTTGACTAAATCCACTAAGAATCTCAAAATAATGATAACATCGGCTACCACTCCGATGAACGTTGCATTAGAACCTATCGGCTCAGCAAGACTTAGATTATCAGCAATAATCTAATTGGTCAGACCTAACTGATGCAATACAATTGTATATGATAATCTAATACCCAATGAGCCGATAAACCTATACAAACGTGCTGGATATATTAAATCTATCTTTAAAATGTGTCATGTTTAGAGAAACACTAACTTGGTCAGAATATCATACTGAACCGATAAAGTCTTAACTAAGCCGATGTAGAACTAAAAAATAATGTAATCGTAAGTAGAGACGATATACCAGATAGGCAACGCTTGCTTCGACCCGATTAGAATATCGGACCGAACCGAGGAAGTCCTAGCCACGCCGATGCAAGCGAAGATGACGAAACTCGCTTCTCGCTGGAGGTCGGACTTAACCGATGCAGGCCATGCTCGAAACTAAGAACTCGTCGGGAGTAAATTAGGGTGGCGATGCGTCAAAAGTTGTATATTGATCGAGAGATAGATTACAAAGACCCTGGATATACATATTTATACCCTCGAGTTGATACTAGTCCTGATCGGACACGATATAAGTTTCCTAAAGATAAAAAGAAAGATACAAGTCCTGATCGGATACTAGATAAATACTTCCTAAAGATAAAAGGAAAATTACTAAATCCTATCTAATTAATAGATAGAATTAAACTACCATGTTGTGGTCTTCATGATTCCTGATTGAACTTGATCTTTTCTGGATAAACTTTCATCGATTGATTAATTTCTTTCCTTGACCAAATTCACTGAGAATCTTACCAAATTTTGACGTTAACGTAAAGAAAGAATGCTAATGGAAAAGATTGAGGATCGAGGAAAGACGGGGGGTGGGGATAGAAAGACGATTTTTTAACAACTAGTACTCTAGCTGAATTTCCATGCGTTGTGACGGATGATAAAAATATGAATATTTTAATGCCAATGAAGTTCACTGGTTTTCATTCCTTCATCCATGACCAAGGGACAATGCTCATTAATGGTTCTCACCTATCGGCCAACCCTGCGTTACATTGTCCTGTTATTTCTTTTGCCTTTTAAGGCTGTGTTCGTTTGTTAGGTTTGGGAAAATATTTCCTCCGCATGGAAAACGGAGCGACTAATTAGCACATGATTAATTAAGTATTTACTATTTTTTTTAAATGGATTAATATGATTTTTTAAAACAACTTTCGTATAGAAACTTTTTGCAAAAAACACATCGTTTAGCAGTTTGAAAAGCGTGCGCGTGAAAAAAGAGAGATGTGAGTTGGGAAAGTTGGGTAAAGAACTCACCCTAAGTTGTTTCTTTTCATTGGTGTTTACAATTTCTGCGTGATTGATTTTATCTGTTGTTCTTTCTAATATTACCCGAAATACTTGTAATATTTCAATAAATTCAAGGGTGCTTTGGCTTTTATCATTAATTAACTATGGTTTTGTATTTCACATTGCGTACATGTAATGTTAATATATAGATATCGATAATATTTTCGTCGAGGCATCCCACGGGAGCCATGTGATCAGACCCTCGTGGAAATTGCACCCACCATGGCACCACAATACATATCCATCCATTCCTAAAGATTGTCGTTTTAGAGGTTTGAAGAGTTTGCGCAAAGAAAGTCATTTAAGCGACATGCACCATCTGCTGGACTCTTTTGCCTTGGCTATTCGATTCCTACGCCCGGCTTTACTCTGCATCTGCATGCGCCGCTCGTCCGCTCGCTTCGCCCGCTCATCCGCTCGCCTGATGGCCTTCCGTTCGTCGCCGCTCGCCCGCTCGCTGGAGCACTGCAAAAAACAACACCCAGGGCGGAATCGAACCCAAGACCTCAAGCTCCTGCCCCCCAGCCTTGCTTTCGCTAGCCAGTTAACCCGTCGAATATTCTTGTTGGAAAGGTACCCACCATCCTATTTAATAAGGGCAAAGAAGAAAAACTTACATTAATTAATCACTTCTTGATATGCTAAATGCTGTTCTAAACGATAATCTTTAACAGTATGGAGGGAGTAGCTTCGAGAGTGACCCAAAGAGTATAAAGGGTACGCGGCTATGTTGATCAAATCCAAACACGTCTATTTCTCCAGTTCAAAGGCATGTTGCTTCTGAGTTGCTCAACATATAAAATATGTTTTAGTAAAAAGTGTTGAGATGTTGCACGAGTGTGCTAAGTATTTTGCTCTAATCAAATAATGGTTGTTGCGTCAACGTATAGATTTTGCCTCAAGAATACAATATCGATGTTTCAGATTTGAAATATATAGTTCTGAGCAGAAGATGTAAGTAAAGTTTTTCTTGCTCAAAGTACAACACCATATTACATGAATATAATTTAAATGTGTCATTGCAACACTTTTTACCTTTTGACAGGGGACTAATGAAAATAATGTTTCATGTTTGAAAAAGCTAGGCTAAACTTTTTTGTTTCATAGGTATATAAAATATTTCACAAATGAGAAAGTTAGCGCATAAACATAGCCTTGTGGTGTGCCCATCAAGTTATGGTAGCTTGTGACAGTGGGACATGGCTACAGCCTCCATGGCTGGCACTAGAGGTACTTGTTGCAAGCAATGAGTTGATTGGTATTTTCTTCATTTCTTTTCTGCAAGATTTCCTTTGCTTTACACCGCTAAACGGGTCAAACGGACCCAACGAATGTACCATGGTCTCTATGTCGTTGGCTATATCGTCCTAAGATAAACGCTGTTTAGAAAAGCGTCCACACCAGGAAGCTGCGGTACATAGTGTGCATCCTAATTTTGCAGATCTAACCTACAATTTACAAGATATTTAAGTCATGTGCTACTAACTATTATGTAGAAAACATCGGGTAAGGGGAGGATGGGAAGAGCTGAGAATAAAAAAAAATGGATTGGCGACAAGAAAGAAAAATGGGTCATTTCTTTAATGGAAATGGAGGGATCTGCCGTATGCTCAAAAAAAAAATGGAGAATGGGTCAAAGGACCCAACAACAAAGCGCATTCGTGCACTACAGTTTGGATGGAGGATTTGCACTTTGCAAGAAAAAGAAAAAAAACAAAATGAAGGGTGACGAAAAGAAGAACGACATTTAAAGTTGAACAAAACGGAGAACTCGACGCGGGGTTTTTGTTATTCACAGTAAAGAAAAACATGTTTAAAAATTAGTCAATTTTTGAGATGTTACATTCATTATGGCTAGAAGTGCAACAAGGAATTATCCACTTACACTCGATTATGTAAAAAAGGTGGTCAACGGTACAAACAAACAGTATTGCTATTTATTGATATTATTTGAACGCGTGGATGTCATGAGAACCGCATCACTTTCTGGTCATAAGGAAAGAATGGTTCTCCAGCAAACAAATAGGATATTCATACCGATAATTAGCACCATTGGTAGCCCACAAAGCTCTCTCTGCATCACTCTGCCCACGAAACTCTCTTCGTCCCATATTTATATAGCTCCTTCACTCTCCCGAATGTAGTATATAACATGGACATCAGGGCAAGGGAAGTCATCTTCGTTCCACACCAATTACACTCAAGAAAAACAACGTTAATGGCCCAAAACAAGACCATTGTGGTGGTCATGGCAGAGGTGCCACCCATGCCAGAGACGCCAGAGAAGACATTGCGAACCGTGTGCAAAGAGGATTGTAGCGAGGAGAAAATTGAAGCCCCCATCGACGAGAAACAATGTGAAGACTTCTGCTTCATCAAGATCAAGAATATGCTTGAGGCCCATAGGGGAGTGAGTCAGCCCACCGCGGATAGATTCAGAGATTTTTGCAACAATGGGTGTAATACAGAATATAAGAAGGACCCCGCCACAGGCAAGAAGTGTGCAGAAAGTTGCGACGCTGAGGAGGCTGAGGAATTCTTTGCGAAACTCGCCACTTCAAAGGATATACTCAAACAAGTATGATTATGTAGTAGCTCCCCATCTATTCCTTCATCCATGACCGAGCGATGACGTTATTAATGGTTCTCACCCAACGATCAGCTTTGCATTACATTGTCATGTTTATTCAAAGGCAGATCGGAGAAAAAGCTTTGAATGAAATGAGTTCAAAGTCTCATCAAATAGTCAGTTTGGTTCTACTACAGTAATTCAAATGATTGGTATGCATATCTGGATCAATGTATTAATTCATTTTTTAGAATAACATGAATCATCATGATTATAATTATAATAAAATCACTTTTCAGACATTTTTGTGGCAGTTATCTGAGCTCGCATTTTTCATTCTAGAGAAGAAAATTAACCTTCATTCACCATTACATTAGCAGCTTGCCCGCTTATAAGCTGCAGTCAAAAAAATTGAATTACATGAAACTCAATTTTGAATTAATATCTTGGTGTTGTTTCATTGCTTTCTATTTTTTGGTCTTGTCTTTTAAACTGCTAAGATTAGAAGTATATATACTTTTTCTTAAAATCAATTTTCGTTGCTTCGTTTATTTAAGCCATAGAAAAAGATAAAAAACTTCTAGCTTCAAAGGCGATGGTTCTGGGTCTCCAGCAACCTCAATTCAGGAACTTGCACATTTTTTGTTCAGCTTATCAATTCGATGCGTGACTGAGCTTCCATTGCTTTAGTCTGGGAAACTTCATCATGTTGGCCTAATATTTGCGGTATACAGTTCCAAAAAATTTTGGTTGACAGATAGTACATGTAGTTTCTTGCACGGTGTATGTTCAGTTTACCAGTTTGTGTGACTCTACATGCTTTATTAGCACCTACTTTGAGTCAAATACACCACTTATGAGCAAAATAAGTGTAGCTCAACTGGTTTGATTTCTTATGATGAAACTAGCCCACACAAATTCAACTTCTAGATTTGACACGGTTGCTCACGTTTACGGTAAATTATTCTTTCAGTAGATGTACTCGTTGACAACGAGGAATCCGTGATGACTTTGTCAATCTCAAGATATGTTGATTTAGTCTTTCAAATATGCTCATAAAGATAAGGTATGGGCGCACGCGTTCATAAAAAGTGTGCGCACGTTGTAAGCGTCTGCGTACGTTTGTACTGTGTTTCTCAAAAAAATACACCACTTGTGAATTGAGGCAAACATAATGAAAGTTTAATGATAATTATATTATTAATTTATTTTTGTTATTCTGATCATCATTGCAAATGCTTTTATAGGTTCATTAATGATTTTGGCGGAAAATCTTCTCCAAAGAGCCATAACCACTAGGGGTGAAGAATATATGAATTTTTTTATAAGGAGATTCTAGCTAGATAAACATAAGTTTGATATAGTGGAAATAGATATAGCCCTATTGTTAGGACGGAGTTGTTGGTATTTTTTACTAAGAGATAATTATAGTTGGATGCTTGTTAGTAGTACATATTAACCTAATGCTTAAGCTCAATATATCTCCATAAATGGTTACGATTCGCTTGTCTTTTGTTGTTTGAACATTTGCTTATTGTTATTCCATCTATTTTTCATATATATTAATACACCGGAGTTGTAATTGTGCCAACGAGTGAATGTTCCCGATCATAATTTAAGAAAACGTTAATTATATCCATGTCATTATAACTTTCATTGTATGAAAATATGTCAATACTATTCGTCTATACGTAACCATATCATTATAATTTTGTAATTATTCAATATATATCACTGCTGAATTAAGATTGTATTATACTAGTACATAGTTTTTTTAAAAAACACTCAATAGTTATTTAATATAATTTTATTTTTTTAAGAAACACAATAATTATTTAATATAATTTTATTTGGTATGATTTGAAATAGATGTATTTTTTTTTTGCAACACACGTACATCCAACTCAACTAGTAGTAGTATAGTAGTAGTATAGATATAGATTAATTGGTGATTGATATTATTAGAGCATCATCAAGAGTCTCAAAACAAATCCCCATCCTGATTGATCTCGGAAATGTCCCCGCCTGCAGCATCGCTGAGGGCTTGTCCGCCGCTGAGCTGCCCCGCCGTCCAACACATCTCCCCCGCAGCCAGCGACTGAGGCTGGCGTCGATTTGTCCACGGAGTGGTCTCTTGCTGAAGAAGAGGAGTTCCTTGTGAAAGTAGTAATTTAGGCTGAGTTAGCTTTCTCAACTTATCTATTTTTTTCACGCGTACGTTTTTCAAACTGCTAAATGATATGTTTTTTTAAAAAAATTTCTATACAAAAGTTGCTTTAAAAAATCATATTAATTTATTTTTCAAAAAAAATTAATACTTAATTAATCATACATTAATGAATCACTTCGTTGTACATGCGTGAGGATTAGGTCTCATCCCCAAGTGGCGAACACTTAGGCTGTGTTCTTCTCTCAGCTTTCTGAACTCATCTTTTTCGTTTTCCGCGCACATATTTTTCAAATTGCTAAATGATGTGTTTTTTGAAAAAAAAAATTTATAAAAAAAATTGTTTTAAAAAATCATATTAATATATTTTTAAAAAAAATTAACTAATACTTAATTAATCATGTAATAATACGTGTTTCATTTTACATGAGGGAAAGGAAGGAAGGCAACCGAACACACCCACACCCTTAGGCGTGTCCGCCGCCGATTCTTTCAACAGCCAACGTGAATGAATCCCAAACCTTTCTCTCTCTTCTCGATTATCAGTAGTTGTATCTATTTTATTTCTCAAAATTTTCAATTTGTAATGAGGCATTTCAATCATTGTTGTTTGCAAATGGTACAATACAGTCTGTGTCAATAGTTTCATGGACAGTAGCACTGGAACACTACTAGAAACACTTAAACCTAATTCTAATTTGCATATTTTGATATATTGTCAAGTGCAGTAGCAAAAATGCTATTGTAGGGGATAAAAATGATGAGAGAAGAAGAGAAGGGTCATGATCTCTCTCCCCTAGGTGGAGAAATGATATAAACACGACATATCGTGCTTTTGTTGGAGGTTCTGTTTTTTCTTTTTTCTTTTTGGCTCCTGACATGGCAATAGCTCTCTCCACTATATGGGATGTTCTTTACCATCTGTCAAATAGAAGTTAAAATTTGCAGGAAAATGCATAAATGAATATATCATGCATTAATCAAACAATTTATGAACCTTTAATTATCTGTAAAACTGCTGATCAAGTGAGAAACTTACAGTTAAAGGCTAATTGGTTTACGCCATTTAGTAAATTTGCAGGGTGTTGGGCTGTGGGCACTGTATATATAGATAGGGTTAGTATGTTGATGTTGCTTGCTTGTTGTTTCTTCCTGGTTCTGCTGTTGCTTGTCGCTACTGCTGATTACGTTCAGTTCATTATATAGTACAATGGACAATGGCTCTTCTGTTGCTGAATGCTGGCGGGTGCTGTTGATTGTTCATGTTGCTGACTGCATTTGCTGCTGTTGCCAGGGAGTTATGTTTCCTGCACTTTGATCACAAGAGTGGCAAAATGGTTGGCCTAATGGCTGCTGGTCACGCTTAGCGGCGGTCGGTTCGATGCTAGTTTTCTTTTGGGTCTGTGTGTGTTGGTGTTGTCAGTGTGTGGGTGATGATTATTTTTTTCCTGGTTATTATCTCTTAGAGTTGTAATCTTGATATTTTTTCTGTTTTATCAATATAAACTTTGCACTATCTTATGTGAATTGTTAAAAAAAAAGTGGCAAAATGCTAGTGATCACAGAAGTTTCTGCTGCTGCTGCTGGAATCAAATGCTGCCGCTGTAAATGATTGCGGTCGCGTGGAGAGGAGCGCGCACGACAATGGAGGGCGGGCGATCGCGTGGAGGTGCCGATACAATGCCATCACGCGGAACAACGGAAATAAATTAATTTTTGTTTGTAAAAAGTTATCAATGGCCCCCATTTTTTAGTTTTAGGAAATCAATTTTAAGCTATCTATTGAAGACTGGTAATATAATATACTTGTGACGGCTAAATGCTATGTTGATTAAAGATAAACATCTATAATCAGAGCTATAGAGATATACGCTTCGGCTGAATTCTGTTAACAAGTCTCGTGTTCCTGCATCATCTTGTATACATATCCGACTTGATCAATGGTTCGTTGTTTTGCTATCTATACTCATGTAGGGACTACTTCTTTAAAAAATAGTGGTGGTGATTCTGTCTTTTCAACTTTTTTAAGAAAAAATTTTCTCCATCCCAAAATATAATAAGTTTTAGAGTTAGACACGGTTATTATAAAAAAAGTGAATAGAATTAAATAGAAAGATATTATGATTGGTTGAGAAGTAAATGTAGACAAGAAAAATGAATGAAAAATGAATGGTGAAGGGTTGTGATTGATTCGGAAAAAAATGTTGGTAAAAAAATTATTGTATTTTAGAACAAATCTTAAGTGCTAAAAATTACTATATTTTGAAACGAAGTAAATAGTTGACATGTGAAGCTAAAGAGCCCACATATCAACTACTCCCATCGATTCTTTATTTTTTTTGAAAAGGAAAAAAATTAGTGTGAAGCTGAAAAGATTTACATGTGATTTACAAATATGTATAACAATTAAAAAATAATAACAATATATTAATAATATTTTTTAATTAAAATCCCGTTGCAAAGATTTACATGTGATTTATAAATATGTATAACAATTAAAAAACAATAACAATATATTAATAATATTTTTTAATTAAAATCCCGTGGCAACAAACGAACAATATACTGGCATCGAAAAACTTTCGTAACACCACGAACCGACGTATTACGGGGTGGCTTTGATCGATGTCGGAGAGGCAGATACTGTACCATGGGGCAGGCAAAATGTGCATGTTAGAAAGAGACCAGGAAACGACGATAATTAAGTTGATGGGATCAATCAAAAGGACACGAGGATCAGAGGATGCGGTAGTACTAGTGACCAGTGACAGTTAGCAGTGGCGATTCGTTTAACAAGCTGTATAGTTGGTGCCGGCCGGCGCCGGCGAGGTGAGGTGGACGGCGGCGCGGCAGACGGGGCAGCGGGAGGCGGCCTGGATCCACGGCACGGCGCAGCCCCAGTGGAAGCGGTGCGCGCAGGGGAGGCGCGCCACCGCCTCACCGGCATGCAGCTCCTCCAGGCACACCGCGCACTCCTCCTCCTCTTCCTTCTCCGGCGTCGGCCTCCGCCCTAACCTCCTGAACCACCGCCGCCGCCGTCGCCGCCCTTCTTTCCTCGTGTACACCTCCCGCTGCGGCGCCGCCGTAGCACTAGTAGCTGCCGACTGCTCGCCGCCGTCGATGCTGCTCATGCTCGTTCCCGCCACCTGCGGCTGCGGGCAAATCAATTTGCCCGCGCTGTTATGCCTGCATGCATGCAAAATTATTAGTAAACCGTCGTTATTAGTTATTGAACAAACAAACTCCAACGAGATTAGAGCACCTTTTGACGACGACGGCGGCGGCGGCGGCGGCGGCGGATTCCCTCTGGCTCCGCAGCTTCTGGTCCAGCCTCTCCTTCGCCTCCCGCGCGTTGCTGTCCAGCGTCCACCACCCGTGCCCGTGCTGCTCCTCGCACGTGCCGGGGCCGCTCCTCTGCTGCTGCAATATAATTCCAATTCCAAATCGTGATGTTAAATTCAATAACCGAATTCCAAATCGTGATGTTAAATTCAATACCCGTTGTACTGTGTATTTAAAAAAACAAAAATCAATTCGCGCATCCAACCATGCATTAGTTGATCTCGACATCTCCATCGTACCTTTGAACCGGAGGAGCCAAGGAGGGCGTGGTCGTGGCCGCCGGCGTACAGGCACAACGACGGCCGCCGCGTCCCGCACGGCGCCTCCCCGCCCGCCGACCCGCCGCCCTGCCGGAGACGTCGCCGCCGCGCGCACTCCACTCCGGGAAGCATCCCGGCCATCAGTACCATCTACCGATCGATCAACCTCTACCTATCTACGTAAGCCAGCGATCACCGCAGAAGCAACAACACACCATCTGCCTGACTGCCTAGCTAAGCTACCAGCTACCTACCTAGCTAGCTGCGAGATTCAGAAGCTGGAATCCATTGGAAACCTTCCATTTTGGAGCAAGAAGATGATCAGGAACTCATCCATCTCCTACCAACCATAAATTTTGGAGGGGAGATTAGAGGAGCAGCCAGCTAATTAAGTTTCTGTCTAAATTAAGGAGAGGGAGAAGGAGAGCTCATCATGCTCATGCACTCTCTCTCCCTCCCTCTCTAACGCGTGGCCATGCCAATTGCTCAGCTACCTCTATACGTAGCTGCCTGTAGGCTGATGGATATAGGATATATCGGTATGTTTTTATGTGATTCCTGTGGCCCCATGTGAGAGGAATTTCTACCGAATTTTAACTTTTGTTATGACCAACCTGACGTGACAAATTTGTTATCACCACATTTCTCATGTTTATTCCTACTCTTTTTTTAAAAAAATAATGTTTATTTCTGCATTAATTTGTAGGCAAAGTTTAAGGCGACAACAGAGCCGTCTGGATGTACTTTCCATGCATATTGGAAATAGAACAAGAGATTAAAAAAAATGAACCCATTAATCTGGCAAATAATGGAAGAAATATGTCACTTCGTAATCGCATTTCTTTTTCCACAAACAAGACCACACTGAGTGGCAGCAATCAAAATCTGGCAAATATGCATGAAAGTAACAAGGTTTGACTTAGTGCAAAGAAGGAAAAATAATACCTCTCAATCGCTTTTGATCCTCCATTATGTGCTTGTGTGCGGTTTCTATCAACAGCGCTTTCCTCCAATGCAATTCATGTTCATGGCGAACAAGACAGGGACCAGCCACTTTGGAGCATCCTGGCTGTGGCTGCCATTCTGCATTATTTGTGGCGCCCACCCACACCAAATGACCGCCTTGCTGTATTAGCTGCATAATCCCAGCACCATTCATCGACACGACAGATGATGACAACACTGCGAAAACAAAAATACGTGATCAAAAATCTTACACGACGAACAATCCAATTCTGAGTTGTTGCAGAAACCAGGATAGAGGGGGAAAAAATCTTGGGTTCATACCACGGACCGAATTTAAGCTGGAGAAAGGACGCCTCCTTTTCTATCGGTATCTATGAGTGGGTGGGCAAATGTGACTGGAATCCAAAGAGAGCATTGGTGAATAAGACTATGATATGATGCCCTGTTGCTGTTGCTCTTCTTTCACCATTTACAGCGTGATCATGATCTTGTCATTGCCATCCTTCTGTCATTTTAAATCCTTCTCAAACAAGAGTAGGTAATTAACCTGGTTGTTTTTGTAGGACACCATCCTGCTGAAGCTGAATCCAATGCAAGATCCTGTTTGGAGCTGCTTTCTGAAAATTTACGTATTGTAAACTGGTCCTGCAAGGAATAAATAAATAAGAGACTAGGGTCTCAACTCAAATGGAGACTTCTTTATGTGATGATCTAATATTGGAGCAACTGGATTGAGGCTAAATAGGATATGGTTAATGTTAGGTGTTCCAGATACCTAAAGGGCGCCTGTATGGCTAGACATGGAATCCAATCACCCATGCATATGTTTGCCTTCCCCAAGTATCTTTACACAAGGCAAGATGATATATCCTTGGAAACTTTTATTCCCCCTTTAGTACACCACTAGGATGTTAAAGCAAATGCACTATATTCAAAGCCATCTTGGATAGGAACATTCACACAGTTGGAATCACGTACTGCAGCAGATCAACTACCTTTTAATTCACCTTTTCTGTAGCAGCAATTATCTTTTGGTGATTCATTTCCTTGTCTTCATGCTTCCCAGTGGCAATGAGATGTTGCATCACTGATCACTCCAGACCTAGTACGTTTTATAACAGCTAAGAATTTAAACAAGAAATCTACCATTTCACAGAAATATATTCAGTACCTTTCAGTATACTGCCAATGGATGCATACACTGTTTGCCTGATGTTGGGGGCCTGACAGAGTGACATAACTGATCTACCATGATAGTGACATAACTGAAGCTGTTTCAGCTGCAAAATCAAGAGCACTATTCATCTTGATGGGATGCAGGGATCTTGTCAGGCAAGACTCAAGATGCTTGCAGAATGTTTTGTTCAACTGTTGGCCCAGCTTGTGCGCTCCCTACTTGATGGAGCCTAATGCAAATAAAGGACGCCAGCACTAATAAAACTATATGTTTCATGAAAGAAACAAATAAGTGAAAACCAAAATAAACCTCATGGTATGAAAAACTAGGTAAAGAATGTAAAGGCAAATTGTGAGCCAGTCACCTGCCTTTTGCATACTTTGTCTTGGTCTATCCACAACCTACAACCTAAAATTATGCAACTGAAGCAATCCAACATTAAAACCAAAGATTGGAAATACAGCACCATTATTTACTTATCTGCACCCTTACTTTGTCTGGAATTTTCTTTCTGGCGCTAAGCATAACAGCATCCTGAGACCTAACATAAACCAAAGCAGCACAGGAGTAGAAGAATAGCATAGCAAAGCTAATAAACTTACATTGGATTCGTGTCCTTCATCTTGTGCATGAACAGGGCAAGCAGGTCTGCAGATCTGAAAAGGTTGAGTACCAACAAAGCAGATAGAATTGGCAAACCCCCATCAGGGATGGTATGCTGGAAGAAATATGTATACGTAAAACTGATTTTAAGATCCATCATCAGTATTTGGTATAGATTAGGTTAGTTCTTAATACGTAAAAAAATCAGCAAGATGTTTATTCCACTTTAGAATAAAATAAATGCTGTAAACTCTGTAAAGACTAAATACCACACATATATGAACAATCAACGCCAAAAAATGTAGCCTAACAACATGGGAATGATCAGGCTCTGTGGAGCAAGCCCAAAATAGGCTTAGCCCAGCCAGCCCAAGTTGCATCAGCCTATCATTTTTATATTATTTTTGTGAGAACATGTTCCCATCCTATGCAAAGACCATTGGGCTGGTCTAACCCAATTAACAAATACATGATCAGGCTAGTCAAGAGAGCTTAAAAAACTTTTTCTTTTTCTTCTGTTTATATGTGATCATTTACTGTAGGAATGAGCTCTTTCCTGATTAGTAGGTTACCTTACCAAGCTATCTTCTTGTTTACTTTACTATTTCTATCTACTCGCAGCAATTAATAACAGCGCATAAAGTATGCTAAAAACCTTAAAGTTTAAGCTTCATCATAAGTTGATAATAGTAAATGCTAAAAATAATTAATTAATACGGTTATCCACTCGCAGCAAACTGCAACACAAGAGAACCCCCAATTTTTTTGCCTGGTGGTCATCATTGTATATATCTAAGCTTCACTACCTAAAAAAGACTATGGAAGTAAATGAATTACCAATGAATAAAAGTAACTGACAACAATCATATCACCAACAAGGATTATATGAATGGTTAATAGAATCCAGGAGTGCTGAGATTTTTCTCAAACTGTATAATGGAAAATATAAATGAGTACACTTCAAATGGTAAGACGAACTGGTCAACGACTAGTAAGCACACCTAAAAATAAACATGTACACAAATTAGCACTTCACACAAATATAACACATCAGTTTTTGTCATAATAAATGACACTGATATGCTTAAATAGTAAATTCTATCCATAGTAGTACAATGAATATGAGAGTAAGCACACTTGAACATTAATGATGTACACAAAAGAAACATGGCAATATCTCAAGTAGCAAATAAATGCTAACTCATGTGCTTAAAAGAGTAAACTTTATCCACATCTGTGAGCTTAACTACTTAAGTCATACAGTTTGGGATATTGATCCAACTCTAACAGCAATGTCTTTCAACTGGGAAGAAAGAGCTGTTCTACAAAATTGGGACAGGGAAGACTGCTATTTATATCACAAACCGTGTGTAAGAATCAATGATACCGAACAATAATACAACAAGGCGGCAGCTATGCCAAAATCCGTGTGCCTATACCCCCCATCAAGGAGATGATGGGTCTTTAAAATGGTGCATGTATGCAAAACTGAGACAAAGCTCCTGATCACGCTTATCACCCCAGCCACCCCATCCTTTGAAGCCAGCCTGATACCCCTCCTGCCTCTTAATGATATGTACTGGCCAGTTAGCTTTGATGTTAGGGACCTTATCAATGGCATCTAATTGTACTGCTGCGTCGCCATTATCCACACAGACATTGCTCGATCCTTGGCCTTGGTGCAGGCCACACTTGCCGAAATGTGCAGCACTCCTCCTAGGCCCCCTCAGGCTGTAAACAGGAGATCCAAATGATGGATACACGGTTGCCCACATCGTTATATCCCAATTGTACTCATCGAATGTGCAGAACTGCTTAGCTTTGGCATGAATCTTCCTCCACACTGTCCTGTTGAAGGCATAGCCAATGTTACCCATCTTCTCAGCAATCAAGCTCTCCCAACCTTCCCCTTTCGCTTTGACATCCGATGGTGCCAAGTTTATAGCATAGCACTGAGGACACTTCTTAGGCTTCAAGTCGACAAGCAGCTGCGCATTCCGGTACGCATTGGGGAAGATGTAATGATCCTCCTCGATGAAGAGGATGTGCCCATCGAAGTCCCTGGTCTCCTCTAACCCATCCCACACGGTGTTCATCATCCACCACCAGTGGTGCTTGAGCGACACAATCCTTGGCGAGCGATGGTTGCCGTACTGGTCCGGGTCGCCCTGGCAGTGCTTCTCGGCCGCCTTGTCCTGGCCCTGGCAGTCCCCGGACGAGACGCCGGGGAAGGCGTCCGGGAAGAGGTGCGGCGAGTAGGGCGCGAAGATCTGCTTGACCTGGCAGAAGGTGATAGCCTGCACGATCTTGTCCATCTCCGGGAAGTAGCCGTCGTGGCTGACGATGAGCAGCGCCTCCCCGATGCCGTCGACGCGGGAGAGGCTGTCGACGACGAGGCGGAGGTAGCGGGGGCGGTTGTGGACGTAGAGGACGATCTTGAGGTGGCCGTCGGGGAGGCGAGGGAAGCGGTCGGCGTTGCGGGGCGGGAGCGCGTTCCGCTGGGAGAGGGAGAGGGAGAGCGCGCTCTGGCGCGGCAGGCGCGGGGTGAAGTCCGGGTCGAGCAGGATCTTGCGCTGCGCGATGGTGTGGTTGTTGGCGCCGCCGCCGCCGCTGCCCCCTCCGGCGGCGGCGCGCGCCGCGGGCGGGACGAAGTCGTGGCGGCTGGCGCGGAGGATGGCGGTCAGCGCGAGGACTGCGAGCACGACGACGGCGAGGAGCGGCGCGGCGCGGGAGCGGAGGCGAGCGCGGTGGTGGGAGGAGGCGGTGGCGGTGGCGGTGGCCATGGCGGCGGCGGATCTCGAGCCGTGCGGTTGTTGGCTGCTGGCTACTGCATTCGCATCTCGATTAGGCCGGCCAAGTGCGAGATTTTTCCTTCCTTCGCTTCTTCTTTTCCTTGGCTTTGCCTTTCGCCTTGCCGTGTGGCTCAGGCTGGCTGCTTTTACCGTCTCCTCGTTGTGATCCAAATTCAAACTTTTTTTTTATACCTGAACTTCAAATTCAGACTGCTCCAAATTCAAACTTAATTTGATATGAACTGTGGTAAATAGTTACTATATTCCAACTGCTAATCAGTTGCTTTCTTTCATGCCGTGCAGTGTGGGGGTAAATGGGCAAAACCGGAGCGACTGAAAGTGACGCGATGACAATTTCCACCACTAGTACTACCAAATTGGCCTGTTTGGCAGCCGGGTATCTAGCAGGTCGTACTCCATAGCAGCAGCAGCAGCAGTCTTTCGTTGACTAGGTTGCCGTTCCAATCCGGGCCTGCAAACGAGGCGGTTAGTTTTGACTAACTAATCCTCGTTGACATGATTGGTTAGTGAACTTCTCTCTAATAACTAATCACGGTCACGGCATATACCGTTGGAATAACTGCAGGACTCGACGCATTTGCGAACTGGAGCCGTTAGCCCTCCGGTAAACGGCGAACAACGGGAAATCGCCGAAAGCTGGGGAGTCGGAGAATAAAACTCCAACCCCAAGCGTGGGCCTTGGCCTCTTCCGTTAATGAATCATCCCGCCCGCATCAGCCGCACGGCCCATGGAGTGGTAACTCTTAACTCCGTCATGGAAATTGGGAAGCACCTCATTTTTCACTTTTGCTTTGTTCGGGGAGCTCGAGATTTTGAAAAGGCTAAGGGTGAGTTTTTGGGTTTCTGACTTCTGGTTTATTTTTTAAATTATACAGCTATATAGGATTATAGTCTGGATTATAATTAGAACTGTTTGAGGAGCACAAAATTATAGAAGCCGTTATGACTGAAGCTCCCCCACACGTGACCTAATGGTTAATGTATATAGTCTATCAGTCCTTAGCATCACTAGTCGTCACCATGCATTACTAGGCTAGCTATTGTTGTGATATTAGAAAAAATGTTTAACTTTTTTAAGATTTAATAGTTCAAAAATCATAATCAATAATAATTAACTTTTAATTTGGTTTGGAGTATTAGTTGTAAGTTTTTCATGTTTTACTAATTCTGAAGTTTGGAATCAATAAAATTGAGGTGTATTCAGTTTTGGATCGCAATTCCAACAATGTGTAGAGTAGATGGATTTTTAACGTGTTACGATATAAATACAGATTTACGGTCATGATAAATCTGCATTTATCAGAAGTGATATTTCTTATTAATGCGAGACCTCATGTGAATTGTTCAATTAGGTACAGACATACCTACAATATTTTCTTTATTCCAGTTTGATCATTCTCTAAGCAAAGGGCATCAAGACCAAAGACATCAAAATATTCATCATTCTCAAATTAATTCTTAATTCTCACCGGTTAAAGTGTTCTCTCGCTTGATGTCCCGTTGACTGCTCATGTTTTAAATATTGCATGACATTGCATCAATAGAAATTAATTTTGGTTGGTTACATGCGACACATTCAATGATGCGTATTTACTTTTTGCACAAATAAATGAAAAAACATTGGTTAGATGATGATTATTTTGAAAAAAAAACCTCAAAATCTTAAAACATGATCAAAATGGGATAAAGCGAGTAATATGTTAGATACATTATCAATGATTAGAGTCATCCTGGTACGTCTAAGCTCGTACGTCTAAGGAAAATAAATGGTTTAGTCCTAGCATTTCATAACCTTCGCTCCTAAAACAACGTTTTAGTACCACTACTTTTCCAGCTAGCCAATGACTAGTTGGAGTATTGGCGAACCGTTGACCTTAACTGTGTGCACTAATTTGCTTATCATTTGTCCTACAATTTTGTAAACCGCTGTCAAAATTAAAAAGGTAAAACTTTATTTTAGAGCTGGATTTTTTAGAAGGGAGGAGAGGGGTTCATAGTAGTTTCTTAAATTTTTCATTACAAATTATTTTTGGGTCGCTGATATCAGGTAGGACTCAATCCTGACTGACAATATTACTCGAGTGGATGCTATACCATCTCCTACTAATTTCCCTACATTCTTTTAGCCGGACGTCAAATTTGAATGGCTTGAAATCAAGTTTGTTTTGAGTTGAAAACTTACCATGGAAATAGCCGCTTAACCGATTGTTTTCCTGCCGTGCAGTCCGTGCCTAGATAGGCAGAAGGCGGAGTCGGTGAGGTCCCGTTGGAACGTACGCACCTTAGAGACAACGACGAGTCGTTAGCACATAATTAATTAAATTTTAATTATTAAAAATTTAAAAAATAGATTTATTTAATTTTTTATAGCAACTTCTAATTTTTTTTATGAAACGTATCATTTAGTAGTTTCAAAAGCATGCTAACAAAAATTTAAAAAAATTTATATCTTTGATGAAGTTTAGAACGAGACCTCAGATACCAAGTTGACCTGTTTGACAGCCACGGAAAGTATTTCACCATTGACTAAGTTGCCTTGCCTTGTAGGCGTACAAACAACGCACTTGGTTTGGTAGTGTATGTAACTAATCGTCTAATCATGATTGGCGTCATTGGATCCGTAAGCCTCTCTTTGAATTAATCACGGCCTTTCCCTTTGAATAATTAGACTATTACCTTCGTTTTAAAATAAATTTATTTTTTATATATTCAACACATTCCAATACAAAATTAAAAAAATTAAAATACTCATACTTTATCAAATTCCAATACAACTATTTTTTATTTTATCTGTTCCCAATACAATTATTCTATATTTTTACAAACTCCAATACAATAATTACTCTAAAAATAAATTTATTTTGGGACACATGAAAGGAGCTAAAAATAAGGCATGTTTGGTAGGACTCAAACTTTTAAATTTATATTCAAAAGCTAGGTCTAGAATAAGAGCTGTGGAACAGTTTAAACCCAGCTTCATTATTCTAGTTTATTTTGTAAGAAAATTTTGTCAGCCCCATTCTCATTTTAAGTAAAATTAAACCTGTTTGGTTGGACTTTAACTTCAAAAATAAAAATAAAGTTGGAGCTAAAAAAATCTAACAAGCATGCCTTTTCGATTGACGTGGATTAGATGAGATCCCTCCGTGGGGGTCGGAAAATAAAATTCCGAACCCCCCACGCGTTCGGCTCCGCTGCTCGCCGCCCGCACCAACCGCGTGCGCGGCACAGGCCTCGGGCGATCGGTTTGTGATGGGCCGAGCACGAGTTGCCAACGGGCTCGGTGCCACTACTACTTCCATGCCGTGCCGCCCGGCCCAGCACCCACACCACCGACCACACACACACACACACAGCGCGTCGCCGTCGCACGCGCCGGCAGATCGCTCAGTTTGCCAGCCAAAGCCAGCGCGAATGCGCGATCGCACGCTGCGTGGCGAGCGAGTGCGATGCCGGAGCTGCATACGGCCGGTGTCATCGCTTCCATAATGAGTTTGTTGCCGCTTGAAATCAACGACACCGCAACTCCAGTAAGCTGCCCCATCCATCCAATTGACGCGATGCAACTCTGTACCGGTGAGGAACTTCAGAAGTTCAGATCACGCGCAAATCAGGTTACAACAATCCAACGACGCACGGACTAATGTAATTAATGATTCATGTTTATGACAACTTTCTTTGCCAATATTTTTCAAACTCTTTTAGATTTAATTATCAACTTTCTAATTATTACAAACTCAATTTCATCTATATTCCATCCATAAAAACTTTAGAATGCAATCTTTATGTTTAGGGTCCTTTAATTTGGAGGAAAAAACTTAGGAATTTTGAAGGATTTTAATCCTATAAAAAAAGTCCTATGGATGTCTTTGAAACAAAGAATTTAATCATATTCTATCCTTTAAAAAATCTATGAAATGAACAATTTTGTAGAGATTTTGGAGAAAATTTAGCAAGAGTTTCAATCTATTGGAAAATTTTCTTTGAGTCTATCTCTCTCGTCCAATTTTTGTGTTTTTCCTGCGGTCCAATCAAATGATTATTCCTGTGTGTTTTTCTATATTTTGCACTTAAATTTCTATCAAAATGATGTGTTTTTCTTATTTTTTTGTTTTTTATCCCTACGATTCAAAGGCCCTTGTATTGTGGGTTATACTTCACTACCGTCACAAGTGATGGACGTCGTAGAACTTGACAGAAGACTAAACATGACTTAAGTTTAGTTTGCTCCCTATTGTTACAGAAGAACGTTGTTTTAAATATGTGTAGCTATCGTAAGTTAACTTCGATCGTAGTTTATGGCGTAGGATATAACTAGGTTCTAGTGATATAAAACTACATAGCCAAATGTCTTGTAATAAAAGTTTCCATATTATTCATGCAAAAGAATTGCATGGTTAAAGTCATGTCTTATTTGCCTTTGAAAATGTTAAAACGATGTTAATTTTTTCAAAGAAAATCCAAAAAATACCATTGACAAGCATCTAACTCTAAGAAATATCATCGACGATTACGAATTCTATAAAATACCATTGCACAAATAACTTTGACCCAAAAATGTCATCGTCGTTAGGGTTTCGTTAGTAACTCTCCGTTAAGTGTTATAGGATGAACAATATATTTAACGGCGTGGGATAGACGGAATCCTAACAATGATGATATTTTGGAGACAAAATCACTTGCACGATGATATTTTTTGAAACTTGCACTTGTCGATGTCATTTTTTGAATTTGATTGTTTGTCACTAATATTTTTTGAAATATCTCATTTTCTAACTGAAAGGAGTCCAATGAAATAGTGTTCTCGATTACCGACAAAAGACAGTAACCATGTGCGTGTCCTCATGCGTCGAGGCAAAATAAATGGAATACGGGCAAAACGTTGACCTTGACTGCGCACCATGCTAACATTCAATCACGACAGTGACATTTAAGATCTAACAAGTAAAAACATTTTAAAATTCAAACGAGCTCCCGGTTACAGGAGAAGTATAGGACGCCCAAGTCCAATGGGAAAAAAAATCAACACAAACTAAAAAATCTTGAGAGAGTTTCAAGCCATGTTTAATTTATACCACATGTTATCTACTTCTATAGATATAATTAAACATTTTAAAATAGATATAACAAATAACTTGGTTTAACAAATATAGGGGTTGTTCCCAAAATAAACCTTACCAGATTTTAATAGTGCTAAATTTTGGTATTGTTAATATTTGATAAGGTTGAGAAGTATAAGTTTTATTTAGTTTGCTACCTTTATCAGATTTTTGTGAATAAAAGATTTTAGAGTTATCAAACTTTGGTAGCGAAGGCAGCTTACCAAATTTTAACAAAGCCAAAATGATAAGGTTAATTTTGGTAGTAATGAAGTGAACAGACTCGTAGTCGAATAAAGTTTATTGAGGAGATATACAGTTTTAAGCATGGAACAAATGAGTTTCAAAAAAGAAAAGCATGAAACAAGTAACCTATTTCACTAATAATCCGATGAATAACGCTGAAAAAACGTGGTCTTAGAACAAGGAAAATATTAACCTTTATTTTTTAGAAGTACTACAGAAAAAAAAATCATCTCGACGTATAAACCCAACCAAACACCCCCTCGCCCACCCCCCTCCATTCCGCCGCCCCACACCCAGATCTACTCCACCGCCACCGCCGCCGACATCCCCCGTCTCCGGCGAGCCCCCCGCCGCCCTCCTCGCCGGAGAACCCGCCTCCCCCCAACCCCAAAGCCTCCCCGTCTCATTCGCCCCCACCGGATCCACCCTCAGATCAAAACACGCCCTACCACACACCGATCCAGATCCATGGCGCGCCTCCTCTTCCTCGTCGTGGCGGCGGTTTCGGTGTTCCTCTCCGCGCCCGGCGCGGAAGGGTTCTACCTCCCGGGGAGCTACCCGCACAAGTACAACCCGGGCGAGCCGCTCAGCGTGAAGGTGAACTCCCTCACCTCCATCGACACCGAGATCCCCTACGGCTACTACAGCCTCCCGTTCTGCACGCCTCCCGAGGGCGTCAAGGACAGCGCCGAGAACCTCGGCGAGCTCCTCATGGGCGACCGCATCGAGAACTCCCCCTACCGCTTCAAGATGTACACCAATGAGTCCGACCGCTTCCTCTGCCGCTCCCCGCTGCTCGCCGCCGACACCTTCAACCTCCTCAAGAAGCGCATCGACGAGATGTACCAGGTTAACCTCATCCTCGACAACCTCCCCGCCATCCGCTACACCAAGAAGGACGACTACTTCCTCCGCTGGACCGGCTACCCCGTCGGCATCCGCGTCGGCGTCGACTACTACGTCTTCAACCACCTCCAGTTCACCGTCCTCGTGCACAAGTACGAGGAGGCTAATGTGGCCCGTGTCATGGGCACCGGCGACGCCACCGACGGCTTCCCTTCCGCCGGCAAGGACGGCGGCAGCGCCGGATCATCCGGTTGGATGGTTGTCGGCTTCGAGGTTGTGCCTTGCAGCATTAAGCACAACCCGGACGACGTCAAGTCGCTCAAGATGTATGGCAAATACCCGAGAAACATCAAATGCGACCCGACCACCGTGTCGATGAGCATCAAGGAGAATGAGCCCATCGTGTACACCTACGAGGTATCGTTCGTCGAGAGCGATATCAAGTGGCCCTCGAGGTGGGACGCCTACCTGAAGATGGAGGGTGCCAAGGTGCACTGGTTCTCGATCCTCAACTCGCTCATGGTGATTGCCTTCCTTGCTGGTATCGTGTTTGTCATATTGCTGAGGACCGTGAGGCGTGATCTGACGAGGTACGAGGAGCTTGACAGTGAAGCGCAGGCACAGATGAATGAGGAGCTGTCTGGGTGGAAGCTTGTTGTCAGTGATGTTTTCCGCGCGCCAAGCAACCCAATGTTGCTCTGTGTTATGGTTGGGGATGGTGTTCAGATCCTTGGGATGGCAGTGGTGACCATTCTGTTTGCTGCGCTTGGGTTCATGTCCCCAGCTTCCCGTGGTACTCTGATCACAGGCATGCTGTTCTTCTATCTGGTTCTTGGAATTTTGGCAGGATATGCCGGTGTTCGTGTGTGGAAGACAATCAAGTGCGGTGATCATACAGGGTGGATGGCTGTTTCGTGGAGGGTAGCTTGCTTCTTCCCCGGCATTGCATTCCTGATCCTTACCACTCTGAACTTCCTGTTGTGGGGAAGCCAAAGCACTGGCGCCATCCCCTTCTCGTTGTTTGTCATATTGATTCTGCTCTGGTTCTGTATCTCTGTGCCGCTTACTCTTGTAGGGGGACTCCTCGGTGCCAAGGCACCACACATTGAGTACCCCGTGCGCACTAACCAGATCCCTCGTGAAATCCCTCCTCAGAAGTACCCATCCTGGTTGCTGGTTCTCGGTGCTGGCACTCTGCCCTTTGGTACCCTGTTCATCGAGCTCTTCTTCATCATGTCTAGCATATGGATGGGGCGTGTGTACTATGTCTTTGGATTCCTCTTCATCGTCTTGTTGCTCCTGGTTATTGTCTGCGCTGAGGTTTCCCTGGTTCTGACCTACATGCATCTCTGTGTTGAGGATTGGAAATGGTGGTGGAAATCATTCTTCTCATCTGGATCTGTAGCGATCTACATTTTCTTGTACTCGATCAACTATCTTGTTTTTGACCTCAAAAGCTTGAGCGGACCTGTGTCGGCGACCCTCTATCTCGGTTACTCACTCTTCATGGTTATTGCTATTATGCTGGCTACTGGAACAGTGGGGTTCATTTCATCATTCTGCTTCGTCCACTATCTTTTCTCATCCGTGAAAGCAGATTAAGTTCCTCCCGATGCAGAGTGTATTACTCAAATGAGAGGTGAGAATAGTGGACATCAAAAAGTTTGTAGTCACAAAATCTTAGCTCATGTCATCTTTTGGTATACAAAGACTGAATAACTATTGTAAGCTTTACTAGGATTTATCAATGGGTTTTATGGAGAGATGTGCTAGCAGCTTGCACTATGTAATAGAATGAATTGGTTTATTCACATTTTGAGTCATTTTAGTTGCTTTTTCTGCTGCCATTTACTACTGTTAAGATGGAAGCTTAGTACTGCTGTTTGTTGCAATCTGTGTTTGGTTTAATTTTCCTAAAATGTTAGATCAATTTTTTGACTTCTCAGAATTGTTAAGATGTAAACTTAGTACTGCTGTCTGTTGCAATCTGTGTTTGGTACCGTTTTCCTAAAATGTTAGATCAATTTTTTGACATCACAAAATTGTGATGGTTTGATGCAATTGTTACATAATATAGTGATTATACTTATTTTTCTTTGCTCCAGAACTACAACTCCTACCTTGTTCACGGAAGAAACTCTCCTTATTTTGTATGGAGATTAAATTAATAGTCTTCATGTTTTGCATCTGACAGCTATACTTTAGATGTCTTTTAACATTGTTAAGTAGCTTACATACGACCCTATGCTATAATTCAGCTATGATATATGACATCTCAACATAATATTCCATTGATTGTGTGGCTTTGTTTCTCCAGTTGTTTTTTTACAATCATTGCTGAGTGGTTGCATGCCTCATTACAGCATGATATTCCATGTATTTCTTTATCAACTATCCCAAGCCTTGGTGATCCACATATTAAAGTGAACTAAAAGGTACCCTCGGCTTCAAACAGCTGAGTAAACCCCCTTTTGTTCAACTTAAAGATTGTTAAGAGTGTACGGAAATCTATTGCTGCAAAGCCTGGTAACCTTGGGTATTTGTAATGCCTTGTTCTTTGCTTTCTTTCAGTTCTTCTCTTGTCATATTTGTACTGTACTGGGACAGTTATTGCTAAATCAGAGGTGGTCCAAATTTGTTGATTTGCATTGAAGTAAGATTATACTATAACAGCATAGAAGACATGCATTTCTGGCGTCCTTGGTGTCCTTCCCTGTCATTTGTTTGTTGGCTTATCATTGCGATCCAAAACTCCAGGACTGCCGTTGCTGATGCAGCAACGAGGTGCTCCAGTCTCTTTCTCTTGCGGCAACAGCTTGTTCATAAACGATTTTTACATAGACATTTAACTATTTATCATTTTTAGTTTTAATGTTTAACTATTTGTCATGGGTTAATAACATGTGAGTCCGAATGAAAAATCATTAATTGTCACATCCAAGAGTGACAAATAGTTAGTTTTTCCGCTGGCATCAAGGCTTGGAATGATACCGTCCCGTCTGCTCCGTGCTTGACCTGTTGAAATTCAGAACTTGCTCTACTTGAAATTAAAAACTGCACTATTTGCAATGATCGCAATAATTTTACAACTACTGGAGTAATGAGGAATGGTGAGGACACCTAGCTTGCTTTGCTGCTCTTATCGTCTGTCAAACGCTTGGGTGTTGACTCGGCTTTTTGACCGAAGCACGGATCCATGCCGTGCCGTGGGTCGTGGCTGGTTACACACGTCCAGGGCTCGAAGCCACCGTATTTTACCGTGCAAAACTAGTCCGTCAAAGTAGACCCAACTTATTAAGAGCCCTATTGTTTGACATATTGAAAAAAAATGAAACGATATATTTACAAATAAAAAATAATTTTTAATAAAATTTTTATATACGTGTTTTTAACGATATAAAAACAAAGACTAAAAATAAACTACGATAAAAAAACCCTAAAATCAATTTTAAATTTAAGATTAAAAATTTAATTTTTGACTGAAAAACAAAGATGAGGATGCAAGATAACTACGCACAACTCATCAGCTCACATGCTCATCTTCGCCTGCATCTCTCGTCGCTTGTGTGGCTCTAAAACAAGAGTCTGAGCTGCATCGCGCGAGTGCCACGTTGAAACGACTTGAGCTATTCAGCTTCCTGGCGAGTCTGCCACCTCACGCTACCAAGAGAGGTTTACGGCTGGCTATCTTCAACTTTCCAGCAGCATCCGGTGGTTCGCCGACCTCAGGTTGAGCGGTCCGTTTCTTAAGTTGAGAAATTATCGTCCCAACCCATCTGAAATGTACTACTAAAGCTGCGTTCGTTATTTTAAGTTGAAAACTCACTCTTTTAGCACGTAAAACGAAACAGCTCAGAGCTTATTAGTACTAAAGCTCGTTATTTTACGTGAGCAACTCATTAGTACATAATTATTAAGTATTTGTTAATTATATTTTTAAAAATAGATTAATATGATTTTTTAAAACAACTTTCGTATAATTTTTTTTAAAAAATACACCGTTTAACAGTTTCAAAAACGTGTGCACGAAAAAAGATGAGTTGAGAGGATAGACTAACGAACACAGCCCTCTTGGGTGTTCTGATAAATCAAAGCCAAAATCAAAATATATATTTTTCAAATTTAATTTTAAAGTTAATTTTAAATTTTTTTAACATGATGTTTTAATATTGATTTTGAAGTCATTACGATCACATAACTACAAATTAATTTGTATTTTTTAATAAACCGTTTTACTGTCTCATGAGAGACTAACAAGCTCAGGGGCAATAATCATACTACGGAGTAATCACCTCTATACTCAGATCTTCGATTAAAGCAAGATGCACCTCAATTTGCAAGTTCAAATGTTAGATTAGACGCCAGCAATCCGCCGACCAGATTGCGTACACAAATTAATTTAAGCAATTTGACGATTACCACATCAAGAAGCAAAGCTGTCATCCGAATAACAACAAATACATAGCGGAACTTCACCGAAACTGACGGGGATAAGCTCGTTCTTAATTAAATGTTGGTACGCACATGATGATTGTGAAGCAACCTTGTTGAGAATCAAAGAGTAGTCTTCTTATTACTTTATACGAAGAATACAAATCCACAGGTAAAAAGCATGAGAAAAAAGAAGATAACCAAACTAAACTACCACTGATGTGTTTGAAATTCACCACTGCGAGGATCTGATACATAGTTGATTACCCGATAAGATATATCTTACAGACGAACATAACACCTAACATATAACTTAATTACTGGTGAGAACTTTATAGCTTACATATAGCACTGGACATAATACCTAACACGACTTGATGAAAACTATTTAGTACTACTATTCTTCACCTGACATGAACTCACGCTCACCAAAACCACAAATCACCCCCACTACCGACGAATTATTCATCTAACCAAACCTCTACTATTACCACTACTGCTGTACTAACAGATCAGCAACACCAGCCAGCCTAATTTCCCCCAAACTAACCCAATTTCGCAACCAAGACACCACCTAAGAACCAAACCAAACAAGACTAATCAACCTAGTGTTCTACGCGCAAAGAGCACCTTAGAAGCAAACCCAACATACTTCCACCACGAAAGTTTGAAACCTAACCACCACCAAATCCAACCACCGGCAGATGCGTTCCCCCAAACTCGTCCTCTGAAAAAATACCGGGAGAGTTTGATCGGAACGCCGCCGGGATCTGATCCGGACAAGCTTTCGATCGGATCGAAACCACCATGTAATCCATCCATCAGAGAAGAGAAGACGGAGTAGACTAGAAGAGGAGCGTGCACGGCTCACGGCTCCGGGGAAGACGGCGGTGAGGGAGGCCGTCAAGGGAGCTCGCCGATGCGGAGGAGGCAGCGGAGGCCGCGGGTCGCCTCGGCCTCAGCGCGACGGATGAAGGCGGGGAAGGGGAGGGAGCTTGGCTCCGGCGAAGCCGAGGAGAAGGCCGGGCCGGCGTAGCCTGGCGCGTCGGCGATGGACTTGATCTTCATCGGCACAGCGACCGGCTGCTGCTGCTGCTGCTTCGATCTGGTGGGGCGATGCGCCTTCTGGTCAGTCGGCGCGGCTTGCGCCACAGCCGGAACACGGGGCGCCCGCTGGTGAACCGGCAGGGCTTGCGCCGCAACCGGAGCAGGCGACGGCGAGGGAACCGGCGGCTCCTCGCCGCGCTTGAGGATCCGGATCTCCTCCATCACGAGCCGCTGCTTGGGCAACTCCTTCGTCGGCGACCCTTGCTTCCTCGCCACCGGCCTCGCCGGCGGCGAGCGACGTCCCTGGGGCGCCGCGGCCGCAGCCTTGGGAGGCGGTGACGCCACCCTCGCCGTCTTAACCACCGGCGGTGAGCTCACCGCCGCGACCTTCGGGGGCGGTGACGCCGGCTTGGTGTGCCGCCTCCGCCGAGGCTTCGAAGCCGGAGACACACTGAAGGCCTCCAGATGCATCCGGTTGTCGAGGACGTCATGGGATCTGAGCACCGCCGCCGTCGCCATGGCCGAACGCCAAGGTTGACTCGAGAATTTGGGAAGCGGAAGAGAAGAGAATCCGATGCGGCGAGAGAGAGAGAGAGACCTAACCCTAACGAGAGGGGAAGAGATTGGATTGGGATTGGGAGGGGAGAGAACAATGGGAGCAAAAACGCTTGGCCAAGAGGCGTCTTTTATAATCGGAGAAGGATGAGTACGAGTGCCACGACGTGGTTCAGTTTCCTTTTAGTATTACAATTAAATTAAATTATTTTTTTTAAAAAAAGAAACTCTGGCCTTGTCAGGTGTTGGGGGAGGAGGAGATCTTTTTATTCTGCGTGGCCGCCCGAGCGCCGTCGGATGCAGGAAGTGCTTTACACGGACGGATGGATGTGGTCGCGGGGTCGACGCAGAGATGGGCCCCGCGCTGCACCGCTTGCCTTTGTTGAGTGGGCCCCAGCTCGGGTGATGACCGACATGGGCGGCTCAATTATTGTCAATATTAGGCTCTTGCCCTCCTTTTTTGGTGGAATTTCACGCCCTGCCATCAGAAAGTATACCTTTCTTTTCTATGGCAAGGCTTTGAAATTATTTGGAAAAACAGGGGCATAGATTATTTTGAAGGAGCAAATAAATTGAAAAGCAAATAAAATAATGGTATTATAATTCGAGAAAAGAAGATGAAAAATAGATGCCGTGGGAACCGCGTAAGTGGGGTGGGTGGTGGGCCTAAGCGACAGCTGTGTGTTGCCGTTCCGGCGGCCTGCAACACAAGGCGGTTTCCCAGCGTGGGCCCCACCCCGGCGCGTCCTTATCATTAATCACTCCACCCACATAATTAATTCCGCCCTTACCCCTAAGCACTCGCATAATCCGGGGTCCATGTCACCAAAAAAAAAAACTAATTTCCGATTTCGTGATCTCTCTTCTCGGATGCTGCCCAACGACTCGTCGGTATACGCGGCGAGTGGGGTCCACCTGTCAGCGACCCCTCCGAGGCGAGAGAAGGTGGAGAGGCTTTTTCCTTCCTCACCTTTGGCCCGAAAGCTTTGCAGCGTGGTGGGGCCAGAAGTTATCTTCATGGTCCACATGTCATGGGGTTGTATGTATGGTGGTGATGCGTGCGAAAGGAGAGGACAGGAGAGAGGGGAGAGGTATCGTTTCATCATCAGCTTTGGCGAGAAAGAAAAAAAAAAGAGAAAGCAGCGACACGTAAGGCTGTGATAATTGAAAGGGCGATGCCGACTTGGGAGCGGCCTCACGTGCACCGCATGATGTACGTACGCGATTCTACGAACCCAGTAGGAGTTGTTGTACTACTGCTTTGCTACGCTGACCCACCAAACGTGTTTGAGATGGAAGACGACTTTTTTCATGCCCCGTTTCCTCGATTTTTCCCTTCAGCTTATTTTTGTCAAGTGAAATCCTCACATGGAACTATGGAAGAGAAGAATGGATCGGGTCAAAGTCGTGTTGACTATGACAGGCCGTGGGTTGGGCTAGCTTGGGGATACCATGGCGGACCATGCACTTGGGTACTGCTTGATAGGCTGGCCAGTGATATTGGGTCTGTTTGAGAAGTTTAAAATGATAAGAAACAGCTGATTCATATCAGCATCTAAGAATCTTAAGGAGCTCCCAGCTTTTAGCTTATAGTTTATTTTATGAACTCTATAACTACAATATCTCAAAATCTGAATGAAAAACTAAACTGTTTGAAAAAGCTTCTGATTTTGAGAGAAGCTGCAACTGACATGACAAAAGCTTCTTCAACCAAACCCCTTATATGGCACGGCTTGGACCAGTTTGGTTTGTCAACAATGAGCATTAAAGAACGAACCAAGTAAAATTGGAATTAGTGTGGCTTATTGCTGGTCTCATTATTTTCAATTCGTATTACAAGCTTCTAATATAGGTGCTAGTGTACATCAGACAAAGCATATGCAAAGTTTGTTGCACAGACAAAAATCATTATTATCTCAGTGGTGTTTGAAAGTCTTAAAGATAAAGATAAACATAAAATGTTTCACGCAAAACAAGGTGACAATATCGTATGATTAATTGAGTTTTAATTATTACAAACTTGAAAAATGGATTAATCTAACATTTTAGAGCAACTTTCATATTAAAAATTTTCGCACGAAACGCACCGTTTGAAAGTTTGAAAAGCGTGTCACGAAAGTTTATTTTTTAACTGTTTTAGTAGAAACGAACGCAGCCGTACGTAGCGCCGCCGTACGTAGCGCCGGATATACAATCCTGGCTTAGAACTCAAGCTGGAAGGACCCAAAAATCCCAGCATATTGAAGGTTTAACCACAATAGCAGTGACCTGAATCCTTGTCTAGCTAACGTTATGGAATGAATCGATGATGGCGTCGGCTAGGTACTCGCATTTAGCCAGGGACAATCCAGCCAACGAAATTCTCCCATCCTTCGTCATGTATATGTGCCATTTGTCGGTCATATTATCACTCTGCAAATACAAACGAATAAAATTAACAGTCTGCAGTATATACAGGTATATTGTGCCAATTGCACGGTGTTATTAACTTATTATATGGAGAAATCACTATCGATAGAAAATGGAAGTGTTATTTCTGAAAATTTAAAGCACGTCACCTGAGTTTTGTTCAACCCCGTGTAGGAGAACATGCCAATCTGCCTCAGAATGAAAGACCAGTCCTTGCCACTCTTGTCCTTTGCAGACAAGCTATCATAAAGCTTCTGTCTTACATTCTTGATACGCCCTGCCATTTCTTCCATCTCCTGTTTCCATTCACCAAACATGGTTAGATCCCCAACAACGTTGGCAACTATCCGAGCACCATGAATAGGGGGATTCGAGTACATGGGCCGCGCCAATCGTTTCAGCTGGCTCTTCACCCTGCAAGGAATGGAATTTCAGATAAAAATAAGCTTTGCAATGTCGTAATAAGAATATTATTTGTATTGATTCATACAAAGCAAGTAACCGTTATAAACATTAGTATGGCATTTTTGCACTTTGCATGGAAGCTGTGTATGGTATGCATGATAAGCAAGAGAGGATCAAGACAGGAAGTTACCAACCAGGAAAAACAAGCAAGGAATTATCTATGTTGGCTTGCTCAAAATCAACTATGATGAGTTGGTCTGGTGTCTTTGTCCAAACTGGAGTTATATAGTTTATTTTCTTACCATGTTGGTATAAAAATCACACGTCCTAGTTGAACTAGTGCTAGTCAAATATGAGCTCATGTTACAAATCTTAAGTTGTCTTTGTGTGGTCCTAGGACTCTCGTGTGTGTGCAGGCTTATATAAAAAGCAAAGTAAATACCATGTACCAGTGTTCATGAGATTTTCCATGCTGGATATGTTGTACCACCGAAGTGGATCAAGAACTCTGGTTCTTGTGTCACATGTTGAATCTACGAGGTTTGGCTTTCTACCTCGAGGCTAAATACAGTTTGGAGAGATCAGGTTATATTTACTAATTTGATTTAAGAGAAAATTTGAAGTATCCATCTTGTCTGTGGGTTTTGGTTATGGTTAATAGCAAATTCAGTGCTTTGCTTGTTTGGGTTGAGAACGACTATTGTTGCTGGTGGTTTCTTTGCTGGAGTAAAAAAATAGTGTCTATTAGTCTGTACATAAACACTAATTTCCAAGAATTTACAACATTTTTTTGCCTGGATGAAATATACTTAGAAGTATTGTTATCCTACCATTAAAAATCAAGTTGCTTTGCACATCAATAAGAGGTTGGTCCATATTACTCACTAAACAGAATAATCTATCGTTAACATTTGCTGCAATAACTGGATAAGAAATGAACAATTTGACTAGGAAGGCAATCATTCAGATTAAAATATCACCTGTTTGCGACTTCAGGTGTTGAGCAGACTACATTTATTGCTCCAATTCTTTCTGCATATAAACCAAGGTTTTTGCTATAAGACTGTGCAACAAACACTTCCAGTCCCCGTTGAACAAAAAGCCTGACAGAAGATGCATCTTCATCAAGGCTTCCACTAGCAAAACCCTGGAAATAAATCTTTGCTAGTCAGTAAGAGACATTGTTTTGATGCAGAGAAAAACGAAATAATAAAGTGAGAACAGTTGACCTGATATGCAACATCAAAGAAAGGCATATGTTTTTTCTCTTGAATGACATCTGCAATTTTCTCCCATTGTTCCGGAGTTGGGTCTATTCCAGTTGGGTTGTGAGCGCAGCCATGCAGCAGAACAAAAGATCCATCTGGGGCAGCCTATTGGGCACACAAATCAATATCACAAACAAATACTAAACACATAGCAATTAACAATGGTAAACAGAAAATTGACAATTAACAAAAGTAAACAGACAATGACAGGTGTAAATTTCTATGATGGATACATGCCAATTTGAATGACAAAGTTACGCTAAACAATGTTCATCAAGTTTAAAATAGCAAATGCAGATAATAGTATTGTATATAAATGAAGTTCTTGATAAGGATATTCAAACACCTGTATGTCAGCTATCATCCCCTCAAAATCCAAGCCAACAGTCTTGGGATCATAATAACGGTACTCTGACCAAGGTACCTTTGCATCATTAAAAATGTTCTTATGATTGCCTGTAAGAATATAGATTGTAGTTCAAAGTTCGCCAATTAGACACTCTGCTATGAAAAATGAATTTGAATGCTCAAGGATTAAGCACATTAATTCACATACATACCCCAAGTGGGAGATGATATCAGTACTTTTGCTTCAGGGAAATATCTTTGTATAAATGCTGCAGCAAGGCGCAGCGACCCAGTCCCTGAGAGAGACTGAAGAGTAGCAACCTACAGAAGGAATTAACATTAAATAATGTTTACTAAAAACATGCTTAAATGTAGCAGCATTCCAGAAAATCTTAGTATTTACAAAATAACTACAACAAGAGCTGCATAGGCCACAGCACATACACGTCCTTGCTTGAGTACTGGATTATCAGCTCCAAACAATAGTTCTGCAGTTGCTTTGTTAAATGCAGCCAAGCCTTCAATTGGCAGATACTGCACAAAAAAACATAATTTGGTCATCAACCTTCAGAAACAGAAATACAGAAAACTCCAAAAATAATTCCTTATAATCCAGCTACTTGAATTGTGAAGGAAAATGCACCATACCTCCTTGTTTTCTCCTTTCTCCAACATAAGAGTTTCAGCCTACCACGTGTAAGAATAGTGTGTCACAACAGGAACTGAGTTATATTAAGGAAATGATAGGTATTATTAGTCTTACCTTCTTGACCACATTGAGGACATAAGGCTGTAACTCTTCTGTTCTATAGGCACCAACACCAAGGTTGAGCTTCAGATCATTTTGATCTGCCTTAAATGCTTCTGAAACCCCAAGAATTGGGTCTGGAGGGGCCATCGGCACTCCTTCAAAACGAGAGACATCTACTGCAAGGGCCATCATGACACGTCCAAAATTCTGCAACAGAATATCAATGGAAGGATGTTAATCCAAAGCACAACCATATGCTGAAGCTTGACATGGGATAAATCTTGAAACAATCAATTCTACATTTCTCAAGAGTTGAGAGTTTCTATCAAATATAAAATTTCAGAATTCCGTTACAGGATCAAGCACCATGCCTTTCCAATGAAGGCCATCGCCGAATTTTATTAGCAGCTTCATATTTAGTCATGCTTCAGCAGCTGCATGTTGTCAAGTCTCAACCGATTTCTATATATCATTTCGAGTTTATTTTCTACATCAAAGAGCTTAGTTGTGAAGATATGATAGTATGGATTCAAAACCTTAAGAGCGATTCTTAAAAACCCATCCCTGATTAGCAAGAGCTCCAAGAGCATTAAAATAGCAGAGGTATCATACCCAAAAGCAGATAACCTCCTGAATCGTGAACCGCCATTGTTGCAAAAGAGATCACAGTACCAAGTGCCAAGTAGTCATTAATGGTGAAACCAGCCGCCGCAAAACAAACGATAATTTCTAATCGAGGGAGGAAGCAATCAGTATCACTATTAAAACACAGATAAGATACACGATAGCACCGTATCCATCTCTGAATCTGGTACTACCGGATAACCAAAACAAAACCCATCAACTCGACTACGAGATCTAAACAAGCTAGAGGCAGCAATCATAAATCCATAATCCATCACCTTCCTCGTGATCCCCACGCGGCAGCCAGTCCTCGCCTCGCTCTTCCCTCCTCGCAACACCTGCGACCACCAACAGACCGCAACGAAGTTTTTTTTGAAAAAAAAATCCAAATCCAGAAAACCAACAACACAGATGAGACGAATAAGAAGCCGACTGTCGAGGCATGGCAGGTAGTCCGTGCCTTGGAGCGCGCGGCCACGGCGGAAGCCGCCGGCGAGGAGGAGACGGCGAAGGGGGCGGACGCCATCTCCGGCGAAGCAGCAGCCGGGGAGAGGGATTGCTGGTGCAGTGCGGCAGTGGAGTGTGGAGATCGATCGAGGAGGAGGAGGATGCGGCGGGATGGAGGGATCAAGCGGAGGAGGAGGAGGAGGAGGAGAGCGGGTGGATGGCGATGGCCTTGGAGTCTCCGTCACAAGTGCGGCTGCGGGTGGAGTCTGGAGTGGAGTTGGACGGGTTTCGCGTGACGGCTTGCGGCCCCTCAGATTCCTACGAAAATTCAGAATCGGTGGGGGCGTGGCCGTGGGTGGCCTTCCGCTGCTACCTTTTGTTTAGTTTAGGGGGTGTTTGGTTTACTGTCACGTTAAAATGTTGCTACTATTAAAATCATGCGGTAAGTTTTAATAATGTCAAAATTTTGGTAATTTTTTATGTGCTATTGGCATATTTTGGTAACAAACTAAACACTATTAAAATACTATTTAAAGTGCCAAATAATTTGGTACGACATATTTTGGCTTCAAACCAAAATGGCCCTTAGTTCTATTTTTTACACACGTGAAGCTGTTTTTGTGAGAGGGTTTCTTCAACATGCGTGGTAAAAAAAATTATAGAAATAGAAAAGATACATAAATACAATAGAATTGGATGTAATAAATAGATGATTAGAAAACATAGGAATGTCTTATTCTTGGTGCGCAGGATTCTTACCAGGAGACTGAAGGTTTTTTTTCCTCGGGGAAATATAGGGTGGGGATAGTGTTCCTCCGAAAATCTTCTGAAAATTAAGGTACTTTAAAATAAATGCATTTATAATAGCTAATTCAAAGTAATCATCAATCCTCCAATTTTTTCTTTCACATTTCCTCCGTTCCAAATGAGCTCTGAGATAGGAATGGAAGTATGGAACACACACAATTGTTGAATTATATTTTGTAGGCATAATAATTTAGATGGAAACAATACATAAGTTTAGAGAGAGTAAAGCAGTGGAAACACAAGCCCATTAGAACACATCTGGGCCATATATTTTGGGCCTAAACCCTGGCCCATCCTAGACGCCTATATCACTCTGGTATGAAAGCCCAGGCCCACAAAATCCGGCCTGCCTAGGTACCTTACCTACCCCACCCATCCCAAGCGCCAAAACCTACCCCTATTTCCCGCCAAATCTCCTCTCTATTACCCTCTTCCCGCCACTTCTCCCACGCCTTCCCCCCCTTTCCCCGCCGCCCGCGCACCACGCGTCTCTCTCTCTCTCTCTCTCTCTCTCCGCCGCCGCCGCCACCGCAGCCAGCCATGTCGGGTTGGGACGAGGGCGCCGTCTTCTACAGCGACCAGGCGCAGTTCCCGCGCGGCGGCCCCGGCGGCGACCCCTCCGCCGACCTCACCCGCCACTCCGCCCTCCGCAAGTTCAAGGAGTTCCTCCGCGGCTTCACCGGCCCCACCGGCGACTTCCCCTACCGGTGCGCCCCCCAACCCGCTCCTCCTCCTCCCAGATCTGATGCCTCGATGGCCGAATCAGGCTGACCAATCCAGTGTGTTTGTTTGGTGGTTGCAGCGAGAGCCTGGTGCACAACCGTGATCATGTCACCGTCGCCATCGAGGACCTCGATGCTTTCGACGCCGAGCTGTCCGACAAGATCCGCAAGTTGCCTGCTGATTTTCTACCTTTGGTGCGTTCTTCTTGCTGAATTTTTGTTGACTTTGGTTCTGGTGATGTAAATTTTGTGTTAAAGTTTAGGGTTTCATGTAGTTTGAGACGGCTGCGTCCGAGGTGCTTGCGAGCCTCCGGTCCAAGGTCGCTGGCGAGACCGGCGAGATGGAGGAGCCCGTCACCGGGGATGTGCAGATCTTCTTGTCCTCAAAGGAGAACTGCCTGTCCATGAGGTCCATTGGGGTCAGTTCTGAAACGATTTTGTGAGTAGTCTATTTTAGAGCCTTCTGAAAAATTCCAATTTGACACGATTGTATTCCAAATTCCAGGCAGATTACATGTCCAAGCTGGTGAAGATTGCCGGGATCACAATCGCCGCATCGAGGGTGAAAGCTAAGGCCACTCATGTCACGCTGCTCTGCAAAAACTGCAGGAGTGTGAAAACAGTGCCGTGTAGGCCTGGCCTCGGTGGGGCTATTGTCCCACGATCGTGTGATCATGTTCCTCAGGTCTAACTCTGGCTAAACATATACTTAATTATTTGTCTTGTTTGTATTTTAATTCTGTTGTATATGTGTGATTTTTTCTTTCCCCTTTTCAGCCTGGAGAAGAGCCTTGTCCCTTGGACCCCTGGATTGCAGTCCCAGATAAGAGCAAGTATGTGGATCTCCAGACCCTCAAATTGCAGGAAAATCCTGAGGTTTGTTACTGCATTACATGTCCTTTGCTGTGATGCGTTGGTTTTCTAGGTTTATTATTGGTTACATGTCATAGGATTTAGCAACCACCAAGCTTTATTAATCTTGGTTTCCAGGATGTTCCAACTGGTGAGCTCCCGAGGAATATGCTGCTGTCCGTAGACAGGCATCTTGTTCAGACCATTGTTCCTGGAACTAGATTAACTGTACTTGGTATCTACAGTGTCTACCAAGCATCTGCAAAGTATGTTGGATCTAAAACATCTGCTCAATTTGTTTCCATTTTGTTGAGCTTGACTACTTACATGGCTGGTGACGCTAAAATATTCATTTGCAGCCAAAAGGGTGCTGTTGGAGTCAAACAGCCTTACATTAGAGTTGTGGGGTTGGAGCAGTCCCGAGATGCCAACTCGAATGGTCCCTCAAATTTTACACTTGATGAGGTAGACTGCTTTTGAAAATTCCAAGTTTCTCGTTGAAGGGGGTTACAGCATATTTACAATGTTAATTTTCTTGTTGGTTTGTAGGAAATGGAATTCAAAGAATTCGCACAGAGGCCAGATGCATATGCCAAGATTTGCTCAATGATTGGCCCTTCAATTTATGGCCATTCTGATGTAAAGAAAGCTATCGCATGCTTGCTGTTTGGTGGCTCAAAGAAGGTATATATATGATCTTGTCAGTGGCTAATGTGTGAAAATACGAAGTTGTGTTGGATCCAGTGGCTAGTTGGAATGACTCTCATACTGTAACTGAACTTTCTTCTATGGCAGAGGCTACCAGATGGTGTCCGTTTGAGAGGGGACATTCATGTCTTGCTGTTGGGTGATCCATCAACAGCAAAATCACAGGCAAGTGTTTTCTTAAAGTATCAATGCAATTAGTTTTATGGTAATACAAATGAAGAAGGTTAACTCATGTAAGACTTGCACCCTGGGATATTGTGAATTGTACTTTCTACTTCATGTATTTAGTTGGACAAAATCATTGCACATGAGTTTTTTCACTATTAGAAATGAATTATCTCTAGTCCAGTGACATGAAACTGTACATTCCAACAGTTCCTCAAGTTTGTGGAGAAGACAGCGCCGATTGCTGTCTATACATCTGGGAAAGGTTCATCAGCAGCTGGTCTCACAGCATCTGTAATTCGGGATGGTAGCTCTGTAAGCTTGTCTTCCCTGCAAGGATTATTGTGTTTACTCAAAGTTCTGTTTCCTACAACTAAAAGACTTTTTTTCCTTGTACAGCGTGAGTTTTATTTGGAAGGAGGGGCCATGGTTTTGGCTGATGGTGGAGTTGTTTGTATTGATGAGTTTGACAAAATGAGGCCTGAGGACCGGTAAGCGTTGATCAATAGTCTTCTTTGTATGAACTAAAATAAGCACTACACACCTAATTTTTCCTTACTCTTGAAAGTTGAAACCATATTGAATCACTTTTATGCTGTGATTCCAGAGTTGCAATTCACGAAGCAATGGAACAGCAGACCATATCTATTGCCAAAGCTGGCATTACAACAGTACTCAATTCAAGGACCTCAGTACTAGCAGCTGCCAATCCAATTGCAGGGCGCTATGACGATCTTAAGGTCAGTCAAAGTTTTTATTATTGACTTCTGTACTATTTTCATATTTTGAAAATGTATTAACAGTTCTAGCCTTATGTGTAAGACAATCAGTTTGACACATTTTCCATTGCTACTCAGACTGCACAAGATAACATTGATCTGCAGACAACCATCCTCTCTAGATTTGATCTAATCTTTATTGTTAAAGATGTCAGAATGTATGATCAAGACAAGGTATGAAGCATAATTCTTTGTCCAGCTCATTTCTGTGCTTCAGAGACTAAACAAACTTCCAATTGCAGCGAATTGCAAGCCACATCATTAAGGTGCATGCCAGTGGTGCTGCTGCTTCATCCAAGAATACAGATGCTAGTGAAGGAGAGAATTGGCTAAAAAGGTGCGGTTGGCCTTTAATTTTCTGCTATACATACTACATAGTTTTGATATGATGTTCTTGGATTGTAAATGCATAATCCTCACATGTATAGGTACATTGAGTACTGCCGCATTACTTGTAAACCACGGCTCTCAGAAAAGGCAGCAGAGATGCTTCAGAACAAATATGTGGAGATTAGACAGGCATGTGCTAAAGATTTTTCACTTAGTCTAACTGTTATTAAGACTGTTGTACTTATTTATATTTTTCATTGTGCAGAAAATGAGACAACAAGCTCATGAAACAGGGAGGGCTGCAGCTATACCCATCACTGTGCGTCAGCTTGAAGCCATTATACGTTTGAGTGAATCTCTTGCAAAGATGAGATTGTGAGTATTTAACATACTATACATTTGGCATTTTCTTTTTTCGAGTAGCTCAACTAGCAGTATATTTAGATCTTGCATTTTTCACATATTCTCTGTTATTTCCTGTGGGTCCTAACTTGCATGTTTAATTATATTCCTAATTGGTACTATTTGAATAATTATCAGGACAAGTGTGGCTACACCAGAGCATGTTGAAGAGGCATTTAGACTGTTCAATGTCTCCACTGTTGATGCCGCAAGATCTGGAATCAATGAGCATTTGAACTTATCACCAGATATTGCAAATGAGATCAAGGTTAATCTTCCCATCCAAATGTGAACTGCCAACTTGTCAACTTTGTTTTCTGAATTTTGTTGCCCATTTTGTTCCAACAGCAAGCTGAGGCACAAATAAAGAGAAGGATGGGAATTGGAAGCCACATATCCGAGCGGCGCCTGATCGATGAACTAAATAGGATGGGGATGAATGAATCCATTGTGAGGAACCTGTCATAGTATCTGCTATTAATTACTTGATTTAGTCTCATTTTTCTTATGCTACCATTTGGCTGCTTCAGGTGCGAAGAGCCCTTCTGATCATGCACCAAAGGGACGAAGTGGAGTACAAGAGAGAGCGCCATGTCATTGTCCGGAAGGCTTGAGGTGAACTGTGGAGTATTTAGAGAGAAGACAAGACATGTTTTGATTGATCACTGACATGACCATTGTAATATGCAAGAGTAGAAGAAATGTATTCCATCCTTGAGATGAAGCTGTAGTTAAACTACAGTAAGATCTAAAGATGTAACTGTAGTGAAACCATGTAACCAAGGTTCTGAAGTTGTATTAGTACTACAGTAGGTTAATTCATGGATATAAAAGGCTATATTCTGCAGTGCCTAGACAAGAATTAAAAGGAGCAGAATTCAGCTGAGTAATCAGGGCATGTTTTTGCTGTGTCAGAACTGATGATGATTGACTAAAAGTAGTATACAGACACTGAGTTGAGGCAAAGTTGATATACTGCAATGGGAACAATTAACATTGCCAAAAAACTGGCTTAAACCCAAAACCTTACATATAACTTGGCTATACTCAAAAGTGCACCACCTGTTGTATCGGGAACTATTCCCTGTTAACAAAATACAAAGAACGGAAGAAACATCTATGTCAAAACACAAGTCGAAACCCCCATCTCCAAATAACTTGCAGAGGGGGAGGAGTAAAACACAGGTATGAACAACCACAACAACACATCGATGGCAAGCTGTATGTTAGACGGTGTAGCTCTGTTGGATTGTGTCGATGTCGAGCCCCTTGAGCTTCACCACCGACTCTACGTGCCCCTTGAGCGTGTGCAGCTCCCTCAGTCTGTCCATGGACATGGCGAAGAAGGTCAGTTCTTGTTGCAGTGAGAAATCAAGAAGCAGTGTGCTAGCTGGCTACAACGTTGGTTGGTTGCAGCTGTGAGAGATGTACTCCAGTAGTGTTTTACCTGGCGACCTCGGCTCGCTTTGCGGCCTGCTCGGCGATCTCGGAGAGCTCGCGGTAGCCTGTCTTGTCGTTGAAGAGGTCGGAGCTGGTGGCGGACTGGTTGAGCCCGTGCAGCGTCCTCTGCGCCGTCGCCCACTGCGCCTCCCTCTCGCCCTTGCCGTAATCGTTCTTGTTCACGAACGCCGTCTGCATCACGCACCGAATCCAAACCCATCATCATCAGATGACTGATATATAGTCGAGAAGGAAGAAGCTACGGTGTAATCATTCATCAATGGCGGACGGAGCGGATTGTTGCCTTGTTGTTGATGTTGTTCCAAGCCCGGCCGCTGAGCGCGTAGCGGATGATGAACTTGAGGACGTCGAGCGGGAAGTAGGTGACGATGCTGAAGGCCCAGATGGCGCCGCCCCAACCCCACCCGATCCCTTGCATCTTGCAGAACTCCCAGTTTGCGTACACGGCGATGCACGTCGCCACCAGCTGCGCCGCCAGGAACGCGATCACCAGCAGCGCCCCCGGCCTCTCCACGAACGACCAGCTCCGAGACCTCGTCACGAAGATGAGCGCCTGGCTGATGATGCTCACCTGGAGGTACAGCGCCGCCATCAGCTCCTTCTCGTTCAGCTTTATCGACCTCACCCCGAACGTCGTCTGCGTTCGCAAATCAAAGAATCATTTTACAACAAAAGATGCAAAGAAACACAAAAGGCCCCCTAAGAAAATGCATATAAAATGTACTATGTTTGTACTGTGAAGAAGTCGGTGTCGTGGGCGAGGTAGAAGAAGAGGACGGTGATGAGCGCCATGTAGGTGCCGAGCACGACGCCCGTTGCGAAGATCTCCTTGAGCTTCCACGAGTCCGGGGTTGGGGACGGCTTGACGCGGTCCTTGGAGATGGTCATGATGGTGCCGTCGTTGAGGATGGCGATGATGAGGACCATGAAGGGGGCGAAGTCGAACTTCCAGAGGAGCGCCACCAGCATGAAGCCGAGCACGATGCGGATGGTGATGGACACCGCGTAGATGGTGTAGTTCTTCATCCGCTGGAAGATGGCGCGGCTGGTGAGAACGGCGCTCACGATCACGCTCAGACCGGGCTCCGTCAGCACGATGTCTGACGCGCTCCGGGCGGCGTCCGTCGCGTCGTCGACGGCGATGCCGATGTCGGCCTTCTTCAGCGCCGGCGCGTCGTTCACGCCGTCGCCGGTCATGCCGCAGATGTGCTTCCGGTCCTGGAGCCGCTTCACGATCTCGTACTTGTGCTCCGGGAACACGCCGGCGAACCCGTCGGCCTTCTCGATCAGCTCGTCGATGGGGAGCCCGCTCATCTCGCTGCTCTTGTCGCCCAGCAGCGTCGTCGACGGGTACATGTTGGTGCCCATCCCGAGCCGCCGCGCCGTCTCCTTCCCGATGGCCAGCTGGTCGCCGGTGATCATCTTCACGTTCACACCGAGGTGCAGCGCGCGGCGGATGGTCTCCGCGCTGTCGTGCCTCGGCGGGTCGAACAGCGGCAGAAGGCCCACGAACTGCCATGGCTCGCCTTCGCTCTCCTTGCTCTTCTCCGGCACCTTCTGGTACGACACGCCCAGCGACCGGAGGCCGCGGTCCGCGTACTGGTCGATCAAGGTGTGCACCTTCTTCTCGGCGTCCTTGCTCATCTTGCAAAGCTCGATGATCTGCTCGGGTGCGCCCTTGCTGATCCTGTGCCAGTCGCCGTTGCCGTCGATGTAGGTGATGGCCGTGCGCTTCTCGACGGGGTTGAACGGGAGGAAGTGGACCTCCTTGATGCCGGCGCGGGCCTCCTTTGGGTCGGCGAGCATGCCGACGATGCAGGTGTCAATGGCGTCCTGGTTCTCGACACGGGACGCCCTCGCGGCGTACAGGAGCACCGAGTCCTTGTCGAGCCCTCGGCCGTACACCTCGATGAGGGTCTTGTCGACGGTGAGCTTGTTGAGCGTGAGCGTGCCGGTCTTGTCGCTGCAGAGCACGTCCATGCCGGCCATCTCCTCGATGGCGGTCATGCGCTTGGTGATGGCGCCCTGCTGGGACAGCCGGTGGGAGCCGATGGCCATGGTGACGGACAGCACGGTGGGCATGGCGATGGGGATGCCACCGATGAGCAGGACGAGCAGGTTGTCGATGCCGTCGCGGTACGCGCGGTGCTGGATCGGGTACATGACGATGATCTCGACGATCATCCCGGCGGCGATGGAGATGATGCAGAAGTTTCCGATGGCCGTGAGCACGAGCTGGAAGTGGCCGATGTTGTTTGTGCTGTCCACCAGGTGCGCCGCCTTGCCGAAGAAGGTGTGCACGCCGGTGGCGATGACGACGGCCTCGATCTCGCCCTGCTTGACGGTGGACCCGGAGAAGACGCCCTGCCCGGCGTGCTTGTTGACGGGCATCGACTCGCCGGTGAGCGCCGCCTGGTCGACCTTGAGCGGGTCGCCCTCGAGCAACCGCGCGTCGGCGGGGATGATGTCGCCGAGCTTGATGCTGATGATGTCGCCGGGGACGAGGATGGACGCGTCCTGCTCCTGCCACTTGCCGTCCCTGAGCACCTTGGTCTTGGGCGCAAGCCCGGCCATGAGCGCCGCGGCGGCGTTCCCGGCATTGTTCTCCTCGATGAAACTGATGGTGGAGTTGATGATGAGCAGGACGACGATACCGACGAAGTCCTGCCAGTCGGGCGGCTTCCCGCCGCCGTTGGCGAGCACGATGGCCATGACGGCGGCGGCCTCCATGACCCAGGAGAGCGGATTCCACATGAAACCCAAGAACTTGAGCAGCTTGTTCTCCGTCTTCTCCTCCAGCTTGTTTGGGCCGAAGATGTTGAGCCGGTTCTGGCCCTCCGCGGCGGACAGCCCCTGCTTGCTGCATTTCAGGTGCTGGAACACCTCCTCCACCGGGATCGTCTCCTGCAACAACGACAAAAGCGCACACACATGTTAGCAAGAAGCGATAAAACCCAAACGATGGCAAATGGTTTGTGAGGAGGCGTACGAGGTCGACGGTCTCATTGCGGATGTCCTCGAGGGAGATGGACGCCATGGGACGGGTTTTATTAGTTTGGTGGTGAGTGATGCGGTGGGGGGGGGGGAGAAGGAAAAGAAAGAGAAATTGAGGGAGCGCAGCCGCAGCCGCGCGGACGGGTGGGCCTGGCTTGCCTCGGTCGGTCCGGCTGGGATCGAAGGACGGAGATGGCCGTGGCCCCGCCTCGCGGCCTCTTATACCGCTCCATCTCGTACGTTGCGGCTTGGATTGCATGCGTGTCTCCCCGACGCGCGCCTCACGCCCGCAACGCGCGGCCGGCCTCCTGTTCCTCCTCCTCGCACGCGCCGCCGTCCGTCCGCACCCACCGGATAGGTTTGATTGCTGGCCATGCATTGCAGCACGTTGGCCGGACGCCACGGGGAAATTCTTTCCCGAGTCGTCTACGTGTCAGATCAACGTCTTGATTTTCAAACTTGATCGCTCGTATCGTACGGCCGTGCACCAAAGACTCATTTTTGTCCATGGATCGGGTATCCACGGATAGTCGGCTCAATGGGCACACGAGCATAGGTGCATTTTTTCACACCGAGCATAGGTGCAATTTTTCACTTGTGGGTACGTTAGCCCGAGACCAAAGACGTAGTGTGTAGCAGTTAGACTTTATTTTTTATCCGTGAGTAACCCATACTCGATGCGAATATGTATCAACATGTTAGGTGATTTTGGTCATCTCTTAATTCTCATACCCTTTCCTCTGGGCTGCTTGTGATGCTAGCTGCTAATAACTTGTGATGCAATTCAAATGATTGTTGATAACTTATTTTTAGATAACAATACTATTCATATGAGATATGCCTGTGTCCATCGGGTATGGGTACAGGCATGAAATTTTGCACACTAACCCTATAGGTGCAGGCATAGAATTTTGTCCGCTAACCCTACTAGGCAGGGTTCGGGGAGGCGACATCAGACATCGGGTCTAGCATAGTTTTGCCCTATCCGTACACGGCCTATTGCCATCGTTGCTTAGGGATATCTCTCTCCGGTTGCATGCCATATAAATAGTCCTAAAAAATAACTTTTTAAACGTAAATTAATAAGTAATCACTCAATAACTTTCTTTTTATAATTGATGACAATACATTTAGCATACAAGAGATTTTGTCACGACCATAAAATTTGCTCGCGGGCACGGCCATGGCCCATGGGTAGGTCGCGCCTGATTGACATCACATGCTGCTATGGCAACATCCCTGTTAAAACGACTCTCCTTTGTTGCTAGCTATTAAGCTGTGTTCGTTTGGCTGTGTTGTCAATGTGTACCGTGCGCATGAAAAACGGAACGGTTCATTAGCACATGATTAATTAAGTATTAGCTAATTTTTTTTTGAAAAATAGATTAATTTGATTTTTTTAAGCAATTTTTGTATAAAATTTTTTTGCAAAAAACACACCGTTTAGCAGTTTGAAAAGCGTGCGTGCGAAAAACGAGTGAGGTGAATTGGTCCGAGTCGTTTCAGATTGTGTGTTTCAAACGTGACCTTGCGCTCATTCAAGGCAAACGTGAACTCTTATTACGCAGTAAGATGTGTATATCAATTTCCACTCGGCGTCTAACTCAAAGGCCAGTGGAATGAAACATCAGTCGAACACTCTCAACAGAGAAGAGAACGATTCGGTACCGAAATGTAGAAGTGGGAACTTGACATAGAACCTCCTGGACAGATCATTGATGGCAAACTGAGCTGCAAGACATGGTCAGTAGTCCCAAACTTGGCCGTTAGTAGACGAATCAATTCTGACATCATTTACACCAGTTCGTACGTCATATAATTCACGGTAATGAACTAGCGTGTAGTATTGTAGTCTCATACAAACATAACCAAACCATGATCGAGTTCAGCATAAAAGGTTAGGCATTGAATCATACAGTCTACCCAAACCTAAAACACACCTTGCACTGTTGTGACAAAGAAAACCCCATATACTTCCCCCGTCCCTAAAATTGTAGTCTCTCTTGAGCCATGAACCTAGACAGACCATCCAACCAAAAAAAGCATCATCGCCATGTATTCTATCCATGTATTCTCAAGTAGAATAGCACACCAATGAAACAAGCATAAACAATCCTTTAGTGCACATCTCGGTCAAATAATCATAGTTCACAACAGAACACAAGCATTACAGCATGGAAATATAAAGCCTAAACATAACCAAAGTCTTCTATGATTGATACAGAATTCATGTTGGTATTAACAAGCACATGAATTGACTACTTTCAGTCTAACATGGATAGAACACAGCAGAAAAAAAAAGGTCCCACTACTGTTGTACTACCAAAAATGTACACTCAAGCAGATTACCGGCTTGGAGTGTTTGCTCCACACTTCTAAAAATATGCTTTCTCAAAAATCTTTCTTCTACTGCATTGTGTAACCCTCATGTTCTAAATTATTTGTTCATTTTATTTCTCAAAATATTTAATTTATCCCTACAATCAAGTAGATAATCAGCTGGATTATCTGTTTCAAACAATCCCAATGAGGCCACTGCTCAATAAAGAGATCTAGCAAATATCTGAGAATGATGGTTGCCAATTCGTAGACAATCACAATTTGCAACATTACAACAGTCAGAAAATAAGTTGAATTAGCTTCAATTGCATAGCATTGTACCAATGGTAGAGGCACAGTATTAGCTTGTTTTCCTAGAAGGACTGTTGCAAAACCACGTAATCCACATACACTCCATACATACAAAAGAATTATATCAACAGCTTAACCTGCATAAGAATCCTGCTTCCTCCATTCCAAAATATAGCAACCTATAACTCGATAAGACACGTCCTAGTCCAACCAATCTAGACAGGCTCCGCGTCTAATCCAGTCCTAGGTTGCTATATTTTGTGACAGAGGGAGTATACGCTTTTGGTAGGAAACGCCTACTCTACTCTAATAACAGCCCGATAGAATAACAAAATAGAGCAATCATACTCCCAACGATATTGAGAACAATTCACCTCTCCAGCTATGCAATAACAAATTCAAAAATGAAACAGAATAAGCCTGACAAATAACTTCAACAAGACAGATATATTGGAAGGGTTCTTTACTCAGCACAGCATAGCATGGTATCCTCAGTATACCAGAGTACTACTCTTAACATTTCAGAAAACCTTAATAAAAAGCATCCTGGAATCACATCCTAAGCTTGCATAAACACTGAAACATCCATAAAACAAAATGCAGATAACTCAGTAACCCTAGCCTCCGCAGGCAGCAACCGGTGCCACCTCCTGCTCAGAAACCAAGCTTGGTGCGGCGCCAGTGCCTGCGCTTCGCGTTGTACCTGAACAACACAAACCAAACCACGACATCTCAGCAAATGCCTGAGCAGAATCGAACGCGGGAGGAACAAGACGAGCGCGAAGGAGAGGAACAATCAATCACCTGATGGTGTTGTCGGTCCGCATACGGATCCAATAGGGGATGGGGCGGTTCTGGCGCATCTTCTTCGCCAGCTTCTTCTTGATGCGGAAGGTCTTGTGGGACGGCTGCGGCGAAACGAAACAAACAAGCAATCACATCAGCAAAACGTCGGCCGGCCGGCATGGATTCCACGAGAGACGAGCGCGAGATCGAGGAGCATACCATCGTCGCGGCGGGGAAGAAGAAGCGGCGGCGGCGAAACCCTAGGTGCGTGAAGGGTAGAAGTGGTGGGCGGTTGGGGATTATATAGTGGGCACCAGTGCGGTTCAGAATGGGCTAATGGGCTGGGCTCTTTTTTCCACAATTTCTTAATTGGGCTACTTTCCGATGGTTAACATATGGCCTGTTGGGCTCGTCAATAATGGTAAACTGGGCTTCAAGAGGGTGATACAATAGAAATTTAGGCCCAGATCAAGATTATATTTCGTGGCCCATTTGATTATTACTGTAACCAACTTGATTAATTAGAAAACGAGTAATGTCACCTTGTCATAGTAGGATTGGTAATAATGAATTTACGCAAAGCAGCTCAATAATTTCCACTCAAATTTAGGAAAATCCTACATTCAGGCAGAATCTTTATGTTGTCTGTTGTCAAATCCATCGCTTCCAAGTTCAAAACAAGCTTGAAAAATTATCTTGATACACAGCCTAAAAATCTCAAACATTTGCCAACATCTGCAATCAAAACGCGGCAGTGTGTTTGTGTTATCGTGTAATCGAAAGAAGAAAAAAAATGAATCAAGATTCTATTTCAATCCATTCAACGGACCTACAGTCACTGTGCAACTGGCAGTTAAATAACAACCGACTCCGTGTCATCTACTACCCCATCTATATATATGCCCAGACCGCAATTTCCGGAGCCGTCCATGATCTCATTCTTCACACCTGAAAACCTACTCAAAAACGTAGGCACGTCGTAGCTAGACAACTTGATCGTGCGTTCGCGCCCTAAACAACGAGAAGAAAACACAAGATGTCCCTCTCAAAGACAGCTATGTGGATCTCCTCTCCTAAACGCGTCCTGCACTGCAGGCAAAAGACTGCACAGAGAGCCAGCATGGATGCAATCTTGAACGAGAGACATCATCAAGTCATCAAACATAGATGAATGCATGAATCTTTGAGGAGACGATGCGTCGACGTCGTCATCCCTGTGGACATCGCAATCGCTGATTGGTTCTTGTCACATGGGGATTTTTCTGGTCGATCTCACTCAGATGCTAGCTGCAGTGCTGGCTGGCTGCCGTCGATCGATTGCCTGAAGATGTTCGTCGGCCCAATCTACAAGAACATCGCGATCACCTGTACAGGCAGGCAGGCAGACAGGCAGTCTCCGGCGATCAGCTAGCTTATCCCCAGCATCATCTGCTGCATGAGTGGCTGTCTCCGGACCAATGCTGATCTGCTTAACTGCTTCTGCTCGTATATGATCGTTAGCCCCGGTTTTATCAGGTCGCAATCGCAGCCATGTGGGTGTTTTTGCGTTCTGTCTGCCATGATCCTCTGGTGAGTTGCATCTTGCATTGCATATTTGCATGCCGTGTGTTGCCATACACTCTCATCGGCAGGCAGTTCTCATGCAGTTCACCGTGATTTGCAGGGGACAAATTGAAGTTTCATGACGGCATATGAATATGTGATACGAACGATGCGTGTCGTGCTGTTCGCTGAAAGTTCAGTTTCTGCATCTCCCAAAATACAGCAGAATAGCTGAAGCCATGACAGAAGAAAGGGGAGATATTTTGACTGGATTTTCATTTTTCAGAGTTAGGGTGTTTACTGGTCGGCTTAATCTTTGTCAAACGCAACTAGTTAAAAACTAATTAGTAGCAGCCTAGATTGCGTCCCAATCATTAGGTGTCAGTCGGGTCAAGTAAGATCCCACGAAATGCGGATCATTCGCAAGGGCTAATGACTGCAATTGACCAGCAGAAAACTAATTAGCAATCATCCATACATGATCAGGTCTGCTTGATCACTTCAGCAAGCTAACAAGTAGCAATACCCATACCGGACAATGATGGGCGAACTAATTATAGAGTTATCTCCGAATAGAAAAGCCGTGTTCATCACAGTAGTCCTCGTGGACAACTTACAATCTTTCTGCAAAGATTTTAAGGTAGCTTAAACGGCTTGTTGGGAATTAAATATGACAGAGATGGACAGAGAAGTATATCTTTGGTCAAGATATCCTTGAACTGTGAAAAGTTATAGCAGCTGTCTCACATTGAGCCATTGTCCATTTTGGATTACATAGGATGGTTGGGACTTGTGGTTGACAGTAACATGACTATGTCAGGCTCTAACTGCACCAAGACCAAGTTCGTTATGCACCTGGACCATTGTTTCAGCCGTCAGTGTGTGTGTGCATGCAGCATGTGCAACAGCTGCGCTTGGTTTCAGTGTGCTCCAATCCTGCAGACAGAACAGACTGGTGCAGCAAAACATAAAAGACATTGCAGCTAAACAAGTACTGCTACTGCATCAATCCTGGTTTTTCTCGACTTTGGTGACAGTCTGAGAGAAATTTTCCTCCTGATTTTTTTTCGGCAAAAAGGTTATTAACAAATTGTTAGTTGCAAATTTTCAGTTGATCACTTCTTCTTTTGCAAAGTGGATGGAACAGAAGAGATACAAAAGGGATATACAAAGAACAGTAGCTATCCACTGCAAAAGCTAGTGAGCTAGTAGATTGTTTTGCCGATTGATCCTCAATTTCTTACGTGTCAGGCAGTGAACAATAGGAGAAATCAAGATAAGATTTGTGCAAAAATATGGCTAGGTGGTTTCTGGAGGGCCCCTGAAAGGCTGAAATCCAGTGATCATCTGCAGGCGCTGCCTAACAGGACAACAATACAAGAACTGAACTTTGTCCACACTTTCAGGCTTACAGCTATACGAGAGCTTAAACCAAAAATAGGCTTGTAGCTCCAAGTTTCAAGGTATTTTCAGGACATGGTATTGTTAATAAACCACTTGTAACTTCAGACTTCTGTGTTCCAGCCTGCGATCATAGCAAATTGCTGATCAGATTCATCAGTGCTTCATCGAGGGGATCGGAGTGTGAGCATGCATGCAAATTGCCACGATGGATAGTTGGATACTACTACTATGCTATCATGAGAGCTTGTCTCTGTCTGTGAAACACTGAAACCCTGCCTACCTAACCAAATGCATTGCGCCGGCCTGCGTCGCGCACTGAACTCCACGTGGTGCGAGCTACAGTACTCGCTAGCGAGAGAGGCAGGCAATGCGGGCTCCAGCTCTCGCTGAGACCGTTGCGCTATAGCTGCAGCACTGCAGCTGCACACTGCCGCTGCTTAAATCGATCGTCTCGTAGGCTGGCTTAGCTGCAGCCTACGCCATCACAGCGCGGTCCAGGCTCCAGGCTAAAGCTGGCGCCGCCAGGGCGCGTCGTGCGTGCGCGCGCGCGCGCGCGAGCTGACGAATCAACGGAGAAACACGCGCGCGCGCGCAGCACAGCGCACATGCGTCGCGCGCGATACCATCGCATATGGCATTGGCACGTACTAGCATCCACATCGTGCGTTACGTGTGCTCTTCTTCCCGATGCAATGGAAGTTGTGCGCGCGCTGGCTCTCTGCGCCCCGTCCACCAGCTACCTTAGCATCGATCAGTGACTCAGTGGCGGTGCACATGCATGATCCATCCATCCAGACACGATTGCAATTTGCAACTCGCCGGCCACTGATCCATGCTCAGCTACCTACCTAGCTAGCCAGGGACCATCGTCCATCCGATCCATGCTTGCATGCATACTCCTCAATGCATCAAGTCCTGATCATCCATGTGCATGCAACTCGATCGATTCCGGTTTTGTCTTTCGGACTCCATCCATATATCTTCAGACTTTGAGTTGGAGCTAATATATGTAATGTCAGACTGAAATTTGATGCTGCATGGTTGTTGGCAATAACTTATTGGGGTCTTCATTTCACTGAATTAGTGAAGATATGACGCACTGCTAGTACTATTATAGTAGCCTACACGGATTGGGTGCGTAGACCCTATGCACATCCATGTAGTAGTCTTATCATCAGTGGATGCCATGTTCTTCCTTTTATCTGCAATGCAGCCTGCGAGGCTTTACCTACCATGCACGACTGACCTACGGCTACGAGAGGGTTGCAGTATTTATATCGCTGTTAGGTCTAAATTCCTTCTGTTCTGGGATCACCCGGTCATTGAGTTAGGCGGAGGATTATTCTCCATTCTATCTAGGATCTTCGTTGTCGATTCGGGCCGTTTTAATATATAGACAATGATATAGTATCTTCGTTTTCAAATATATGATATTTGTTTTAGACATAACATTCAACCATTCATCTTATTAGAATAAGACTTATTTTATTGTTAAAAATACTTTGATTTATATTTTTTATATTTACGTCAAATTTAAACGGATAGTCAAATACTATATCTAAAAATTAAAAACGTCATACACATGAACATATACATAAAAAAAGGAGTATTAGCAGCTAGTGCACAGTGACAGTTTCTTGGATTCTCTCTTTTGCTTTGAGGTCGATATATATGATCATCATGATTAAAAAATCACTAGCAGAGTGGAAGACAGTTAGCGAGGGTTTGCGAGTCAACAATATATATGCGTAATATTCCTTCTTCGAACATGTATATCGTCGGTGACTTCGAGTCTTGCTAAAAGATTCGGCGACTGAATTGAGTGGATTAACTCGATCTACCTTTGTGAAACAATTGCATTTTCATGTGACGTACGTTCAGATTAAGCACACAAATCTATCCTCTGTTCAGAACTAATCAATCATAAAGACCAAGAATTCGACTCCTCTCCGATACTTTTTCTGCACTCGTTTTCAAACAGTTTCAGTTCTGGAATGTCCCAGAAATCAAAGTTACAAACTTAATTAAATATACATCGAAATGGCATGTTCATGTCATGCATGCATGAATGCTGTTTGGACTAATTGCAGAGAATCAAACGACCATTTGCCATTAATTGGTCTCTTCCTAATCATCTTGTATTTAATACAGGGGAGCTATAGCTATAGATGAGGTGAAAGGGAAAGGGTCACATGTGGTGTGTCTGAGACGTTGGGTAGCTAGGTCTAGATCATCATGCTTATCACATATGTTTAATTTCTGGATAGCACACACCAAAAATGGATGGATGATGGATGCATGGTGTGTGATCAGTCGCAAGCTTGGGGACAGATGGCTCTTTTCCGTCCATGTGAGGTTTATTTGTCTGGCTTGCATGTTCTTGGGCAAGGCCACAGGAAAATTGGCGAAAAAAAGTCATGCTAATCTTCAGCATGATGGATTGTCTGATCAGGGAGAAGAGTCAGAGAGATCAGGACAGAGTGAAATGGGGAAATTTTTTTGCATGTGTCTCTGGATTTCTCCATATCTTCTGTTCTGTGATATGTGAATCTTTATCCTATAAAAGTTCAGTCCAGTTTGATCTATGAAATTCTGAATCAGTTCATACAACTCGTAGAATAGTATACAATGTACCGTGGAGTTGCTCATCACCATTTGAACAGGTGCTCTGAAGATCGAACTGGTCTTCAAAGTACAACGACGTTGAATACGTTGTTCTACTGTGGGTTAAAATTATTTATTATTTACTAATATTTTTCATACGTGTTAAAATTGATCTCTCTGCATTCTCATACCCTATCAGAATTAAACTATTCAGACGAAACTTCTGTAACATTCCTAGCAAATTGCTAAAATAGTAGTACGTCCATGATGGGCTTACTAGTCAATTATTACTATTCACTAGCTAACCACCAAAACTAAATCAAGAATATATATCACAGTCACAAGAACATCAATCAAACCAAATAAGAAAGATCAATCAACAAAAATTTACGACTAATTATTTTTTCAATAATAAACGACATATCCATCAACAACGAGACGTCCGTGATGACTTCGTCAATTTCAAAATATACCAACTCAGTCTTTCGGATGTGTTTATATAAGTAGGGTATATGTGTGTTCATAGAGATGAATGTACGCGCATTATAAACGTCTACGTAATTACCGTGTTTCTCGATAGAAAAAAAATTCAATCAAAGTATCAAAACCAAAGCAAACTAAACTAAACGACGGTCCTGGTGGGCCCAACGACCATACATACACCCAATGCTAAAGAGGCATTTTTATGTGGGCCCCACCCGAGCAGCCATCCGAACAACGAAAAGATTCCAACGTTTCCCTCCTTATTTATAGCCCATTTCCATGGCTCCCGCACCACACTTCCCTCCCCTGCACCTGCTGCTCTTCTTGACGCGCGCACGAGGAGGCTCCATTGCCGCCGGCAATCAGCACGAAGGCGGCGCCGCCATAGACGACCAGCGTGTGACAAACTGATGGCTCGGCCGCAGCAACGATACCGCGGCGTGCGGCAGCGCCACTGGGGCTCCTGGGTCTCTGAGATCCGCCACCCTCTCCTGTACGTGCGTTGCGCGCGCGACATCGTCGTCTTCTTCTTCGTCGTCGTCGTTGTCGGCGGGGGCGAGCGTTTCTTGGTTTGTTAAGGGTCGCCTCATGGTGGTACGGTGGTGGTGATTTGCAGGAAGACGCGGATATGGCTGGGGACGTTCGAGACGGCGGAGGACGCGGCGCGGGCCTACGACGAGGCGGCGAGGATCATGTGCGGCCCGCGCGCGCGCACCAACTTCCCGCTCGCCGACGCCAGCGCGGCGGCGGCCGCCGTGGCCGCTGCGTCCTCGTCGTTCCTCTCCGCCGCGCTCGTCGCCAAGCTCCACCGGTTCAACCTGGCGTCCGTGCAGGCCACGCAGCGGCAGAGGGAGGCCGCCACCGCCGCGGCGGCCTCGCCGGCTTCCGCAGCGTCGTCCGCCGCGACGCCGCTGGGCAATGCCGCCGGCGCCGACGATGCGCGGACCACGACGGCGACGTACGGCGCGGAATGGAGCGGCAGGTTCCTCGAGGAGCAGCACGTGGAACAGATGATCGACGAGCTGCTCGACTCCAACTTCTCCATGGAGATCTGCTACTAGCTCGCAGCCTACCACTGTGTCCGAAAATGCCATCTCGCCTCTGGCTCGATCAGCGACACACTCTGTTCTTGCACCGACGAGCACTGCATCCGAATGCCTGTGTGGTTAGTGAGAATGCATTGAACTCCACCATATTAGTTTAAGCCATACGTGTTCTTCAGTTCTTCACCACTAGTACGTGTATATTACTACCAAGTAGTATTGTTAGGCAGGCTATTAGCATCCAGCATAGAGTAAAATTTCAGCCTTTATTCAGAATCCTGATCTCGGATTTGCTCTTGATCAGCGGATGATATTTTTTTGAGAGAGTTGTTGCATTTCTGATCTTCTGATGATCCACATGACAGTTTTATGCACCAATGCACCACCAAGCTCGTCGGTAAATCTACTGGCAGAGTTAGCTCAAGAGGCAAGTGACCAGCACAGATTTCTGAATGATGCTAAACTGAAACGAACCAATTAATGAGGCTCTCCAGAGTTTACTGTCTTAATACCTGAAGCAATCATATTCAGACAAGAGATTGATTTGTTTAATCACTGATCTAAATCATGTCTAAACCAGGCAAATATCAGTATGATGATGATTGGATAGACTTATCTGCTTCTCATGCATGACGAATGCCACGACCTGAAATTTTTTCTCTCCTCTAAACTTGACTCTTCCAAGTAGGCCAAGGGCGGCGCCTTGTTCGCGCAAGCGTCCGAAAACGGCAGATAATTAACATGGTGATCGATCATGGCATATGCTAGCTGCTGCAAAACCGATCATATCAGAGTAGTGTGGGCGTCCTTTCTTGTGCGCTTGTGATTGTGAGTCTTGTGACATGAACATGTACATGAAGACGACGACGACGACGACGATATGAGTATCTAGGGAGGATGCACTTCATCATGGCCGGCATGTGCCTCCACATGACTTGCCAATTCCGGTCAGCCTCTCCCTGAAACTTGCAGGGCATTGTGTGTTTCTGTCATTTACCCCAGTTTCAGGTTCAGGGATTGGTTGATTGGACCGTGTGGTTGTGTTTAGGTTCAGAGGTTTAGGACAGCGTCTCTGCAATGTCACCACCACGGTTCACAGTTTTGATCGAAAACGCTAGGGTCCAGTTTGTGAAAACCGATCGGTTTTAGCTAGTTATCGTACAGAGTTGACTGAAAATCTTCAGTTTTTACCCGTCTCTATCGATTTTCAACGGGGACCGGTTTTCATGTTGGAAACAGTAATGTAAACCCTGGTCACCACCAATGCGCCATGTGTTGAGTACTTGATTCTATTGGAGGCTAAAGAGTGTGTTCTTTTGAGTCTTGACCAGTGGTGTTGCTGTTGCCTGCCTGCCGCAGCTTGCATTCATGTCTGCGTGTCGCGCTGGGCATGATTCAGCAGCTCGAACTCGGTGCGAAAGCTGCTGCTCCTATCTGTGCTTCTGAATCGTGTGACACCACTCGATCTTTGATTCCTTCCTCTGCTGAATCATTTCCCATTTTATCATGAGACATTCAATCTTGTCCCTGCACATCCTAAATCTCTGAACTTTCACGTCGTCTGAACTAACGTAGCCAACGTACTACTCCCTCCGTCCCAAAATACAGTAACCACGGAGGTCTGAAGCTGTCTTTCTCCATTGTAAGAATGAAGTGGACTGCAGGTAAAAATGAAGCTAGTAGTTTCTTACTGATAATAAGTGGTACTAATCCCCTAGCAGCATTTGCCACTGCCTATGTTACTGTTACTAAAGGTCTGAACTTGTTACTACCTAGGATGGTTTTCCATAGCTGCATTTATTTTGATTCCGATTTGATGAGCATGTAAACGAGTTGCCAATGACATCCATGACACAGATTCTTTGCTTTTAGACAGTTTGCTGTCCCAGTCTTTCTGCAGAAAGGAAAGGTAAGTCGACAAAAGGACACAAAACCTGTTGTTCCTCGAGTTGTTGGGGCCAGCCAAATCCATGGAGATGCACATAGGGAGCAGCTGTTAGGAGGATAGCTTTTGAGTTCCTCTGATCCTCATGGCCTCAGATTGTCAAGGGGCACATGATTGAGAAAGACAGTAGAGGAATCATCTGCATCACTGCATGCATGATGTGTTTGAGAGACAGAAGCATCCCTTGTGTTCTTGTCCTGTGCTGTCATTATCCCCATAATTGTGTGTTCCTCCCTATTAGGAGATGGCTACAGTGTTGCTCATTGGCAGTTGCCACTTAGCTACATTGTCTCTGTCCATGATCCATCCAACCACTAAACTTCAGGTGCTCGATTTTTTTTCCTAGAAAAAAAAAGAAAGTGTTTTTTTTTTGTCATTGGAGTCAGGGCCCCTTTTGACGAAGGAAAGGATGGGCCTATGGTTGAAATGGGTGGCTTTATATGGGCCGGCTACGTCAGCGACCCATGGGCCGAGAGAGCCCAACTCAGGTTACCAGGCCATGGCCTTTTCAGGCCGAAGCTTTTCTCCCTCTCTCTGTCTTTTTTTTCTTTTTTTTTTTGCGGGATCAGAATCCCCAATTCCCCATCCCCGCCTCGCCGTTCAAACGAAGCTCGCGAGTCGCGAGGATTCTCTGCGACCTCGAGGTCTTCCTGACGAATACGAGGGGGGCGGAGGCCCCGCGCGATGCCGCCGAAGAGGAAGCGGCGGGTCGCCGCCGAGCAGAAGCCGCCGGAGCCGCCGGCGGCCGACGCGCCGTTGCGGGAGCAGCTGAGGTGGCTCAACGACCAGCAGCTTACGGCGCCTCTAATCCCTATTTCCCCTCCTCCCGTTGCCTGGATTATTGTTCTGTTTGGCATCTATCAGTAGCATGTAGTCCGCCGTTTTAATTATGTAGGTTGGGTTGCAACCCGGTGGTGGTTTGGTTGGCTGTGATTTGTGATGTTCTTTTTTTCTGAGGAAAAATCCGTGATGCATTTTGGTTGGTTTGTTAAAGAATTGCTTAGTTGTGCTGTGATTAGTACTTCAATAGACTATGTTTTTCTTTTTCGTGTGTGTGCGCCTGTGCTCTGCAAGAGCTTACTAATGTGCATAAAGAGGTTTTCTTTTTCTGTGTCTTTGCTCTGCAATAGCTTACTAAAATGTGCTTCCAAGGGTGGTAGGCCCCCAAGGAACAACTACAGATGCAGAGAAAACCAATCTTATTACTTTAGCACTGTGCCATTCTTCTTTTCCTGCAGCATATACATATACTAATTTGTACAATGCGATTGTGCAAACTACATGTAACAAGCAACTGTAGTTTTGCGTTGAATTTGGTTCGAGAGTTGACACAGTTATGAAGGATTCACCATCCAGTTATCTTACAATTTTATCAAAGGTGTAATCACTGCATTATCATTGTCTTCAAAATATGCGCGCTATATATAGTGTTGTAGTTGGTGCTGAAGGTTGAAATAAATGTTTGAAAAGGCTTGAAATCTAGGGCAAACAAATAATAGTATGACTCTTAGTCTTTTGGCTTTAATATGCGTTATTCAACTAGAGCTGCCACTTTTTTAAGGGGGAACTTCTAACTATTGAAGATCATTGCCTGATCTTTCCTGCTGTCTTCCCTAGTAGTATTTGATAAACCAAAAACTCATAGCAATAGGTATATTGTTTATGTAGTTATCATGATTCCATTGCTAATCCACTCTCCGTGATAAATAGATGAACATCAGGGTGCTGCCATTAAAGCTTTTGAAGCAGCAGAGATTGAGAGCATACTTAATCGGTTGTGTTTGGTTCAGTCCTGCATTTCCAAGGAGCAACAAGAGGCATTCACCTTGCAATATCTTCACGAGAACTCGCCCAATATATCGGTTGTCTGGAATGATAAACAGAATGAGCTTGAGTTGAAATGGAAAGACTGGGACAGTCGAATATTTTTAGATAACTGTGACGGCAAGATTTTTTGAGCTTCAATCTGTTCATTACCAAATGTTGGTGGTGTTCAATTCTCAGAGGTTTCAGGTTCTACCATGGTCTCTACCTATTGATGGTTTTTACGTTTATAGGCATCAAATAATAAGCAGCCGCCTTAAATATTTTTGTTACCTTGTATGATATGTGCAGTTCGGAAAAGCTTTATGGAGATCTCAGCTTTTAATTTTAATGAGTTTGTAAGTGTTTTTCCTATATTGGTATCAGATATTTCTGCTCTAGCCATTACTGATCTTCTCATTTTTTCTGTTGCTTTGAAGGCTTGGAGTGAGTTAATTGACCCTGAGGCTCAACTGGCAGGAGCAGCAGATGCTCTCCAGACACCTGGGGTATGTGTTTTAACCTTTTCATGTTTATTAAAAACGATATACGTGTTACATTACAACTCCAGGGGATCATGTTCACCTCAACAAATGGGACAAATATGTTTTCGTTTTAAACTTGTGTCGTAACATGATCATGAGCAGGCTGTGAGTACTCGACTCTCTTTCGGGAGGACACCAAAAACTGTAAGGTTACCAAGAAAAGGCGAGATGCTCTTATTCGTGCGTGGCTCACCTCTTGGGGTGTACAAAGAAGAAAATTTGGCAGCTGTTCACGGTGTTTATTATCCTTTTTTGCTCGCTCTTCACAAGCATCCATTATTATGGTCCTGTTGACTAACTGATAAAAATTGTAGATTCTAAGAATGGAAGTGAAGATGCTGGCTCATAATTCCAGTTAACATAGAGGTACAATATAGTAAGAACCGTTGTGTGAACAATCCGCTCCTTTTTCTTAGTCATTTGTCAAAGGTTGGTAACAAATATTTGTTTGTCCATTGCAGGGTCTTATCAATCCTTGACATAAGCTTTTGGGTATGTGTTTCTTCTTTCTTGCCTTAACAGAATGTGATGCCTCCGTGGTTGGTGAGAGTTGTTTGATGGGCTGTTCGATGCCGAGAAGATGGGCCTTTTTCTGCGTTGGGCTTCTTTCTTGGGGTATAATTTGCAGTAGTATACTCTTATATAATGTTACTACAAATTTGTACTACTTACGACAGTGGATATTGCCCAACAATTTTGCAAGTAGCATAAACCTATCGCTGCACGTGAGATCCTAGGTTAACAACGGCACGGCTGGAGTACCTTTATTATGTCACACGACAAAAGGAGCTTCTGAATACCTGCCAAGATACAACTTGTACATGGTGTCATGATCTACTACTATATAGGAGTATATTGTTCAGTTCACGGTCGAGCCATCAAAAATCAAAAGACATCCGCGCGATCGATAGGGGATTCACAAGAACGACAGTTTGCATCTCCAAGCCAATGGGCAAGAATCTAACCTGCGGCTGTCACATCAAGTATGTATCAATAAGCTTTCAATCTCTCAAACGACCACGTAAATATTTGAGAAAAGAAAACAAAATAACATCTGAGTATAGTTGTATTCGTCAATCGTCACTACACGAGCATGGAAAGCTAAATTGGATGTCTTGAAAAACAAATCCATCTATGTTTTTCTCCTGCATAGTAATTCACAATAAGATTCATCTTTTTTCTTGATAACATAATTTAGTTTTGTATCCGTTGGTTTTCTTCTTTTCGAGCGTGTGTTAGGGACACATTCATGGATACTACGTATGTGAGTGTGGTGTTGCGTGTGTAGTAGTGTGCGTACGTGTGCGTTTGCTGTGTAATCGCAAATAAAAAAAATTATTTAGTTTTGTATGTTTAGGGAGATCCAACCATCCACTCTCCCAGTCCTCTTACTCGCTGGATTTTTTTTCTTCCCTTTTGCAGGAAAGAACAAAGGAAGAATGGATTCAAGATTGGAAAAAAGAAGTTTAGACTATGTGCTAGGGATGAGCAAGGTACATGGGCTTGCAGTGAACATCGCACCATGGTTAAGACAACGTCCTTGGGACGCGAAGCAATACTACAAGTGGAAAAGATAATAACAGTGGATTACTTTTGTAAGCTTCAAAAATTAGGATTGGCCAGGTGGATAGCTTTCAAGAAGCAGCAACGTGGTATAAATCATCTGATAGATGTTATTAACAAGCTCAGATGGTACAAGGATCGTCGCTTGGAACGTGGACTCTTCTACTTAGCACCACATACAAAAATATGTGATGTTGTAGTTCATAGTCGTCTATACGACATACCACTCAATGAAGCATTGACAAGAGCACGCTTCTTTAGTTCGAAGCGTGCTATTATTTTTTGGTGCGAAGTTGTTCAAAAATGACAAGAGCACACCTCGAACTAAAGAAGAGAAAAGAAATTCAGACAGATATAATAGGTCTTGAGAATCAAACCTCCCCGTCATCACCGTTGCTCTATTAGCTCCTTTTTGCAATATTTTAAGGTGTTGTTGGCGAGGAATATTTGTAACTTATCTACATATTCGTCTATCGATCAAGGCTAAGTTCATTTCTTTTTGTTTTTTTCGCGAACACGCAAAAGAATTGCACGTCGATATATTAGAATAAAGCAGAGTTAAGTTACACAGCGCAACGGTTAAAGAGGCCAATGCTGGAGGACATGGAAAAAAAGGAAAGAAAAAAACTAAAAGTAAAAACTAAGAAACGAAAACTACGAAAATGAAGCTAAGTTCATTTTCTTTTGTTTAAGGTCCCTTTTTTCAACTTAAGAGCCTATTAAGTTTGAAGGAATTTTATGGGAATTTTGGAGGAATTGATCACTGTTTGTTGTGAAAATTTTATAAATTTTATGTGTTTTGAAGGAGCACTAAGTTTTATCAGCATATGAATTGAACCATTTCGCCATGTTTCTGAGGATAGTTACTGCATAAACTAGACGCCTTTGGTCTAGGAAACATACATGAATTCACATTCACCGGCTCGCATCCGACGGCATCACTATTGTCACTGACTGCACCGATGTGTGCTGGCCTTCCCTTCATCGGAATTTGTAGCTGAAGCCTAAAGCCTAGAGAGGAGACGCATCGGGAAGGAAGAAGAAGGTCGAGGTTGCCGCACCGGAGGAGCGTCGTCTACCAGTACCACCTTGCAGCCTCGTCGGATTGGAGGGAGCTATCGCCGATCTGGATAGAGAGAGGCTGGGAGGAGAGGAGATTGAGGCCGTCCGTCCGTCGCTGCTGCGTTAGGGAGGCAAGGATCGCATCTAGATAGAGGAGCCAAAGAAAAGATAAGGCAACATCTGCTTGGGGAGGCGACATCTCAAGGGCGAGAGGAGGACTCCGCGTCTCTGCCCTCGACTAGCTAAGAAGCACAGCCGCGCAAACCGGCAGGCGAAAGCGAGATATCGACAATTAAGAATTTGCTAATGAAGCCATATGTCATAGACATATGAGGACCCATATGTTATAGACTGTGAGTGACACATTCTTAGTTACCACATCTTAAAAATAGCAAAAAAAAGTTAAATGCCCTGGCGAAAGCATGGGGAGTGAGCGGAGTAGCGCGATGCGCGAGTGGCGGCGTCAAGAGGAGAAGTGACCCAAGGTTGAGTGGGGATTAGGTATCCAGTTTGTTTGGGCTGCTTGTTGGGCCATATCCTCATGGGCTATTGTTCTCAAAATTTTAGTACTTATAGGCCCCATGGAAATCCTCCCCAATCCCTGCCCCCGTTGGGGAAATTGCCACACCTTCCTGAAGGGCCATTTCTGCAAATTTGCGTCGAATTGAGGAGAATCGACGTGACAATTCAGGTAAACTAGGTCCTGCTAACTTTGCCTGCTCTTCACAAACACCCTTTTTATGGTTCGGGGGACTAACCAATAAAATTGGTATTCCCTTCGTTCTAAATTATAAGTCGCTCTTTTTTTTAAAAAAAAATCAAACTCGATTTTTGACTAATAATCATACTAACCATAGATATGATAAATATTATGCATACTATATCACTAGATTCATATTTTAAAGTATTTTCATATGATGCTAATTTTATATTCGTTGAAAATATAACATGAAATAAATTACAAGTCAAAGTATGTTATTGAATACCGTGTAAAAAATATAGGTCGGACAGACAGAGTAGACCCTAAAATATATCAGTATATCAGCATAGTATCGAATAAGATATATTTTAATACTATAAATTTAGATAAATATTATCTCGTACTAAGTTGTTATATTTTAGGACGAAAAAAATAAAATTGGAATGAAGATGCTAGCTCATAACTCCGATTGGCATAGAAGGATATAGCAAGAACGCTGTGTGAATTGAGATCAATATGCCCCCATTTTAGTCATTTGTCCAAAGGTCGATACTTTTTGTTTGTTCACCAGGATCTTATCAACTGACGCAAGCCTCTTGATACTGGTGTTTGTTCCACCAATACTTCCAATTACTAGTTCAGGGTATTGACATACCAAGTCTGAATGTACCATGATGTTGCAATCATATGCTTTGTTATCCTTCGTGTAGTTATAGGACGATGATTTCATTCAGGTGAAATCATATATTAAGGCTGAGTTGTTTTGTCGAACTTTTCAACTTATCTTTCTCTTTTTTCGTTTGCACGTTTTCCAAACTAATAAACGGTATTTTTTTTCAAAAAACTTATATACGAAATTTTTTTTAAAAAATCATATTAATTTATTTTCAAGTTTATTTTAGTTAATAATTAATTAATCATATAGTAATGAATCATTTTGTTTTATGTGCTTAGGATAAAAGTTCCCAACCTCAACTAAAAGCAACCTAAGTGTTGTGGCACTGTGTGTTTATTGACTTGCTCTTAACTTTGCGCGTCATTTGTTCATTTACTTTTTTCTTCCAAAATAACTAAGTCTAGGATAGGAGTTATTTTGAGACGAATAAAGTAGCTTATTTGAGATAAGTGTGCTGTAAATTTTTCTTTCCAGTAGTTACCTTGGTAGATGGGTTTATAGTTGAGATGTGGTGACGACTGGTGACGGACAACCCTATCAAATTTAAAAGAAATTTAAACAATGATTTTTTTAATATTTTTTTTGGTTTTCTCATTGTTTAGCGTGGTAATCAGACAGCAGGTTTACTTTCAGGTATGGTTAACCCCTTCTTCTTTAAAAAGATAAATTCTGATGTGTTGTCGCAAAATAAAATTGAAATTGTGTGTTTTAAAAAAAAGGAATTGTGAATCATCGTATTTTGGGTTGAAATTATTTTACATGGAATTGGTGGATTTGTTTTTCTCTTAACAAAATACATCTGTATTTTTTTTGTTTTTACTATAAATTTATCGTCAAATTTATCTTAACAATTTATTAAATATAAACATAGTATAATTATATTATACTTGTATATAACTTAGACATAATTATAATTGTGTTGTGCTCGAATTCTGTTGCGTGCGTGCAATTCGGATTGGGTTTGCTTGTTTGCTTCTCGTCCCCGCTCCTATTTATCTTCCGTGTCGCGGTGGCATTCACACCTCGCACGGGTTGAAACACACCCGATCGCGGACGCACCACGCAAGCAGAGCGCGAGGAGCCCGGCGGCGAGCTGCGACTGCGACTGCGGCGGCGGCGGCGGAGGAGGATGGGGAACAAGATCGCCAAGACGACGCAGGCGTCGGCGACGGAGTACTACCTCCACGACCTCCCGTCCACGTACAACCTCGTGCTCGTCGAGGTCGTCAGCCGCGGTCGCTTCCTCAAGTCCGTCCGCTGCAAGCACGACGAGGGCCTGCTCCTCGTCAAGGTCTACTTCAAGCGCGCCGGCGAGCCCCTCGACCTCAAGGTAAAAATCGGCAGGCTTCGCGGCTCCCGCCCTGCGTGCCCTTCACTCTCGAGCCCCCCTTCGATTTGGGGTTTGGAAATCGCGTTTTGAGATCTGTGGGTGCTGGTTTCGCAGGAGCATGAGCGGAGGCTGGAGCGGATTAGGAACGCGTTCGAGGGGTTGGAGGGATCCCACGTCTGGCCCTTCCAGGTGAGGATTGCGTGCTGTGGTATCCATCGAATTTTGCCCGTGCTTTACGAACTAGCGCAATCGGTCGTGGGATTTTAGCGCATTGTTCTGTGGCATAAGGGTATTTGGTGGATTAGACTGTAGTTTTTTTTAAGAACTATGTGGTTTTGGTGTATTACTCTGTGTGGTTTTGGTGTAAATTTCAGATCAAGCAGTAAGGTTGTTTTCTTCGTTAAACTGTCTTTAGGGCTTTTCAAGCCATACCATTAGGGGTTTCTAGAGTGTGATGTCAATTTCTATGGTTTGGTTAAATTCTGATGAAGTTAGGAATATGCTCATGTCCTTGTACATTTTCACACTAGACAGTTGTATGAAATAGTGAAATTTGGCTGTTGTTGCATCCATCAGGATGTGAACATAGTTATCTACGTCTATTGTAAATATATGCCCTCTTATTATTTTTGGGTAACATGCTGACATGACATCGCCTGTCTTCAGGTTTGGTTGCAAACAGATAAGGCAGCGTATCTCCTTAGGCAGTATTTCTACAGCAACCTGCATGATCGACTAAGCACACGGCCTTTCCTCAGTAAAATTGAGAAGAAATGGCTTGCTTTTCAGGTGACCCATCCTTTTTTTTGGTTGTTATTGGATAATCATTTGCATTTACAGAGTTGATGATCAGATCCTATGGTGACTGTTTGAAATTGTATAGCTAGGTATAGCTATGAGTCACGCACTTAAAACTAGTGGAACATGTAAGAGTCATTATTCTCTCTTTCCGTTCCAGATATGGTTGCCAACATAGCTCATTTGGTTGTGCAGTTAATCCATGCTGTGGAGCAGAGCCATAGTAAGGGAATTTGCCATGGTGAGAAGGGTTTACCATGCATCAGCAGTTTTTTTTTTGTCTATTGATGTTTACACTGAGTTTTCTTGTTAGGTGACATAAAATGTGAGAATGTGCTTGTTACCTCCTGGAATTGGCTATATCTTGCGGACTTTGCATCTTTCAAACCAACTTACATCCCGGATGATGATCCATCTGATTTTTCGTTCTTCTTTGATACTGGTGGAAGGCGAAGATGCTACCTAGCACCTGAGGTTAGTTCTTTAATCTGAATTATATTTGAAAGTGTTATGCTCTTTTTTCGATGATATCCCAATTTATTTGTTCTCATAGGCTTAGTTTTCACCCATATCACTAATATTGTTATTGATTTTTGTATATTGCTTGTGCCTGCAAATTGTTATGCATTCAAACAACTACTCAATAAGTGGTGTTTAGACTGGCTGCTGTCACGGCCTCATCTTTAGTTAACACCCTTCTCTCACCATTGTGATGTTTCAGCTTTTGGTGCTACTATATTTTAGTGCATTCATTTTTTAAAAGAATTCCTTTAGGAGCTGTTATTGATAATGCAGACTTCTGTTTTAAGTTTTGGCAATTGCTTTCTCTGATTTACCATCAACAAAATGAAATCTACATGGGGAACTCTTGTTTGAGCTCTTTGATTATGATTGAATTACGGGGAAAAATGTAGTTGCAGAACTGCAGATGCACAAATTTGAAACCTGTTAATACAATTATTTACTAATTTGTTAGTCTAGAGTAATATGTATAGTCTCAGGGCAGTTCGTCAATGGTCTTTTCATTTTATTTACAATGATTGGGTTTACATGCAGTTGATTTTTTAAAGTATATTGCCATCTCCATATGGGTTGAAAACTACATTCACTTGATCATTTCACAAATAAACTATTGCTACTTTCTAGGAGATCTGGACTCTTTCAATATTACCAAAGATGTAATAACATATGTAGTCTTCCTGGTTGGGAATATGAAAACACATTATGATTTATAGTCAGTCTTTGCATTTTTGCAATGCACTGTTGGATGTCTTAATGCTATATCTTTGATTACCTACAACTCTTTTGAATAAACCTTACTCAATGTTTCCAGAGATTCTATGAGCATGGTGCGGAAACCCAAGTCGCAGCAGATGCACCTTTGCAACCATCTATGGATATATTCTCTCTTGGGTAATTTTCTTCTTATAAATCTTTATCGATTTGGTCACGAGTATGTTTTGTTCCATTTTCAGCATTTCACCTGGCTAGAGTATAGGACCTTTCAATCCCATATACTAATAGTTTGGTCACAGTTGCCTTTTGCTTGAACCTGCCAGTTCTATAATTTAATTTCATTGGATGTGTTATTATTTGGCATCTCATTTGACAAAGAGGGAAATCATATATCATATTTTCTTGTCTCATGAAATCTGATAATTGCTGATAGACAATGCACAAACTGTTCTTTATTGTCAATATATGCCATTGTTACCAATGAAATGTTTTTTTTTTCTGTCACTCAGTATCTTGTCATTTGAGACATGCCCTTAACTGAAATATGAAATTTAACATTTAGGCTGGGTTAGCGTTTGAAAATAATTTTGATTGTCTTTTCGGAACATAATTTTGATCAATTTGAGGCTGCATGGTTGGTACAACATTGCATTCACTTGATCGCATTGAGGAATGCTCAGTTAGAAGTAAAACAAACTTAAGGTATAATTGAGAGACCTACCCTCAGTATGTTTTGCTGTCTACACTTAAATATTTGCACATCCCAAAAGGAAATCGGTGCATGATTGTATGCTAGGACGGTAGGACCCTTGGTTAAGGAAATGAATCTTTTTTCTTTAATAACTCCAACTTTTCTGTGGTACTTTGCTATGTTAGACTTGTTTACTGAGGCTGTATTTTTCGTTTCCTTATCCTCCAAATGGTAAATGGCTTGTCTTCTTTACAGGTGTGTTCTTGCTGAACTTTTCCTAGAAGGTCAGCCACTTTTTGAGCTTTCACAACTTCTAGCTTATCGGCGTGGTCAGTACGACCCTATTAATACCCTTGAAAAGGTTTCTGGTATTGTTCCTTGTTCCTTTTATGTTGCACAATTAGTTCTGGTTATTGGTCCAGCTATAAGTTATGCCTTGTCCTTTATTCCATCAGTTTTCTTGCCTAATAGTCAGGAGGTGAAAAAACACATACAAAGCAATGTTATTTCTTGGCTATTCTGTTCTTATTGCAACATTGTAATATCTTCCTGGGTCATGGAGTGGAACATTAGATAATGCATTAAGAAAAAATGGCTCACTATCCATTTGTGCTTGCAGATACAAGATACTGGTATCCGTGACATGGTACTTCACATGATTCAGTTAGACCCGAAAGAAAGGCTATCATGCAAAAACTACTTGCAAAAATATGAATCTGTTGTATTCCCGGTTTATTTTTCGAAATTTCTCCACAAATTTTTCTCAGATATTGTTCCGCTTCACTCAGATGCTAGGGTAAGGATCAATTACATCTATGTTAAACTTCTACTTTGTTATTCTCGACCACGGATATCCAAACATACATACCTTTCTACAGGTCGAGAAGACTCAAGAATATTTTGAAAAGATGCATGATATAATGATAAGTGGCTCAACACTCGAGAAAATTCAAGGATCTGCTACTGTGTCTGTGCATAACGAACTGTCTGGGAAAAGGGGCATCGGAGGGCAAACTTTAAATTCACCAAAAGAATATGCCAAAAGTGTACCTGTAGTTAAGATAAACACTCCTGCACAGCATAAGCATATTGTTGGAGATCTCAATTTCCTCCTCAAGGAACTGGAGAAGGACGATCGTACAAGTACAAAGATCACACAAGACACAGACCGATCTGTTACTTCCAATGTTTCCCATGCAAATGGTAATCAGTCCTTGCAGCAGGTTTGTCAAGCTGGAAGAACTGAAAGTGGTTTGATGGGCCAGAACAATTGTGTATCACATTTGCAGAAGATCTCAAAGAGTAACCTACTTGCGTTAGTGTCTAGTTATGATGCCCAATCGGATACCTATAATTTTGACATTTTCCAACAAACAGAGTACAAGGTGAGCTGTGAAGGCATGGTTTTGCTTGCCTCGTTACTTTGCTCATGCATACGAAGTGTCAAAAAACCAGAGCTTAGAAGGGCTAGTCTCATACTCCTGAAGATTTGTTCTACATACATAGATGATGATAGTCGCTTACAGCTGGTTATTCCATATGTTATTGCCATGCTTTCAGATCCAGCTGCCATAGTCCGCTGTGCTGCTTTGGAAACTCTATCTGACGTTCTTTGTCTTATTCAAGACTTTCCTATCAGTGATGCAAAGATATTCCCAGAGTACATCCTTCCAATGCTCTCTTTGCTCCCAGATGATACAGAAGAGAGTGTTAGGGTTTGCTATGCCAGCAACATTTATAAGTTGGCCTTAACAGCCTACAGGTTCCTACTTCGTTCTCGGAGTATAGAGGATGCTAGGCCTCTAGATGAATCAATGGTAGCTCCCAGATCACAGTCTGTAGAATCACCAGTAAAGAGGCAGAAAGATAGCATTAATGGTCAACTTGCACGACTCAGAAAATCTATTTATGAAATAGTGCAAGAGTTGGTAATGGGACAGAAACAGACACCTAATGTCCGTAGAGCTCTTCTGCAAGATATAGGTTACCTGTGTTACTTCTTCGGACATAGACAAACTAACGACTTTCTTCTTCCCATACTTCCAGCATTTCTAAATGACCGTGATGAGCAGCTCCGTGCAGTTTACTTTGGTCAGATTGTTGTCGTGTGCTATTTTATTGGTTCCAGAAGTGTCGAGGAGTATCTGTTGCCCTATCTTGAACAGGCACTAAGTGATGAAATGGAGGTTGTGCTTGTTAAAGTACTTGACTGCTTGACTATGATGTGCAAAAGTGGTTATTTGAGGAAAAGGGTAATTGTTGGCCTATTTGGAAAGGCTCTTCCCTTGCTGTGTCATCCAGTCCAATGGGTTAAACGGTCCGCTGTAAGATTTGTTGCTGCTTGCAGTGAGAGCATAGGGCCTGTAGACACCTTTGTATACCTTTTTCCACATCTTAAGCATTTTTTACACAGGGAGCCACCATCATTGTCATCAGAAACTGCTATTCTTTCATGTATTAAGCCTCCGGTCTCAAAATTAGTCTTGTACCAAGCTTTAGAGGATGTCCATGATGCAGGAGACATTTTACTGAAGGGTGATGGTAAAAAAGAATTGACGGTGCATGGAGGAAGGTATCCTGCCATGGTACAAAGTGGTTCATCAATCACGATTGAAGATGATGCAAGGTTGAGAGGACCTAAGATGTCCAGTGATGTGTCTTTGAACATTAAAGATTTTTCTTCTGCTAGTTCGGCATATATAAGCTCTGCAGTACATGCATCTAGTTCTTTTTATGATGGCGTACCTAAAGGAATACCATTATACTCCATGCAAGGGACAGCACTACATGCGAATTTGGGATCTGACCGGCATGGGAGTTTATCAAGTTCAGTTCCAGGCATACGTACTAGAGAAAATCATTTCAGTAACATGCACCGAGATGGGAGCATCAGTGACTCAATGAATAGCAGCTCGTCTATACCAGGTGATATCATTTCCAACTCTGATAATTCAGGATCGTTCACCAGACCAGCATTGTCTCTGGAGACAAGTTGGAAACCCCGTGGAGTTCTGGTGGCACATCTTCAGGAGCATCGCTTATCTGTCAATGATATTGCTGTATCAACCGACAATACCTTTTTCATAACAGCTTCAGATGACTCAAGTGTCAAGATATGGGATACAAGAAAATTGGAAAAGGACATTGCCTTCAGATCTAGGTTAACATATAGCCTCGGTAGTAGCCGAGCTCTATGTACGACAATGCTTCATGGTACTCCCCAAGTTATTGTTGGTGCTAGTGATGGAACATTGCACTTGTTTTCTGTTGACTGCGCACGTGGTGTAGGGAGTGTCATCGAAAGGTATTCTGGCATTGTTGATGTAAAACGGAAAGATTTGAAAGAAGGTGCAATTCTCAGTGTTGTGAACTGTTCCACGGAGAGTTTTAGCCCAACCATCCTTTTAAGCACTGAACATTGTGGCATACATAAATGGGATACAAGGACCAATGCTGAGTCTTGGTCATTTAGATCTTCACCAGAGGAGGGCTATGTATCGGCACTTGTAGTGGGCCAGTGCGGAAATTGGTTCATCTCTGGGTCTTCAAGAGGCGTTCTTACATTGTGGGATAATAGGTTTTTGCTTCCCGTTAACTCATGGAAATATTTGCCAGCAACCCCTATAGAGAAATTGTGCTTGTTTATACCACCACCGAATTCAATATCTTCTTCCGGGAGGCCTGTGGTTTTTGTTGCTGCAGGCTGCAATGAAGTTACCCTATGGGATGCTGAGAATGGAAGCCGTCACCAGGTAACATATGGCTTTCTGTTTGGTGTTTCCTGAGCTGTCACGGTTGATAAAATATCTTGTGTACTCACATTTTGTGCAATTAGTTAGTCTTCTATAAGAGTCCGTGTTTTTGAAAAATGAAGTGAACACCTTTAATCTATCAAGTGCAGTCACTTGACATGACTCTACTCATGCCCTGTAAATTTGATGAACTATGCAGATATTTAGAACAGCAAGCACTGAGAATGAAGCTGTTGTACCAAAGGCACCATCAATACATCCAAATAGCAAAGATGAGACGCGGCCAGCGAATTATAAATACCGAATTGAAGAATTATGTGACCCGACTCCACGCCTTCCAGGCATCCGCTCTTTGCTTCCTTTGCCAGGAGGGGACCTATTGACTGGAGGAACGGACTTGAAGATACGCTACTGGGATCAGGCCAGGTTCAGTATTTGTACCATACTACTACTGGTTTTGCAAAAAAAAAAAAAAATTATTCCTGAGGTGCCTGTCATATAAAACTAGCGCTTATCTTGATGTTTTTGAAGGCCTGAGCAAAGCTTCTGCATAGCTGGTCCCTCGGTGAAAGGGGCTGGAAACGACGAGACGTACGATATAAGATCCAGCTCTTGTGTGCAAGTTGTGCAGGTAACTAGTCATATTTTACTGCTACATCTATGCTGTTCTGTGCTGTATCTTTCAGTTTTAACTTTCGAATCGTCAATTTCAAATTTCTGCATGATTATTGGTTTGTGCTAGAGTTTGAAAGCAGTGGCATTCTTCCCCATCTGCAAATCTTGAAGCTGATTAGAGTTTGTGTGCTTGCTTTTGTGTGCAGGAAATATGCAGACAGCCCATGACGGCGTCGAGGCTAACCCACAAGACGCAGCTCGCCATGGCCGCCGCGGATTCCGCGGGGTGCCACCGAGACGCGATCGTCGCGCTGGCCTCCGTGAACTTGTCGAGCCAGAGGCTCGTCTCGGGAAGCAGAGACGGCGCCGTCAAGGTGTGGAAGTAGCCGCCTCTCCTCTGCCCCGTCCATCTGGTAAGAGGTGGCGTCCCCTGTACATATTAACCTCTGCTTAATTAGGCTTACACTGTTACACATGACATTAGACACGGTACATGTAAACCTCACCGATGTACATAAGATGATTTCTACTAATACAAAGCAAGAATTGCCATGTACTCGACCGGGCGTGAGCCGCATGACCTGTTGTTTATAACTAAGGACACTTTTGATTTGAAGAAAAAACATAAAAATTTTGAATGATTTTAATCCTATAGAAATTTTTTATAAATGTCTTTAAAACAAAGAATTAAATCTTATCCTATCCTTTGAAAATCCTACGGAATAAACAATTGTACAGAGATTTTGAAGGAAATTTTAGAAAGCGCTTCAACTTCTTATTCTTTGAGTTTATCTCTCATCCGATTTTCTGTGGTCCAATCAAACAGTTATTCTTATGATTTGTTTTGTAATTTTATGTTTTGCAATTTATTTCTATCATAATTATGCATTTTTTCTATTTTTTTAATTTTTTTTATTTTTATGATTCGAAGGGGCCTAAGCAAAATTGTTGTTTATTCCTAGAACCCAACAAGGCCCCGTTTACTCCCAGATAAAAGTTCAACATTAGCAGCAGCCGTAACAGCACTGGACTAGTAGTACTGGGGTGCAGGCAGATCCGAGGGGGGCATCGTTATTCGTTACGACGTTTTTGGGGCAGGAGAAGGAAGCGAATCCAATGCGACGCCACGCTGGCTGATGATGACTGCTGACTCGTACGGCTCTTCTTGCCCTGCCTCCTGCCTGTTGCTAGCGGCCCAGACCTGTGCGAGTAGTACTCCTATATTGTTTTTGTCTAAAAAAAATCTACATAAGTATTTGGCATCATTTATAATAATAAATCTGAATAATCGAATTCAGATTTATTATTGTGGATAGTGTCAATCCTTGCTTAAGTTGATTTTTTTAATGGAGGGAGTACTTCGCGTCGTCTCGGCTGGTGCTCCCAGTTGAGCTAGGAGCCTGACAAGCTCACAACTCACAAGCATGGCATTTTCGGACTTTTTTTCCCACACGTTTTCTTTCTCTCTGAGTCTCAGCTCTCTATTTTTTTCGACTAACAAACATGCTTGTGCATTACAACGTTACAACAGATGAAGACAATTTTTACGATTGATAAAAACTTTGTCAATTTAAACGACAAAACAAAGTCAAATCATATATAGTATTAAACCTGGTTGTGTTCGCTTCATGCGTCATCATACGAAAAATCTTTTATGTACACCGTTTTGTAGCCTCACAAATTGATTGGGTGGTTATTCCATTAGTCGACGCATGTGTATTCTGTTATACCTTATTGACCAAAAATTAAAATTTTGATTATTTAATTAGTGAAAGTTTTTAACTATAAATGAAAAGCATTTGTAAAGCAATAAACTTACCACATACACCTTCAACGATGATAACTTCAAAAAAAAAGTATTTATGAGAAGACAAATTTGAAAGAGAAAAAAAGAAGAAAAAAGAAAGTACTACTTATATTTATGCAACAAAATTTATCAAAAAATAGTCAAATGTAAATTATTTACACTTACACTATAACTACATTATAATTACATTGTAATTTTTAAAAAATTCACTGTAAATTGTAAAAACTACATTATAATTTTAATACTTACATTGTAATTATGCTAATATTAATTGTATATGAGGTGTTGGGCTACGAATTATTAATTATTGACATTGGTTATATATCAAAATAGTGTTGACTATGAAGCAAAAAAAAAAAGAGAAAAGAGTAAGAAGCGGAGGGATACTGTGATGGTGATATACGAACATACGGATACAAGCCCATCAGATAGCTGATCCTAGATTTGACTTATAGATGTAAGCCCATTAGATAGCTAATCCTAGATCTGACTAAAATTAGTTACAAATTATGGCGACATATTTTTACCAATACCAAAAAAAAAGAAAAAAAATAGAGGAGATTGAAAGGAGAGAGATGATCAGGATGGTCGAGAGAAAGAAAAGAGAGAGAGAAAGATGTCGACCAGAGGAGGGCGTGCATGGCTTCGAGTGAAGACGCATGGAACAGGGTGGCGGGATGGTATGGGCCGATTGAATTGGGTTGGGAGGGAGAGATGGAGAGGTTGGGTTGGGAGGAAGGGTGTATAAGAGTTATTTTAGATTCATGTCGAATTGGATACGGACGACGATCAATTAAAACCAACTCAAACACGAATAATATATCAAAATTCTGTCTAAAATATTTTTAATTTTTATAATAAACCCTGCCCCCTTTCAAAAGAAAAAGGTCTCAGCTCTCTGGCCATACGTATGCGTATATATGCTTTATACTCCCGATTGAGATCAAAGTGTAGTTATATGGACTGACACGTAATCTGAGTCGTCCATGATCTGATGGTTCACATGCGTAGGTACAAGATTATACTCCACTAGTACATAGTATTATCTCTAACAACTACCCTTGGTTAGGAATAATCAATTCCCTATCTCTAGATCATTTTCTCATGTGGCTTTTAATGACCTTTGTACACTTTGTATTTACACATTCTGTTGATACAATGATGTGAGCTCCAACTTTTCCAAGCCGTGCTCCTTTCTAATCTAGGGTGGGTGCATGTGCTGGTCACGTTTCGTCGGTTCCGACGGATTTGCAGTCCCAATGATTCGCTTATTTATATTTTTATCCGAATCGATTATTCATAAATAAAAAATTATTTGTGAGTAAAATATTTATATGTGTGTTTTTAACGAATCAAAAGTAAATGTTATAACATAAATTATAATAAAAACAAAACTTTAATTTTAAAATTAAGTTCTAAAATTTAAAATTTTGACTTATAAACATAAGTGAAATAATGAGACCCTTGGTTACAGTGTGTGCATGGATAAAATTATAAACTTCAAGGCTTGAGGCTAAGCTTAAAGCAAGTTTTATATAAGAGTTAGTTGTCACATCTAATTTTGTTTATGTAAGATAAAAGATGATATGTACAATACATCATATCTACACTATCTCTAGCATACTAATTTCAATAATTTTAATTTATTTGTTTGTCCAATTCATTTTTTCTTATATCTTTTTTTCTTGGAGTTTGTGTGGGGTGTCCTTTGCATGAGAGATGACTTATTCTTACTTCTCTCCTTCACCTCATCATTCAATCTTACGTGACACTTTTTAAGGCAATACATCAAGCATTATAGTACTTTCTGTTAGCTGCAATGTGTGCATCGATAATTAATTCTTAATTACTATTTTCTTCGTCATAATAGGTGAATGTGACCTAGTATTACGAATCTAAATAAAAAATTTATTCAAATTTATAGTATTAGGATGTATCGTATTTATTCAAAAAATTTTATATTTTGAAACGAAGAGATTACTACTACTGTCATGATGCCCACATGCATCCAGGTAATGCTAATCTCCCGTTGACCGTCCCCCTTTCACCCTTTGACCGCCGCAGAGCCCTCATGAAAGGAAGAGCTGCATGTGGTCCCGGGGTGGAGCTTTGGGTGTGGTTCCCACCTGATAAAGAAATGCAAAAGAGAATGATGAACCGATGGTCCCTTTGCTTGACCACATTGCCCAATTCTCATATTTATCAACAGTACAGTAGGGGAGTATTGATGATCAGATCCAGCAAACGTCACTGTTGACAAGAGGCAATTCACTAATCTGATCAGGGACAAAAAGATAGATTTGGAGCAGTTGGTTTAATGTGTTACCCTTGTGTTTGATCTCTTCTACCTCTAATTAACCATCTTTACCTTCTTCATATGAGTACATGATAGCTGTTGTGTGGCGTTTGTAGTTACGGATGTATAACTCCACCTGTTGCAGTTTAAATCTTGATTGTTAAAAGAAAGAGATACTCTCTCTATTAAAAAAATCATTTTTTACACATGAATGTTCAGATTCATAGTTGATTTATCCAAATTCATATATAAAAGTTGGTTTATTTTAAAATAGAAGAAAAACAGAAGAGGTATGTGCTAATCAAGTAATCATAGTCAACGATAGAAAAAAAGAAAACGTAATTAACCCTTTCTATGAAAGTAAAACGACCTTGTAGTAACAAAAGAGGAGGCTACTATCACTGTGCCAGTATTCCAAGAGGAATGAAAGAATTGATTGACACTAGTTGAAACGTGGTAGTAGTAGCTATGGCCAATGGCCATAGGAGCAGCGGTGTGTTGCATGGATGGATGCATAGCGATGAAGCGTAGTAGTAATAGTAGTAGTACCTTTCGTACGTGACATATTTTAACATTATCAATTTGGACAAAAAATTTATCTAAATTTATAATACTAAAATATATTATATTCATCAAAAAATTTTATATTTTGAAAAAAAAAGAGTACGTGTGTTTGGATTGGACTCAAAGCTGTTTGTTGATTTGTGTCATGCAACGCAATGGCCACTAGTAACCTTTTCTTTTCCATGGGCAAGACAGCCGATGGCTGCTCGGCTCTCATTGTGCACGCATATTTTTCTTTCTTTTCCATCCAATCATTCCGCTACTTGGTACTCCAGCTGCAGAGGCTTCAAAAGACGCGCAAGGAGAATGTTCTGCCCAGCGAGTATACAGTAGAGAGTGTGCAGCACATGATTAATTATCATATTAAGCAAAATGTGTTGCTGTCTTTAAGCTAGACTATTATCTATCCTTTCGTCAGATTAAACAGTCTCCAACAGTCTCGATAACAAATGAGCAATAGCAATACTACTGCTAGTAGGCCAGGCAATGCAGCAGCTGATGAGTGACGATGAAGCAGAAATGCTGCAAGTATAGAGAGATCAGTGAGGACTTTGAGGGCTGGCAGCTGTCGGAGGCAGACAGCCAATGTGGGGCCAGGGAAACAGTGCCTCACTCGCTAGCTCAACTGCGGGTGAGTTCTTTACCCAAATTTCTCAACTCACCTTTCTCTTTTCTCTTTTTTTCTCGCGCACACTTTTTAAACTGCTAAACGGTGTATTTTTAGCAAAAAGTTTCTATACGAAAATTGTTTAAAAAAATCATATTGATTCATTTTTTTTAAAAAAATTAACAAATACTTAATTAATCATGTGTTAATGAGTCGCTTTGTTTTTCGTACGGAGAAAATATTTTCCCAACCCTCGCTACCGAACACACTTCGTCTTGGCCGTCTGATCGACCAGTCACAGCTGCGAGTTCTTCTCCATCATCCTTTCTTTGCTCTGCCGCTGCTTTTGACCGAATCTTGACCACCTAAACAGCCTCAGCGTCCCCTCTTTGGCTCTTCCACGCATTTATTATAGCTAACTGAACATCAGTTATTGAGTCACCCGTCTGCAGACTGCAGGTACAACGTCTTCCTTTCCCTAATCTCTGTACTGTTGATTGTTGATTGGTCATGTAATGTATTCGATCCGTGCGAGCCACCGTACTACTGTTCAGAATACTGAGATGAGCCGAGAGTTATTTGCACGATCATTTTGAAACGCGCACGTTAACAACAAAATCGACGAGAATTTCAATCTCCAATACAGGATACTCCATCCGTTTTAAAATATAAAGTGTTTTTTTCAAATTTATTATAAAATATAATAATTTCTTTATGTACATTGCCCGTGTTTAGATTCAAAAATTTTTTGAAAAAAAACGTCACATCAGGTCATATCAGATATACGGACACACATTTGAAGTATTAAATATAGTCTAATAACAAAACAAATTACAGATTCCGTCTGTAAACTGCGAGACGAATCTTTTGAGCCTAATTAATTCATCATTAGCAAATGTTTACTGTAACACCACATTGTCAAATCATGATGCAATTAGGCTCAAAAGATTCGTCTCGCAATTTATACGCAAACTGTGTAATTAGTTTTCTTTTTCGTCCACATTTAATACTTCATGCATGTGTCCAAACATTCGATGTGATGGATTTTGAAGTTTAAAGTTTGGAACTAAACAGGGCCATTGTTTTTCAACCAATCACAGTATTTCACTGTTCAGATTCTCTATCTACCTCTTCTTCTCATTCAATCACAATCTTCTTTTATTTAATTTTACTAAAACTATTTTGTTACTCGTGTCCAAACTCTAAACTTTTTCTTATATTTTGAGATGAAGCTAATACTTTTGATTACATTGAATTTTACCATGTTTCATTGCTAAATGTAAATTTCTAAGGCTGAGTTTGAATTCTGCTACTCATTCGTTTATCCTGAGCAAGCTTTCCAACCTGTCAATAGTAGTATTTTTTTTCTTTTAGACAAATAGATGTCTCACAGACTTCGTGCGCGGCTGCTAAGGGCATCATCGATGCATATGTATACATAGACTTTAACTATAGCAATTTTTACGATGTATGTAAATACAAGGTATGTTAGAAGAAAAAAGAGAAGTAAAGGTCGATAATATTATTTGTTTTATATGGATAGTCCATATGTATATAGGTATCTTTAGTTATTTTTTTATATAAACTAGTTGCACAATAATATTCTGTGACTGAATAAAATATTATATTATTCATGAACTATTTTTACAGATGTCCTGAAATATTGCTCTCACCTGCATGATCTCACTCTCACGTTCTCACCTGCATTTTGACGCGCATTTACTCGTTCGTAACCACCCATGAGGAAACTGTAAGTGGAGTACACCTACGTACGCACGTACTAAACGAAGACGAAAGCAAGCGCGCGCACACACGACGTGGTGGTCGTCAACCTGTCGCCGTCGCCGCCGTCGCGCTCGATCGATCGACAAGCGTACGCCCCCGCCGCGCAACCAACCAAAAAACCAAACACGACGCAAACACGATTACACGACGGCAACTGCTACCCGAATCGAGAGACTTTGCGCGAGAGGGGGAGGAGGAGAAAAGCTTAGGTAAGCTAGGGAGCCCGAAAAAGGCAACACACACCACCACCACCTTCCTTTACGAGGGAAGAAATCAAGAAAAGGAGGAGGAGGAGGCGAGGCGGCCTCACGTTGCGAGCGAGATAGGCGGGGAGCTTGAGAGGAGAGCTATGGGGAACGTGACGTCGTCGGTGGCGGCGAGGCTGGCCTTCTTCCCGCCGGAGCCGCCGACGTACGAGCTGGTGGCGGAGGAGGACGGCGGCGCGGGCGGCGGGATGATGCGGATGACGGGGGTGTCGGCGGACGCCGGCGTGGAGGTGCACGCGCTGCCGACCAAGGGAGGGACGCGCGTCGTCGCCGCCTTCTGGCGCCACCCCTCCGCGCGCCTCACGCTGCTCTACTCCCACGGCAACGCCGCCGACCTCGGCCAGATGCTCGGCCTCTTCCTCGAGCTCCGCGCCCACCTCCGCGTCAACATCATGAGGTCACCTCATCACCCCANCCCACCCATCCCCTTTCCTCCATTGCTCGCCTTGTTTTCTTGCTTCGAGTTCGAACTGCTGCCGCTGCCGCTGCTGCACCTGTATTTGCATTTCATTCTACCACGCTGTGTTCTTGCCTTCTGGATATGGTGCGCTCTACTCTGCATGCCTAATTAGTGTCAAACTATCAGTTAGTCTTATGATTTAGGATCAACATTTTGCAAATACTCCGTTTGCAAGTTCCGATTTGGCGGCCACTTCGTTATGTTTTTTCCTCGCTTTAATTTGAAAGAGGATTTAATTCGATATTTTTTACTTGGTGAGCCAACTGTGTTGAACGGTAATGTCATGGCGTTCGGAATTGTTAATTGACCTGCAAAAGATCTTGCTTTTCTTTCCGTTGTTCTTGTTATAAACCTTCTTTGAGGGGTTGAATTCACACCTGATTAAGCTTCATGTTAGGAACGAACTGCTCGTTTGATTAAATGGCGAGCACTCCTTTCCTGAATAAATGCTTTGACTTTTCGTACTTTTATGTTTAGATTTAACTTTTTTCGGTACCCTGATGGCCTGATCACAATTCTGGAATAGTTAAAAACAGCTCGTTTCTTCCCTCCGTTTTAGTTTGTTAGTTCTTGCCAGGGTGACATCCAAAGAGGTTAAGACTGTACTTTTTTGGATGATTCATTGTGCTTTATACTCAGATTTTGTTCCGATGCAGATGCATGCTGCTCTGTGTGATACTCAGATTTCTAATTCAGTTTCAGCAATTCTAGTCATTTGTTAGAATTGCGGCGTGTCTCTAGATTGGGAAACTGGGGTAAATTTTTTTACGGCATCATTTTTTTAAGAGAATAGTGCCTGGGATCTTATTCTTATAATCCTGTTATAGCTGTTTGTTTGGCATTTGGATCGTGGATTGATAATTTGCATATAGTCTTGCTGTGTGGATAGAATAAGAATGTACCATGAATAATTCTACTATAAATTATTTCGGATGGAGTCCTGTCAAACTTCATATTCAAATGGTATCTATTTCACCTTTCGGGGGGATCGAGTTGATGCCTGCCTTTTAACTTTAAGAACCAAAGAATTTCCACTACCGGAAAAAGCTGCTATCTGAACCTCATGGGATTTGAAATTTATTTCCATCAATAAATATATAAAACATGGACAATTGTGTCCAATTAATATCCTGACAATTTTCCTTTGATGAACATGACCAATATTGTGTGTTACATGTGACTGAACTTTTTACTTGGTTTCGTTCTGCAGCTATGATTATTCAGGATATGGGGCCTCTACAGGAAAAGTAAGATTCTGAATTCCTCAGCGATTTTAAGAGCTCGAACTTGATTCTTAGGTTAATTTGCAGTAAACTTGTCTTCTTTGAATAGATTGTCACCTAAACTTTGTTTTTTGCGATCATGATGTCTCCTGTATATTTATGCTATATTTCATCAATGACTCGAGCGACAATCTTTGGATTGGATTGTTTCCCTTGCTTTTTTCATAATCAACATCCTGTTCTTCTATAGGTATATGGGCACCTTTTCTCAAAGCAGTTATTATTAGCCATTCTGTTTTTCTTGGCCTCATCTGGAATAGGACTTTGGCAAATGGCTGTTTAGCCTTTTTCAATTTTACTTTCATTACGAATATCGGAAAAAGTCACACATGCTTTCTGCTATTCTCGACCATGATAGCAACTTTGTTCTGTTAGTCATCCTTGTGTCAAAGTTATTATACTAAGGGACCATCAACCCCAACTTCTAGGTGATTGATTATCGCTCCCCACTTGAAGAATTTGCTTGGTCACGTAGTAACTCATAAAGTGGCATGTGTGCTTGTTCCCATATATGGCACATGGTTTTGTTGATTAACGAATTCTTTCTGATGATCAGAACAATCAATAGTAAATGTTTTCCTTTCTACGAACTTACATAGCTAAGTTAGGTAATTGTTCGCCTTGTGGAAGACATACCTAATTTTGTTCCTTTTCTTATCATGTTTTCTGCTTCAAAAGCCATCAGAGTACAACACATACTGTGACATAGAGGCTGTTTATGACTGTTTAACGAAGGTGTACGGGATTGAACCAGAGGATCTAATCTTGTATGGGCAATCAGTTGGAAGTGGACCAACATTGCATTTGGCCTCGCGTTTGGAAAAATTAAGAGGGGTTGTCCTTCACAGTGCTATACTTTCAGGCATTCGGGTTCTATATCCGGTAAAAGTAACACTTTGGTTTGATATCTTCAAGGTATGTCTGGAACTCTGGACCATGATTTCAGTTTGCTTCTAAAACGACTGTCATTTACCATCCTAATCTGGTTACTGCTAACATATCTGCAGAACATCGACAAAATAAAGCAGGTTGACTGTCCAGTGCTGGTTATACATGTGAGTAGCTTCTACCTTTGCATTTCTGATTCAAAGCCTCCTTAACTTTTCATTGATATTCAAGTCTGAAATCATCTTCAAATCTACTTTTCAGTACATATCTCATGTCCAATTACTAGTTACAGTTCAACAGAACATGCTAAGACTTGATTAACTTCTGAGATAGTTCATTGCTGCTCTCAACTGTTTTTTTTTCCCGGTTGGTGTGATCAGAACTTACCTGCTGAATGACAATGGCAGGGCACAGCAGACGACATCGTCGATTTCTCCCACGGCAAGCGGCTGTGGGAGCTCGCGAAGGAGAAGTACGAACCCTTATGGGTGAAAGGTGGCGGCCACTGCAACCTGGAGACGTACCCTGAATACATCAGGCATCTGAGGAAGTTCATCAACGCGATGGAGAAGCTCGCCAAGGAGAAGACGGCCAAGGCGCCCCAGATGGCGCCGTCGTCATCGAACATGACCGAAGTAAAACACAACAAGTGCTTGAGATTCGGCAAGAGATGAACGGGAGAGCAGCTGATTCCATCGTTTTTAGCCGCTGTCACAACTACTAACCGTGCAACAGCTGTCGTTGCTCCATGGTCTTATGGAGGAAGAAGACGAAGAATCTGACAGGGGAGGGAGACAGCTTATGTGAAGGAAAGAGAGTGTTCTGAATTCTGATGCTGCGCAAGAATAGTCGGTGTGAGTTTCATCAGATTAGAGAACAGATGTATACTTGTTGGTAGCTGGATGGAGAATTTGAGATGCGATGAGAAAGTGTAGCCGTGAGCTGAATCGAGGGGAGCCTAGTGGAAGCAGGAGATGTAGCAATGTTCTGTAGTTCAGTTTACGAGCCCTCTGGGGTTCTGTTTTTCTTCTTCTTCTTCTTCTTCAGTTTGTACTATTAGCTGCAGATGTGCAAATGCAAAAGGAATCGATTAATTCGAATTGATTGCAGAAACTTAGCTGCGTGTTGCCACTCAGGTCCCTTATATTGTGGTCATCGAAATGCAAGAAGCACGGAGAAAACGGCAAAAGTGGCGTACTGGCTCATGTATTTGGTGGGCGGAGGAGTTGGCCCGGTATTGGCCCATGTATTGTAGAGAGCCAGCCCGACTCGCCTGGGCCGTAACGCGATACCCACGACACGAACGTGAGTGCAACGACAAGTTGGGCCGGAACGCTTTCTTTTCCTCCCACGCCGAGTCAAGTTAGGCCGTAACGGGGATAGGTACAGAAGTGGAATATGTCCACTTGCCGTTCCTCAACTTTACATGAAACGAGTTTAATAGATGTCTCTAAATTATAATACCGAAAATATTCATCACCCATCTTTATAAAACCGTGTATATCGCGGGTCATAGTCTCTTGTTTTCGCTTACATGGCAATTTGACGGGCCCACCTCGCTGAGTCACCATTGTCGGCAAGGACTTCACGTGCGTGGACTGTACCATGCGCGGGCTCCCACCGCGCCAAGTTTGGCCTGCGCGTCCGTCTTCGCATCGTCTTGGGGTTGAGAGCTTGAACGCCATGTTGAGGTGGACGAGGCTGTCGTTGGTGGTGAGGCCGTAGCCGTGGATCCTTGAGTCCTCCTCGGTGGAAGGCACCGCGTTGGTGACGATGCGGAACCGGCCATCGAGGCGCACCACCACGTTGTTGGCCGGGCCGGTGCGAAACACCGGCAGCGCCGACGCGAAGGCCGGCATCCAGCTCGACGGGAGCGCCACCATCGAAGCCTCGAAGGTGATCACGAGACGGTCGACGGCGGCCTCCATCTGACGTTCCTCCTCACGCCGAGGTAGAGGCGGTGGCCGCTGAAGAGGATGCCGAGGGCCAGCCGCCGCGTTGAGCTTGCCGATGAAGTGCGCGTTGGCGTCGGAGAGCAGGCAGAAGTCGGCGTCCTTGTGGCCATGGAACAGGAACTTGTTGCTATCGCCACCGACGAACCGCGGATCGTAGCACTCCGTGCCGGTCAGCTCAAACACTGCCCACTCCAAAATTGACACACAAGATCGATCATCAAAACAAGCCAAACGCGCCTACGCCTATATATGCATGCATGATGCGACGAGGCGTCATGTTTTCGAGTGTTTCTTATGGCAGACGAGCTTGCAAGAGGGGCAGTGGACGTAGCACATGTCGCGGCAGCCGCGCGGGCACACGCGCGGCGCGATCATGCAGTCGGGCGCCGTCGCCGCTTTGCTCCGCAGTCGGCGGCGGAGCAGAGGGAGGCGGCGCGGGTGCAGGCGCTGGAGCGCTCCATGCCTAGCCCGGCTACGGCAGGAGGGGCTCCGCCCGCTGCGTCCATGACCTCGCTAGGCTCGCTAGACTGAGATGGAGAAGAGAGGGAGAGGGGGAGAGAGAAGGAAGGAGAGGAAGAAGGCGAGGTGGCCGTTGATACGAGGGTCCCATATATTTTTTTTCTAATTAGGATCACGTGTTAGCCAAAACAACCGTGCATATTATTATGGGATCTTATTTAGACGGTTTTATTAAGATAAGAGATGAAAAATTTTGGTTTAGAGATATCAATTAAATTCGCTATAAAGATGAGAAACGACAAGTGAACTTATAGAATTAGGCATGTCGGACTGTGCTGAGCGCTTGCAACGGACGGCCCGTCACAGCGACCGCCTCACGCTCGTAGCCTGGCGAGCCATGAGCACCCATGTTGTCCTGTCCAGTCTGACCTGAAATTTGCGATTGATTTTGTCGCAGAAATCAAATCACCGAGACGCCAATTCTACCGCACCACGTGGCTTGTCGCTCGCGCTAATGTTTCAGGGGACGCTGCGATCATATAAAGCCTCCACTAAATCTCTAGATTTTTCTACCATACATACTTTATCTAGCTAATTTGTTCAGTCTTCTTGGCTATTTCTTTCTGGATTCGCCTCCGGTCTCATCACACTCAGCTTGATCAAGAGTGTTACTTTTGCTAGTCGTATTTGTGTTCTCCTGATACACGCGCGCACAGATAAAAAACACACAAACACACCGTAAGTAATTACCCTCTTCGAATACAGCATACTACCTCCGTTATTTAATATATGACATTGTTAACTTTTTACATCATATTTGACTATTTATCTTATTCAAACAATTTAAGTAAATGTCTTTTCTTTTGTCGTGGTTTAATTTATCACTAAATAAACTTTAAACATTACTTATATTTTTAAGATTTACATAAAATTTTTAAATAAGATAAATGATAAAAAGTTATAAAAAATCAATAATATTATATATTAAAAAAAGAAGAGAGTAGTAGTAAGAGTCCTACCACTACATGTCTGTGAAGTGGGGGTGCATATATGCTAGTAGTAGCTCATGCGTCCTCCTGACCGAACACGTACTAAACTGGTCACCACTCACCAGTGCTCGGAGGGAGCCGCAGAAACAAATCATCATTACACTATCATATGTGCACTGCCTGCCCCCGTGCATTTGCTTGCTTGCAACAATACAGTAATAGCCCGTACTATATTCTATTTAAAATATATGATATTAATTATTTTTTACACAATGTTTGATCATTCATTTTATTTAAATATTTAATATAAATATATAAAATTATAAGTAAGATTATATTTTATTTGATGATAAAACAAATCACAATAAAATAAATAATATTTATATAAATTTTTAAATAAAATAAATGATGAAACGTTATATGAAAAATTAACGGTATCCTATATTTTAAAATGGGAGAGTACATCAGCTCGATCGATATCTCACACGATATATGCATATTAATTGGTTGGGGGCCGTACGTTCTTCGATGATCGATTCGATCTCTGCTCTCAAGATTTCCATGTGAGAGGAGAAGAGACGGGCAATTGCTGACAAGCTAGGATGTTATTATCACGCACGGTTAATTCTTACCTACGTACAACCACATTATATGCCACTGCCGATATCTGAATGTACACTGCTATATATATATGCAAAGTGTCCGTGCGATGATTAATTTTTGTGATTTGAGCACTTTGATAGAATGATATTTCTAAAAAAGAATACATAGTTACAACTCATCGCTAACAAAGAAATCAATCCAAACATAGATGCCGGATCTATCTTTTATGACAAATTAGTAAAGCTAGGAAAAAATCACTATAACCATTTTCATTGAAAGTAGCATGTTCGGCATGACTTGTTTCACGTTGAATGTCACGCAATCAACAAAAGCCATGAAGCAAAAATAATCAAGCTAACTCAAACAACTCGATTAGCTCAAATCCTAAGGTAAGTACTTAAAAAATAAAATAAAAAAAATGCAACTCGACTAGCTCAAATCCTGCGATAAAGACATAAAAAATAAAATAGAAAAAAGAAAGTTGTCGTCTCGTCGTCGTTGTCGTCCCTGTGTTGTTTGTGCCTGAAAGAAAGTTCCTCGACCCGGCGTAGTTCTCCACCACCAAGTGCACCATCGGCTTTATGCGTGTCATCATTGTCAAGGGGGATGACCCAGTCGCCGATGAAGGCCAGGAGATCGTGGTGCCCTACCGCTACACCCGCTACTCAAGGACGTGTAGTGGGCGCAAGGGCGTGTAGATGTCGAGGAGGACGAAGCTGAACCGTCTCTGGTACGTTGTCTTGCCCGCCGCTGACCTGACGAGCTCGCTGGCATGGACTGGCTCGTCACTAGAGCCACTGATCTACCCCTACTCCCCCCAACGTTCGTGCTTCTCCCCAACAACGGCCCGACATGGAGTGGAATGGGGAAGATGGGGGTGACACCGATCTGATGGAGGGGAAAGGAAAGGAAAGGAAGAGAAAAAATATTTGGGTTATTAACGGGTGGGAACCACAGGATGACTCAGCAGGTTAGACTAAGTCAAAGCACCACGTTAGTGAAATCGTCCTTCAAAACTGCTAAGGGAGTCAAATTACCTTTTTAATAGTTGAGGAGTCAAGATATTCGGTATTGCGGTTCAGGGATATGAATTAGATTGAATCTATATTTGAGAGAGTTAAAATGGACTTATTCCTTAAAAAAAAGACCAAACAGACCGAATTTGACCCAATTGGCCCAACAAGCTAAAGCAACCTAATTAACTAACCCTAACTCCAGCTCTCTCTCTCTCTCACTCCACATCACACACCGCCTCTTTCCCACTCCGCATCGCGCGCCGCCATTTTTTTCCCTGCTCCGCATCGCTCCTCTTCTTCCGCTCTACGTAGCGCGCCGTGTGTCACCGTTGTCTCCTCTTCTTTTGTCCCAGCTCCTCTACCTTCTCCGTCCATACATCGTCTCCTCGCGGCCTCTCCTCCATCGTCCTCACGTAGCCCCACCGTCGCTGCCGCCAATGGCCCTTCACCGAGCCACCAAGGCCTCCTTCTCCCTGTTGCCCTGCCGTTTTGGTCAAAGCCTGGCGGCACGCGGTGAGGGGGTGGACCGTGTGTTCACGAAAAATCCGCGCACGGCCGATGGTGTCAAATCTATGTTGACGCGAACTATGTCGACAAAAGCAATGGCCTGGAAGATCTGCTTAGCTCCAGTGCAGGTCCTAAATTTTGAAAAGATGCGGGCGTGCCAGTCAGTTTGATTCTGCAACTGACAAGATATTTACATTGACAATCAAACAGCCGATCGATGAACAAGTTGATGTAGTGATATTAGCCGATGTCGATAGAGTTTTGAGTAATTGGCTATATGTCTGATGTAGATTCTGACACTTGAATAAATAATGATATAAAGACAATCAGCTAATAATAATGTAATCCAACAGAAATCAATTGCCCAATAATGATACGATAGAATAAATGATGATCCGATAATTAAAGCATACATTGGCTAAAACTTCGATGCCATTAAATCCAAATTATTAAGTAATCAATGAAAACTTTGCTGTAATTGGCTAAAGCCAATTTGTATATAATCTTTATAAGCCGATACAACATTTAAATAATATTTAGATAACTCATCGGCTAAAATCCCGATGAAACAATAATTGATGCCTACTGACTTAAATAAATCTAACTTACAACCACAACCTCATAAGTCGGACCTAACCGATGCAACATAAGGTTGATAATTGCCTGATAGATTTAAATCAGTCGATATGACACCGATCAAAGTGGTCATGTATTAAATTTAGCCAAGACAGTAAAACCATCAAAGAGAAATTTAACATATGAGATAAGATTGGCTAACCCTCCGATAAAACATTAACATAAACTTATCGGCTTAACAAGACATAAATTATCAATAACAATTTAGTAGGTCGGATCTAACCGATGCAGCCCAAAATTGTATATGATAATCTAATATTCAATGAGCCGATAAATCTGTCTAATGTGATGGATATAACAAATCTATCTAAAACGATATTATGTTTAAAGAAACATCAACTTGATCAAAACATTGGACCTAACCGAGGAAATCCTAACTAAGCCGATGTGACTATGAACAATAATAAAACTAAAGATAGAGATGATATACCAGATAGGTAACACTTGCGTCGGCCCGATTAGAATATCGGACTCAACCGAGAAAGTCTTAGCCACGCCAGCGCAAGCGAAGATAACGGAACTCACTTCTTGCCGAGGTCGAACTCAATCAATGCAGCCTATGCGCGAAAACAAGAACTCATCGAAATAAAACCTCATAAGAGGGTGACGATGTGCCAAAAGTAGATGTATTTTGATCTGTGGAGATCAGTTACAGGGAACTTGGATATACATATTTATATCCATAGGCCGATAAGAGTCATGATTGGACATGACACAAACTTTTCTAAAGATAAAAGAAAAAAACATAAAGTTCTCATTGGACATGACACAAACTTTCCTAAATACAAAACTTGCCTAATTAATAGATAAATTTAAGCTGCCATACAATAGTCTTCAAGATATTTTTTGAATTAGGTCTCTCCTGGATAAATTTCCATCGGCTATTTGATATTTTTTTAACCGAATCCACTAAAGAATCTTACCAAATTTTGACGTTAATACCGTGTGCACTCGGCTTTGTCCGAGCCGCCGATGGTCGCCTCCTCCATGTTGCCCCGTCACGCCGTCCAATGCTCGGTGGCTCAAGGCGAGGGCTTTATTTTTCTTCTTTTTTTTGGGATTATCAATCGGTTCAGTTCCGGTGCATGTAAGATTTTTGATTTTATATATATCTCACACACACATACCTTTTTTTGTTAGTCCTGCCTTTTGCTATGTCGTTGTATGTACCCTTTGTACCGGGGATCACCAATAATACCAATAATATTCGTCTCAGAAAGTACTTGCTATGTAGTCCTGCTTATTGATGTTCTTTGGTTAATCTGGCCTAAGGATGTGGATGATTTGTGAAATTGAGTTGTTCATAACAATTGTTATTCGATGGCATGAACGAATGAATTCAATATTAAAAAAAATAAATTTAATTAAAAAGGTTTTCTAAGAAGTTCCTAATGAAGATTTTTTCTTAAAAAAGTACTGTTTATTACAAACTTAAAAAAACACGTCCGTGACAATATGTAATCATTAGCTTAAAAGAAATGCACGCTGACAGCGTACACCCATGTTGTTGCTTGGTGTAGAGACCGAATTTTATCTATTATTAAAAAAATAATGCATAACATGAATTGATCAGTTATATAGGAGTATGTGCCAACGTTATACGTAGCATGTGATAAATGACATGGCAGGCACATACCTTTGATTTCCTTTTTTTTTTACCACCGCTAGCTGTTCCTTTCTTCAGACGCCACACGGCCGCCGTTAATTAATTGATTCTACAACTTGGGCATGACCTGTGTGATATAATCTTACAGGATCTCATGTTAGGACTATGTGATCTATCACGACAGCGAGTGCCTATATATAAGTGAGCGATCTCTATGATCAGCGTAGGATCCCCAAGCTCCAAACCTAATAAATTTGCAAGTGTTAGCTATCTAGGCCAAATCTAGCTAGCTAGCAACATGGAATATATAGTTTATGACAAGCTGGTGGAACTAAAACAAACACCAAATCAAAATTCAAAATTACTAATCCATCCTAAAAAGACTTTAGCCTTGCAACTTTGTCCCAGCTTACATATCCTTGGTCTGGGAATTAAGAAGTTGTGTCCATAAAGAGCAAGTTTTATAGTGAAGGTGCTACATTAATTTTAGCCATGTCATTTACCTATCTTTTGCCATACAGCTTATAAACCGTTGCCAAAATTTAAATTGTAAAATTTGATTTTAAAATTGATTTTGATGCTATCGAGGTTTGTTATTTCCCTCTCAAAAGAAAAGTTTGTTTTTTCACATTGGCTTTAAAGTCGCTATGACATATATATATATATAAGTTTTATTCAAAACTAAATTTTTTTCTAATAAGCCGTACGGCTTATCTATACTTTCTATATAGTTGACACCCACTATAAGCAATTATTAGAAACTAAAGCTCAACATACAAGTATGCCACCTAATCACCCACTAGCAATTAGCATCTTAAATTTCATACGAGCATGACACATCATCTTCTTTCCCATATCATTTTCATAACATTTTAACATCATCATTTGTATAATATTTCACATATATCCATCCATCAATACCGCAGCAAAGCGCGGGGTATCACCTAGTAATCAACATAAGGCCAACCAATGGCAACCTTACATTCAATATCACACTATCTCACATTCGTTTGACGCTCTTCTTGTTGATTATGTAGATTGTCTCTTGTATAATTGATGACTCATCCTCTCTTTACTCACTTCTCTCTTACACCTTATCGCTTATCCCATGTGGCACTTTACATGCAACACATAAATCATTATAGTAGCTGGTCTCAATGCCCCTTAACTACCAATTTAAAATATTTCTTTCTTACTCTCTCCACCCAAAAAATAAGGCACACACATATTTTTTTTATGTTTCATAATATAAAGCGCACATGCACACAGGCATGTAATAAACTAGCACATTCCTCTTCTCTTTAATTTGTTTTTTTAAATCGTTCAGCCTTAAAATCTCTATTTTCATTGGATACATGCAATTGGAGTGATCCAAACGAGCACTTACCTTACCACTAATTTGTCAACCAATGGCATAAAATTAGGTATTTTTTACGAAAGGAGTAGGTAAGTTAGGCTTAATTAATTAATTATAGCCTTATGGCTATTTCTTCTGGTCGCATAAACAAGTAGTGTAAGACTTTTCTAATTTAACATTATATAACTTTGACTATCTAGCCCTTTGATAAAAATCTTAAAAATTACATAACTGTAATATTATGAAGAAATCTCTTGTTATGGTAAACTATATTTTTATTTTTTTTTCAGATACCTGAAATCTATATTTTAAATGATGCTTATGATCAAAGAAGTTAACTCATACAATTACCTTGCATTGCATTCTAAAACGGTGCGTGCAATTCAATGCACAGACGAGCGACATGTATAATGCAGGTAGCATGTGCGTGTACATTATATACTCCTGCAGTACCATGCATACAAGCGTGCGTTTTAGCGTGGCAGTTAATTAATTATAATTAAACGAGTAATTGGACGTGCATGTGTTCATATGGGGTCGACCATGCATGCATGCAGGGCCCAGAGCAATAAGTAGGAGTAGTAACTAATTCTGGGATGGATGGTCAGTCCCTAGCTAGCTAGCTTTTTAATGAACTTTCGATGGAGAGTGTGAATTAAATGCAGATCGATCAGAAATTAACGAGCAAAGATTGGGTGTGGATCGCATTGTCGTACGTGCATGCAGCTTGCATTGTGCCATCCATTCATAAATTCTCAAGTGATCGATCTAAAAACAAAGGCCAGTTATGTATATATACGCGTACCTAGCATGTACTCCATACAAGTGTGTTTACAAAAAATTATAAATACGAGTAAATTAAGCAAATTGATTAAGCTAGCTAGCAAAAGCAGGTCAGTTCGATCATTGGTCCGGCATGCAGCCGGTGGTGTACGTATTGTATATATATACACACATGCATGCGTACGTGCCTTATACTTGTATACTATATACACTGATGCCATATGCATACGTCATGTACGTAACCGGCCGTAATTTAATAAAGTGTATCCTATATATACGTGAGTACATAGTGTTTCCTTCTTTTTAAAACATAAGACATTTTGTTTTGTTAGACCAAGTCATTTGACCCACAATTACTTTATTCAGATATTATTTATGTGATAAAAACATAATTATATGTAAGTGCTTTTCAATACGAATCTAATAAATTGAATTTTAATTTGTTTTTATGAAAAAAAATATATCTTAATATAGTATTCGTATGATAAAGTATTATCTTAACAAAATAAAATATGTCTTATAATTTTAAACAAAGGGAGTAGTAAACTACTCATGATCGATCGACATACATATGTAGGTACATACAGCTAGTAGCCAGCACGTCGTAGTTAATAATTATATTAGGTGAAACCTCGTGCGTTGCTGTGAAAGTTTAGTATGATAACAATAAATAGAAATAATGTGTAAGATAGCTAGACGACATAAACTTACATAAATTGATATGGTTTATATAAAATGATGATAAGATGTTGTGACTTTATAAGAGAGAAAAATGAGGAATGTAATTTGGATCATAGATTAATCATCTAAGAACTAAAAACAATTGAGGTGATATGGCTTAATGGTGATATGGCTTAATGAGAGAAAAAAATAAGAAAGATAATTTGGATCATAGATTAATCATCTAAGAACTAAAAACAATTGAGGTGATATAGCTTAATGAGAGAAAAAAATAAGAAAGATAATTTGGACCATAGATTAATCATCTAAGAGTTACAAACAATTGATATGATATGGCCTAATGAGAGAAAAGAGAAATAAGAGCATGAACTATATAGATATATAAGTATTATAAAAAATGATGAAGAAATATATTTAAATATTATGTGAATTATGCGAGATGATTATTTAACATGCTTATATTTTATCTAAAATTTAATAAATTATAGAATTATAGATAATATAGCATGTTTGCATGATGTTTAGAATATAATAATTATTAGTGGATGATGATGTGACATCTTTGCATTTTAAGTTTTAGGATTTAGTGTGTTATAATTTTATAGTAAGATATATGATTAATTAAGCACATATATGTAGGTACTTATGTGATGTCACGTATAGTTCGAATATCTTATTCATATTTGAATTAAGATCGGTTTCAAATGCTTATATTCTGAAATGGTGAGGTAATTAATGTTGAAACATGAAATATTATAGAAAACAGAAGTGCAACAAGCTAGCGATCGACGTGCATGCGTATAATAAACATAGAGCTTCTGTGAAGAAAGGAGATGAAAAGCAACCGCCCACTACGCACGTATATATATACTACTCTACGTACACGCGCAGGAATAATGGACTTCGGTTCGAATCGTGTTCGCGTGCATGTGACGTGTCCACACAAAAAGAAAACAAACGATACCACGTGTTAAATTTTTGAGCTCCCAAACGATACGATTTTCGTAAAAAAAAACATTTTATATGTGAATTTGAAGAAAACTATTTTAAATGTGTTTTTTAACTTTAAAATATTTAACCTGTTCGTACAAAATCATTTAGTCATTTAGCTATTAAGAAAACAGCCCCCCACCCCTAGCTAAGATCTGCACTCAAGTACTGAAGCTAACTAAGTAAGACGCCTAGTTAATTAAAACCATTGATCAATATACTAATCATCATCAGTGCAACGAGATATTCCAGCCGTCTAGTATATATAAGATGGTGTTTGGATGGGGGTAACTAATATTAGTCATTCCCTTTTAGTCTCTTTTAGTCATCAAAATATCAAACAGGGGTGACTAAAAATGACTAATGGACTAAAATTCTCTAGTCACCCCTACCTCAGCTTATGGTGACTAAAACTGGGCAAAAATAGAAAGTTTTCACGTACTACCCTTTCCTTTCCCCTCCCTCCACTCGATCCCTATCGCGCGTCGCGAACCCTCGATCCGCCGCCGCCCCTCATTGTGATACACCGCCGTCGCCCCAATCGCGCCTCCCCCCTCCAATCCGTGCTTCCGATTCCTGCCGCAGCCCATCTATCGCGCCTTCCTCCCTCCAATCCGCGCTGCCGGTATCCGCCGGCTGCCGCTTCTGTACACCCGCCGCCCACTCCTCTCCACCGTACGCGCCGCATCCGCCATGGCCGGAAGAGGGAGGTTCCTCGACTTCTTCTCCCAGGCGTGTTCGTCGAACCCGCCTTTCACCATGGACGACGAGGAGAACGACTCCCCCCCCACTTCGGTCCTTTCGGAAGGAGGAGCCGGCGCCGCCAACTCCGATGGGGGATTGAGGTTCTCTGCCCTGGACCTGAACTCCTAGTCGACGGGCTTCCCCGACCTTGACGCCTACACCGAGATCTTGCAACCCGACGCCGGTTCCGGCTTGCCTCCGGCAAGCAGGTCGGCCGGCGCGCCATACCGTCCCCCACGCCCTAGGGGAGGCCGTCAACTTCGAGTTCCGCCGGCGAACCAAGGTGGCAGACGCCTCAGCGGAGGTGTCACTATTGGGGGCAGTGGTTCTGCTGGACGTGGCGGCGGATCCAGCGGACGTGGTGGCGGGTCCGGCGAACGTGGTGGTGGATCCGGCCGTGGAGGTGCCGTGGCCCAAGGCCGCTCTTCAGGCTCTTCTGGAATGCCTGTCGATGTGGACGACGACGACGACGACGACGCTGATGATGATGAGGGCAATCCCAAGGTACTTGCTGCGCTTATTGTGATCTATTCTTGTTCATCCTTTTTATTGGTAATCCAGAAGAGCAGTAGTGTGGATGAAAAGAATGAAATAGCCTTGTTCATCTTTTTTACTGTGATCTGTTAGTTCCAGTAAACAAATAGCAGCTTGAGTTAACAATTCGGATTACTGTACTTTTCATTATTTTTATTGTGAATTGTTAACTCTACTTTTCTACACTAGTATGATGTTGTGGATACCTGTTGAGCTAGTGTTAATTGTGCATACGTTATTTTCTTTAATAGAGGCCAGTTGACAAGGTTGTGTGGTCCGACAAAAACACTTATGTTTTCTGTGAAATAGCTTGTGAGGAGAAAAGGGCTGGTAACTGTCCTGGAGGTATGTGGTCAAACACAGGGTACAGAAATATAAGGAGGGAGTACTATGCACGGGTAGGGCTGTGGCATACCATCAAAGCGTTCAAGAATCGAATTGGGCAATGCAAGAACTTGTATGTATCTTGGATGTGGCTGCAGGCACAAATTGGTTGTGGTCTTGGACCTAATGGAGAAATCACAGCAACACCAGATTGGTGGAAACAAGCCATTAAGGTGAATGTCATTGGTACTTTCTCTTGATGTGCATTAAGGATTGGGGTATCAACTTACTGTATATTTTTGCTGCAGCAAAAACCGGATGTTAAAAAACTCAGGCGTGGTCCTCCAGAATACATGGACATGTTGCATGAAATGTTTCATGATGTGGCTGTGGATGGACATACCGCTTGGTTACCTGGTAGAGATGATCCCATGCAGGAAGGAGAAGATGGGGAAGGATTTGTCAACAGATGAGCTCCAACACCCGCAAGAGGGGAAGTAGTGACTTGAATAGCACAGGAACTAGTCCTGCTAAAAAAAGCAAGAGTCATCTGTCAAGCCCTTCACTCAAGAGCAAGAGTCCAGTGATGAAAATGATGAAGGAGATGACCTCTGGTATTGTTGAGTCTAATGAGAAATCTTTTGGTCTTCTCAAAGAACTTGTGGAGCAAGGGAAGGACAAACAGAAGGCAAAGGATCAGTTGAAAGAAGATTTAATTCGTTGCCTAAGGCTTGCAGTAGAATGTGGGGCTGATGAGGACAGTGTTGAATACTATGTGGCAACTAAACTCTTCAAGAATGAAGGCAACAGAATTGTGTTTGAAGCTTACAGCTCCAATCAAGCTAGGTTCAATTGGTTGAAAAGGAATGGCCATGAGATGAACATGTACCAGCCATGAGATTAAGATGTCATGCTTTATCTAAGGATTTGTCGATGTAATAGATTTTAGTTGGACCTATTTACTGTGGTCATGAGACATCTATCAGGAACCTATTTATCTATTTATCTGTGTTGGACCTATTTATCTGTGTTGATGCACCTATTTATGTTATGTCAATCTGTTATTTATTTTTTCAGCAAGTGTACAAAGCTAATACATGTGCTAATACATATGCAGGACAGTGATGACAACAGTTCTGATGAGGAGGCAGCTGAGAGGAGAAAGATCCTCGCAGTTTTGTACACAACTGAGCAGATGCAAACTCAATCAGTCCTGCTGGCCTTACGATTTGGTACGTATTATGTTGACTGTTTCATGGATAAAGGAGATTGCCGGGTAGCTGGGGAGTCTGGATATGAGTGGGTGGTAAGAACACTAGGACATAGAACCAGTTGCTATAACATGTTTAGGATTGTCGATGACATGGGACCGGGGGTGTCGAGATCAAAGGGAAGGGCGGCCGCGGTGATCCACGTGGCCCGTTCCCCCGGAGGGGTCGGGCCCGAGGGCGACGTGGCGGCTGCCCTCCCGGTCTCCCCCCGGGGTCGGGCCGCTCCCGATTCTGCCCCGAGGGCTGGGGCGCCCCGACCCCCTGTGGTTTTGGTGCCACGTGCGCAGGTTAGGTGCGCATGACAGAGCTCACCTAACCGCATTTATGGCGGTTCAGACGAGCGCACTACGCCGCATTTAATGCGGCGTGGCGCACGCCTATCCGGTCCGTGACCGGTCGCAGCGAGTGACCGATCACAGACCGGTCAGATCGCGGGTTAGGTGGCGCCAGGCGGCCTGCAGCACGCCTCGCCCCGTCCCGTCAGAATGATGAGAGCCCTCTGTCTCTCGTCTCTCAGCCGGAGCTGGCGTGCCAACTCCCGGAGTTGGTACGTCAGTCCCGGTCAGATGCATTCCAGATTCCGGCGCAGGCGAAATGAGAAAGTCGCTCGCCATTTAATGAAGGTCGAAACGGGCGTCCCCCGGATGGGTCAGCTGGCTGAGCAGAGGCGTGCTGTGGCGTCTGTCAGAGGCTGCTTCCGGCAGTAGTATAGCCCTAATTGTAAAAGAATGTTTTCTTTCTTAGGCAGCTCGTGGCCCATGTGGTAGCCCCTTGCCATATAAAAGGAGGCTCAGGCCTAGGAGAGACGGGATCGGACTCTGGCTGATTTGGTCTAGAGGCTGAACTCTCTCTGGATTCCTTTACATTCACAGATCTACCAGAACACAGGAGTAGGGTATTACGCTTCTCAGCGGCCCGAACCTGTCTAAACCGCCTGTGTCCGTGCGTTCTTTCTCGCTGAGATCCCTCAGGTCAGGGGCCAAGAACCTCACTTTGCGCCCCCGGCCGAACCGGCAAAGGGGGACCTGCACGGTCTCCCGGTGAGGAGTTTCACGCTCCGTCAAGGATGCATAGGCCTGTCTTTGATAAACTGCATAACGTACTTGTTCAGTCGTATGGTTTGAAGTCTACAAGGAAAATGTCTTCAGTAGAGAGTTTGGCTATGTTTTTATGGATGGTTGGTGCTCCTCAATCATTTAGGCAGGCTGAAAATCGTTTTGTGAGATCCATGGAGACAATAAGTAGAAAGTTTGACAGAGTTTTGAGTTGCCTGGTAAAGCTAGCAGTGGATATCATTAGGCCAGCAGATCCTGAGTTTAGTACTGCCCATGATAGATTGAAATGTGCTCAGTGGTATCCATTATTCAACAATTGCATTGGAGCAATTGATGGGACACATGTTATAGTAACTGTGCCACATGACAAGGTTCCTCAATACTTCAGTAGACATGGATACACTAGTCAGAATGTGATGGCAGTATGTGACTTTGATATGAGGTTTACTTTTGTCCTTGGTGGGTGTCCTGGATTGGTTCATGACATGAGGGTTTTCAATGATGCAAATAATAGATTCGCTGACAAGTATCCTGCTCTACCCCAAGGTATTGAACTGTAAAATTGTGTTACTTATTCTTTGGGCACGACTGACAGCTACATTGTGTTATGTAGGAAAGTTTTATCTCGTCGATTCAGGATACCCAAATAGGCCGGGTTACCTGAGTCCCTATAGGGGTCAAAAGTATCATTTCCAGGAGTTCCATCAAGGAGCCATGCCAAGAGGTAAAAAGGAGCGCTTCAACTATACTCATTCTCGATTGCGAAATGTCATAGAGCGTTCATTTGGTGTTTTGAAGAACAAATGGAGGATCTTGTTTCATGTACCAAGTTTTCCTATGCACAAGCAAACTAAAATCATTGTAGCTTGCATGGCACTTCGTAATTTCATTAGGGAGAGTCATCTGGCAGATTTAGAATTTGACTTGTGTGATAGAGATGAAAATTATCAACCATTACCCCATAGAAGAAGAAGAAGGCGACGAAGCAATGAAGATATTCCAGGGGAACCCGATAGCGAGGACATGAATGCATTTAGAGATTCTGTTGCTGATGAGTTGTACAATAGACATGTGTAATTTTTTTCATTGTGCGGACAAATATTTCATAAGTTGTATGAATAATTGTGCGGACAAATATTACAATAGACTGTACAATGTACTTGGCTCATTTGTTGGTTTGTCTGGAGAGTTTGTCTTTTAGATATTCTTGGTCTGCATGGAGCAAGACTTGGTGGTATATTGTTGCATTCGTTGCCTGGGAGTCTAGTCCATTTTGCATGCTCACCTGCAGCTGTCAACGTACTTCTATGTATATGGAATGTTCTCTCTTTCCTTTCACATGTTTGCATTCTTTCACATGTTTGCATCCTGCATGTGTAATACAAGATAACTTGGCTGAGGGAAAGGTCCAGAATCAGAATACTCAGTGAAAGAATCTCTTTCTGCTGGTATATTGTGTGGACAAATATTTCGGCTTGCCTGACCCTTTCGGCTGTTGGCGGGAGAGAGGCTGAGCTGCTGGCGGTTGTGGTCTGCATGGGATCAAGCATTGAATGTGGACAAATCTGTCTTTTTTCATAGCCTTAAATAAAGTTTAGTCGCTTTCTCCAAACAGGAGGTGACTAAACATTTTAGTCCCTGACTAAACTATCCAAACACCACCTAACTAGTGAAAGTTTTCCACATTACACACCATCAGGCATCATCAACAATTTTAATTGCCTAATTAACCACGTGGCCGGCAGCGCCGGTTACATATTAATTATTGCAATATGGCAGGATGCATGCATATGCCTTCTAGATCTCCACAAAGGAAGATTATAATGACCTCATACGACGAATAATATTATTCTTTTCCTACTGTGGCCTGTGAAAATGATGTGAATATTTCCCCGCAAAAAAGATGATGTGAATATTTTTTTAATTACCATATGTTGTGTGGGCTTCTATACGCGTGCTCCATGGATCGGAGAAATATATATATGAAAAAAAAGGGGCGTGAATGCATGCATGAGATCGATCGATGACATAATGTTTGGTCACCACTCACCAATGACACAAGCTAAATTAAATGTGAAATGCAACCATCATCTTATTTGTTTGTAGGAAGCTATAAACTGTCGGTAACGTTGCATCATGCGGGGGAAAAGTGTGAGAAGAGTACTTTTAAACATGTTAATTACTACCCGTCTTAAAATATAGCAACTTACCAATGAGATTAGATCCAACCAAATAGTATGAATATAGATCATAGGTTGCTAAATTTTAAAACCTATAGGGTATTAATTGAGTGTTATCGTTGGACTATCAGGTGCTTGCGAATGTTTATGCGATACGTGTGCACGAGTCATGTATGGCATAAAGAAAATGAGTTTGCTAACGATCCTTATTATGTATAGGTTATAGGTTGAACGTATTCTTAAATTAGTATAAAAAACCACCCTTAATAAAAGTTAAAACATATATATACATACTACTTCCGTTTAAATTACTTTCTTTAGGGCCCGTTTAAATTACTTGGTGTTAAGACAGTTAAATATTTGTATATTTGATCACTAATTAATAGGAATTTGTATAGTTTATGAAAGTGCTTTTTATGGTGAACATATATTTTATTTCACACTTCCACGAAAAATAATAAAATATACACATACAATTTCTGGCATTCAAATGGGGCTTTAGAAAGAAGTGAACAATAGATGTTGACTCAGTATCGAAGCCAAGGTAGCCATGTATGCCCCGCTGTCACAATTAACGTCGTAATTAGAGCAAACACCTGATGCATTATCTGACTTAAATTGATGTGGGCCAATATATAGCTTACTACGTGAATGCATATGACGCTTGATAGTTCATCGCCGGAAGCAACGTGCAGTGAGTCATCAACGCAAAAGTTTTCAACGTAGCAGGTTGGATCGAGTACGTGGCATATGTATGCAGTGAATTGTAGCTCACTTTATACCGGCACGTCCAGTTTTCCCTTTTTTCACGCAAAAAACTTCACGAGAAAGATGAACAAAATGACAAAAAAACCCCACACATGCAGCTATTTACAGTCTCCTCTCTCATGTGTCCTGCCAGTCTAATCACTTGCGTAATTAATCCATTTGCAAATACCATCTCTGTCTTAGGGTGTGTTTGTTTGTATGGGTTGGGAAGAAATTTTCTTCGCACGGAAAACGAAATAACTCATTAGCACATGATTAATTAAGTATTTACTATTTTTTTTTAAAAAAATGAATTAATATGATTTTTTTAAAGCAACCTTCATATATAAACTTTTTGCAAAAAACACACCGTTTAGCAGTTTGAAAAGCGTGCGCGTGAAAAACGAGTGAGGTGAGTTGAGAACTCACCCCAACGAACAGTCCCGTCTTTAAATGTTGAACAATTCATATTATTAAATAATATTTTTTTCAAAATATTAAAAACTAACATTGAATATGACACATCATAGATTTACAACATAGGATGTGTCTCATCTAACACTAAATTCTTATATTTTGAAACGGATAAAGTAATTATATACTACTCTTTTTTAACGCATATAATTATTATTCATTTAATATTCATTAATGATACTTTAACTATGTTCACTAACGACACTTTTTCTAAAAAAGAAAATAAAATGTGGGACCAATCAACGATTGAGATGGTCAAACATAGGAGCAGAACCACCGCCCTGCTAGACCGAGCAGCCATCTGAACTCACAGACGAAAACCTCATTAAATTTTAATATTAATAAATAAATTGATGATAAAATTTTTATAGTAAATGCTATATACATTAAAATGTTAACTTGTTCGGGTTCAAAATCTTTCGGTCTTCACCGCTGGTCAAACCCATGGGCCAACCAACGTCTGAGATGGAAGGAGATTCCGGGAAACGAGGCATATGCCCTCGTGCTGCTACTGCTTGTCTTGTTCAGTTGTTGGCCTCGCCGCTGCAGAGCTGCAAAGAGGAGGAGCAGCGCCATGGAGTGGGGGTGGCCCGACGAAAAGGGGTTGGCTCTTTCCGGCACGGCGCGCCCGTGCGAAAACCACGTCGACACCCACACCCCCGTGCGGCCGCCCCCACCATGTAGCCCGCCGTGTGCGCGCGAGCACGGGAAAGACGTGCTTTGTCTGTGCCAGGGATAAAACGATCGGAAACGATTATCGCTTGATTGAGAATCGGTTGTTTTTGTCCATCTAATTATTTAGTGGCGATGGTAATATGGGACTGAAATAATTTAGATAATTATTTTTATATAACGTTAGAACAGTATCATATCGTATACAGTGAAGTAAACGTTGATTAGAAACCGATTTACATGGGTTCAAATTCTAAACTTGATATGAATGTTTGTATTTATATTTAATTATTTTTTCAGTGATAGACAACATACTCGTGACGACTCTATCAATTCTAAGATATGTTAGTTCAGTCTTTCAAAAATGCTACTCCATCCATCTCAAAATATAAGGTTCAATCACTTCTAACAAAAAATAAAAAATAATTTAATCACCTTTTTCTCGATTGAATCATATTCATACATATAAGCAATGTAATTGGGGCTTGATAATAGAGAATTTAAAACAAACCAAATTTAGAAAACCAAGAGGTGCTAGTTAATTTATGCATACATGTATGCATGTCTTATATCATGAGAATAAAAAAATAATTGTGCTTTTTATATTTTAAAATAAAAGGAACAATAAAAATAGGGTTTCAAATATGCTACCAAGATATGATGTATATTTATGAGCGTCTATACCGTGCTTTTAAAAAATGGTACTCTACCGTATAAAAAAGCACGCTTGGTCGGTCGGGCATTTTCGTGACAATCTTCATCTCGTTCGTGTGCGTGCGAGTGGTGCCTCCAATTAATCATCCAAAGCTTTAATGGAGGGTTATTAAAAGCGTTAGTAAATGGAGTCAATTAAAGGCACGCATTTATGGGGAGTTTTAATTACTTTGGGGTTAATGGTTTTACTACTTGTAGATCCAGAGATCTGGTCGTCTTTGTTTGCTCCATTGGATGATTATAACTTGGGGCCCAGCTGCAGTAGTGGTATACCGTGTTCGACAATCTAAAGCGAGGTCCTACTTTGTGTTAAGGCAAAGCTAGCATAGATCTTTCTGTTCGTGTACGCTTCTCTATATTTACTATAGTATTTTTATACGAGCAGTAAATATGTATATGGTTTTATACTGTTTGGTGGTACTCCATATCAATGTAGGAGTATAGTCACTGTGCAATATTCATTTGTACGTGGCAAGTTGATAGCTTTGCATGCTATATATTCACTTGTGTGATCGATGTGTCTCATCCGCTTCCACAACTCTTAATTTTGGATCATTCTAATCAGAAATTTTGTTCTCAAAAAATTCTCAAAAAAATAAGGAGATTTTTTTTAAAAAAATAAAAATGAGATACGGGAATGTCGTATGGAATGCCCATTTTCTACTAAGGTGGAAACAAAATTTCACGTCTTAAATAAGGCCTCAAAAAAAATATTACTAGCACCAATTTAACCTGTTATTGGGAATTTATTTTTTTCGTTCAACCGATACAGACACAGTGAAGGAGTATAATCACTGTGCAATTCTAAACTCCAACAAACAAGATTCAGACTATTCCTTGGTTTTTGTTAGCACGTTTTTAAATTACTAAACGATGTGTTTCGTGCGAAAACTTTCTACATAGAAGTTGCTATAAAAAATCAAATAAAATATTTTTAAAATTTTTAATAATTAAAATTCAATTAATCACGTGCTCATGATTTGTCTCGTTTTGCATGTGCACTTAATCTACATTCAAACGGGACTCACTGTGTCATTTATGGGTGGTAATTTGATGGCTTGCATGCTATTCGTCCGCTTCCACAAATTTTAATTTTGGATCGTTTTAATGAGAATTTTGTTTGGAATAAAAAAAATAAAAACAAGATATGGAAAATTTGTATGAAATTTCACATCTTAAATAAGGTCGGACAAAAAAAAGAAAAATATTACTTTAATTTATACCATGTTGTTTCAAAACAACTTCATCTTTCAGACAATCACTGTATTGTATTTGTTTTGTAAAAGTAAGGGACAAATATATTTGGACAGATAAAATAAGATATAATGCATTATGATTTAATAAAGTGTGGATATTATAGTAATATTGTATTTTTTATTTTGTATTAATACATGTAGGATGTGAGAAAAATAAAATTATTTTGGAACGAAGGTGTATAAATTTAACATGTTCATGGAAAATTATTTTTTTCCCATCCAATCGATACAGAGATACAGAATTTACAGACGCAAGAATTTCGCCGGTGCGTGGGGTACAGAGGATGGCGTTTCGTCTGTAGCGATCGGTTGGAGCTTGTGGATGAAATGGGCCCCACTTTCTGTTGCCCTCCACCATTTTTGACCCCTCAAAATTCAGACAGATGGATGGATGCTCCCTTTCACAGTCTACTAACATTCTCTCTCTCCCTCCCTCCCTCCCTCATCTTCTTCTTCTCCCTTGAGATGTTCTTGCTCCAATCTCCTCTTGTTTTCTTGCTGCGAGTTCGTGGTGGCTGCTGCTGCTGATGCTGAGCTAGGAGTAGTTCACATGTGTGTGAGCTGAAGCTGAGGTTGGTTGCTTGCTTGCTTGGCCATCTGGAACAGTCAGTGTCTCTGCTTTTTTCCTCCCATTTTTTTAGTTTATTTTTTTGGCTGCAGAGAGAGACCTTTGCTTTCTTCTCCAACTCCTTCCTTTTGCTTTCCCACCTCTTTGCCTCAATAATGATGGGGTGGTGGAGATGGTGGTGGGTTTGGTCCTGAAGCTCCATGCCCACTCTCTCCAGCTCTCCCCTCTCCCTGTCCAAATCCACTACCATTTTCTTCTTTCCATTCTGCTTCCACCTTTCTCTTTTCCTGTTCTAGTTGGGGAGCAGCAGCAGCAGCAGCAGGAGCAGTAGTAGGTTGGTTTTGTACCTTTGGGTTCTTTGCTTTGCTTTCTTGCTGGGGATTGGGAAGCCTGCCTTGAATCCAATCTTACCCTGTCCACATCTGCTTCCCAGCATCCTGCAACTTGGCTAAGGTGGTTGGTTTGTTCTTGATTGCTTCCTGTGAAGAAGAGCTGCGTCGATTGGGAGGTTTCTTGCTGTTCTTGGCTGCTTTTGTGCTGTGAATTGGATTGGAGGTTTGTTGCCATGAGGGCGGCGGACGAGAGGAAGGGTGTAGTGGCGGCGAGGAGGAGGGACCAGTTCCCCGTCGGTATGCGGATCCTCGCCGTCGACGACGACCCGGTGTGTCTCAAGGTGCTCGAGACCCTGCTGCTGCGCTGCCAGTATCATGGTAAAGACTTCTTCTTTTCTTTTTGCAGTTCATTCTTGTGTTTTTGTTTTGGAACAGCAATCTCACAAGTTTTATTGTTAGATGTCTATATGTATGTTCTTCAGAATTTTGCCTAATGCTTAATGTCTATTCACTAAAATATTTCATGAACTTATCATATATATGCTGCATGTAGCTACAGAGATGCCTAGTTGTAAATTGTTTACATGATCTGGATTATGGTATCATTATTGATCAAAGAAATGCATGCTGCATTTTCGGGCGTTTAGGATGAATTCTTCTTGTGGCAGATGCCTTCCTGTATCTTCAACAGCTATTCGCTTGAAAGAGTAATTTTTTGTTTTGTTTTCCAGTGACGACAACAAATCAGGCTGCTATCGCGCTAAAAATGCTGCGGGAAAACAGGGACATGTTTGATCTAGTTATCAGTGATGTCCATATGCCAGACATGGACGGCTTTAAGCTTCTTGAGCTTGTGGGGCTTGAAATGGACCTTCCTGTCATCAGTAAGTCCTGAATCTTATCCCTTCTCAGAGCTATCCAATAATCCAGTTCAACTGTTCTTGATATTGATAGGCACTGTGAGTGAAGATTTTTCTTGTATCTGCAGAGCATCAATTCAATTTCAATTTATTCAGCAAATCCTGAGCACTGTACTGTACTTCTTTCCTTCTATTAGGGGAAGGGGGAAATGTTGATGCTAACCAATTAGTAATTTCCTTGCAGTGTTATCTGTGAATGGAGAGACCAAAACTGTATTGAAGGGGATAACTCATGGTGCTTGCGACTATCTCCTAAAACCTGTTCGAATCGAAGAGCTCAGGAATATCTGGCAGCATGTTATCAGGAGGAAATTCGGTTCTCGCGACCGTGCTAATCTCGACATCTATGAAGAGTGTAACAAGCCACCGAATGCAGATTCAGACCATGTGCATGGCCATGTTACATGTGGGTCACCTGACCAAAGTGGGAGGCCAAGCAAGAAGAGGAAGGAATACTGTAGTGAAGAGGAGGATGAGGGTGAGGTCAATACTCAAGATATTGATGATCCTTCGGCTCCAAAGAAGCCGAGGGTTGTTTGGTCAGTTGAACTACACCGAAAATTTGTTGCTGCTGTCAATCAGCTTGGAATTGACAGTAAGTTCTTACCTCTAGCCTCCATTTGATGTTCATTATTTTTTATGGTGACTCATGTTACACCCTAATCCTTTCCTTTTTTTGAGAGAGAGACTAATCTTTTCTATTTATGCAGAGGCTGTGCCAAAAAGGATACTTGAGCTCATGAATGTTGAGAAACTCACAAGGGAAAATGTTGCAAGTCACCTACAGGCAAGGAACTCATTTCAGTATCTTCTATTTATTAGCATGTACTGGTAATGATGTGATTTGAATCGAACAAATCTGTACCACAGCTAGCAGCTATTGTAATTAATTGCCCTACAAGTTTTTACTGTACAGAGGAAACTATAGCTTAAGATAGATCATCTTTCAACTTTACTAAGGCCCTGAAGAAATATCAACCGAATTCAGAAGTTCTTCAATACCAATGAATAGTATGCTGACTGTTTGACAATACTGTATTAAATATGGCTGATAGAAAGTCACTGTGACATCCTTTATCAACACAGAGCTATTACACATTTAAGGCCTATTATAACTCTAAGTCTTGTGTACTTTGGCTCTCTGCTTTCAAGAGCAGGTTCTGTAACAATTAAATGAGTGGCCTTTAAGTTGAGGAAAAGGCCATACTTTTTTCAGCACTTCTCTACACCTTCTAGCAGATTTAGCAAGCACATATATGGTGAACCAAAAACAAGTTCCGTTGCTATTTTATGACTCATGCTGAGACAAACTAAAAGCAAAGTGTTCACAGATAAACACTAGAACTCGTTTCCAGAGTCTAATCTCAAGCTTTGTGTACCATGCAGAAGTACAGGCTCTATCTCAAACGACTAAGTGCTGTGGCGTCGCAACAAGTTAGCATCGTTGCTGCTTTGGGAGGTAGAGACCCCTTTCTGCACATGGGTGGATTTGAAGGACTACAGGGTTATCAAGCTTTTACCTCTTCCGCAGCTCTATCATCTTTTACTCCACATGGATTGTTAAACAGTCCTAGAAACAATCCAGCAGTGCTTGGAACTCAGGGGGTACCTGCTTCAAAATCGATTCAGACTATGAGCGGAAGCCATACATTGAGCCATTCCATTAATGATGCAAATAAGTACCACCTTAGCTTACCAGGAAATCAGAAAGGAAACTTGGGACAAGGTTTGGCAACATCTCTTGGGCAGACCCAAATGCAACAGAAGTGGATCCACGAAGAAACCGATGATCTGTCCACCATCCTTTCTGGGAATGGCCTAGCTAATGGTATGCCTGGCACACTCCAAAGTGTCACAAGCAGTCCTTTGCTGCCTCAAGAACTAGCAGAGTGCACACAAGCCAAAATTGGCAGCCAGCCATCGATTCGAACTTCCTCTGTAAGTTCAGAACATCTTGAAGGCGCCGTCGGAGTTTCATCTAGTCTGCTTGAATCTCGTGTATCCCAGCAGAGTATTATTCCTTTATCAGGATTCACTGCCAACAGGTTACTAATCCATGGTTCGTTTAACAATACCTGTGCAACCAAATTGGTTGCTACATCTTCAGCGTGTCCATCTGCTCGTTCTTCAAATGACCTTATGGTAGCAAGAGATACAAAAGCTGGAGCTAGCTCTTTTGGTGGCACGGTTCTTTTACCTCCAGATACAGAGCAAAAGTACTTGAATTTTGGAGGTGGAAACAGTTTGAAACAGAAGTTTGATGATAGGACTGCGGACAGTGTATTTGATCCCAAGCTCGTATGGAGTTCCGTACCGATCTCTCAATTGGCAAGCAACATTGGGGCTCATCATGCTATGAGCCAAAGATGGAACAATATCAGTAGTAACAGCAGCAATATTGGTGCCAGAATGATTGGGCAAGCAACCTCAAGTGGTTCAACAGTTATCCCACAAATGAAGACCGATTTCCTCGTTTCAGGAGATACGTTGATGCCGAAGAATGCCTCCGACTTGAGCATTCCGAAACTTCAGAGCGAACTTAGCTCAAGCAGCTGCAGCTTTGACGGTCTTCTCAATTCCATAGTCAAAATGGTAAGGAGCTTTTCTTTTTCCTAGTCTTTTTCACAATGACATCCATGATCCATATTATGAAGACAAAAAGTGATGCTAACCAGCAAACTTATTGAACCATTTTCACAAACAATAACCATCTGATTGACGGTGCTGTTTCATGATCTGACACTTGATTTCTATCCAGGAGAAGGATGATGTTACCTTCAGCGACGACCTGGGATGCAGCGATTTCTATTCCCTTGGAGCTTGCATATGACAGAGCTCTTATCTGCATCTCTGCACGACTGCATCTGTGTACATTCTCCCATTGTATGCTGTGGAGTGTAGCTAGCAATGTTTTAGTTTGTGATTGTGATGTTATCTAGTCTAGGCCTGTGTATCTATCTATATCAAAATATGTATTGTATTAGTAATCTGGAGGACGAGATGGGTTGCCAAATCGGGCTAGAAAGAGAGATTGATGGCTTGTATAACCTGAGCTTTCTGTCAGTTTCTTCTTCCTCTTCTGGTTTGGCACAAGCAGCACGGGGAGGTTGCCGCTAGGGTTTGGTTGGGGGAAGTTTTTAGGAGGGATTGGGAGTTTAGAGGAATGGGGCTATTAACTATTTTGTTTGGTTGGAAGACATGGAAGTTTTGATAGGATGGGAATGGGGAATTGAGAAAAAAACTTTTCAATACCTGGGTAAGGGGTGATAATTGGGAGGAAATTCCTCTTTGTTTTGCCTAAACAAATCTCAACCATTCGTTTTCATTAAAAATCTAATCTCTAGCTAAACTTTTTATCAATTTTCATCACTTTTACCAAATTTTCATGTTAATCTCACTATCAATTCTCTTATTTAAACTTTTAATCTTTTTTTCTCAAGTTGCCAAACAAGCGGGATAGGGCTCACGTTTGAGTTCGCCTTTTGAAAACATTTCTAAAATTTTCATCTAATTTTATGAATAATTTGATACAAATTTATACTACCACTTCATTTTCTTTTTTAAAAAATGAAAAAAGGTAAACTTTTTTAAAGCAAGTAAGCCCATGGATTGGGCCCATGGCCGCCGTGGTGCGCCGCTCGCGCCTTCTCGGCCTCCTCGTCGGCGCATCCCGCCCGAACCCTAGACCCTTCTGCTCCTCCTCCTCCGCTCCTCCGGCGACCGCTCGCGAGGACGGCGGCGGCGGCGGCGGCGACCTACTGTCGCGGTGCCTCCTCCGAATCCCGAGGAAGAGCGGGCGCGCCGCCACCGCCGTCGAGAGATGCGCACAGGAGCGAGGCCGCGTGTCGCCGCCGGAGCTCCGCCGGGCCGTCGTCCGGCTTCGCCGCGCGCGCCGCTACGAGCAAGCCCTCGAGGTGAGCACTCCAACAGCTATACCTGATGAACTAATTTGAACCGAAAAATCTGATACAGATAGGAGCCTTTTTCACCTTTGCAACAATTTGATTCAAACTTCTTAATTCCTTATAAATGTTATGCTGCAAAGTGAATGTTGTTTCACTCTTTATTATGATTTATGGACACACTGAACTTGCAAATACCACACTTGCTCAGCTCAGCTGAATGTTTATTGCTGTTCCAATCTATATCGTGCAGTGGCGATGCAAGGGGCACTACCTAAACAGAATTTCATTATGCTGCAGATTTTATCATGGATGGACTCGCGCAATGATTTTAGACTATCGCCCTCAGATCATATGGTTAGACTGGAGTTGATTGCGAAAGTTCATGGTACTTCTCAAGCAGAGGAATACTACAAAAGACTAAGTACCGCTGCTTCCAAGAAGGCTGCATCATTCCCGCTTCTCCATTGCTATGTTACAGAAAGAAATGTGCAGAAAGCTGAAACCTTCATGGCTGAGCTGCAGAGATATGGACTGCCTGTCGATCCTCATTCTTTCAATGAAATCATGAAACTATATATTGCAACATGCCAGTATGAGAAGGTCCTTAGCGTAATCAACCTGATGAAACGGAATAACGTTCCAAGAAATGTTCTGTCCTATAACATTTGGATGAATGCATCTGCTGAGGTCTCTGGCTTAGCCTCAGTACAATCAGCATTCAAGGAGATGCTGAATGATGATATGGTTGAGGTTGGTTGGAGCACATACTGTACATTAGCTAACATCTTCAAGAAGTATGGACAGAGCAGTAAAGCTCTTGCTTGCCTTAGAACGGCTGAAACAAAGTTGTCATCAACAGGGCGTTTAGGCTACTCTTTCATAATGACATGTTATGCAGCCCTGAATGACAGAGATGGGGTTATTAGGCTGTGGGAGGCTAGTAAAAGTGTTCCAGGTAGAATCCCCGCTGCAAACTACATGTCTGCTATGGTATGCTTGATAAAAGTTGGCGACATTGGTCGGGCCGAGTGGACCTTTGGAAGCTGGGAAGCAGAATGCAAGAAGCACGATGTGCGGGTTTCAAATGTTCTCCTTGGTGCTTATGTGAGGAATGGATGGATCGAAAATGCTGAGAGGCTTCATGTCCACATGCTAGAGAAAGGTGCGCATCCAAATTACAAGACTTGGGAGATACTGATGGAGGGATTTGTTCAGAGTAAGCAGATGGATAAAGCTGTCAATGCCATGAAGAAGGGCTTATCTCTGTTGAAGACTTGTCACTGGAGGCCCCCACTTGAGCTGTTGGAGGCCATTGCAAAATATTTCGAGGAGCAAGGCAGTGTGGAGGATGCAGATAGATTCATAAAGGTTCTTCGAAGGTTTGACTTGACAAGCTTGCCCCTGTACAAGTCACTGCTTCGGGCATATATTAATGCTGACATTGTGCCACAAAATATCCCTCAGATGATAGCAGGAGATCAAATAGATATGGACGAAGAAATGTACCAATTGATCATACGTGCCAGCAAGATAGATATCACAGGAAATGGGTAACTATGAACAATTTTACTGCTTATGAGCACGCACGACAAATATAATTCACCTGACTGTCTTTGTCAGCTGCAGCCAAAAGAAAACAGAATTACACCAAGAACCTGCAGATTATAGGGAGAACAGTGCACTGCGCTGCATTACTTTTAAGCAGGCACCTGTTGAACTTTTGATCCAATTATGGTGTTTTGGATCCAATTACGAGCCAGACTAAGTTATGAAGACTACAGAGTTTTGACAGGAAAATGTTATTCTTACCAATGTAAACTTCAGGCCATTGCTTTACATGATGTAAACTTGCATATTAGCTCGCCTTCTGTATATCCAAGGAGGTTAAGGAATCTGTACTTGCTAGCATACTGCTGCGTCAATGATAGTTTGTTAAGAGCGAGGCAAACTGAGAACATGTTCGCTGGATGCAATATAAACACTTGTTTCTGTTCAGCTCCAATTTATGGAATCAGTATTCAGATCTCACAAAAATGACCACAACTGTTTAACACTACACATTACAATTGCATAAGCATAAGCATTACCTTACATAATTGCATGATACTTGGGAGGAAGCGTGTGTGATGCAGATGGTTTGACCTCATCCCTGGAGATTTGGATGGAATTGAGACATGCTGCTGCTGCCATCAATCTATGATGAAGAAAGTTCATGCGTACACAAGTCCACCAGGCTTTTCAGTCTTCAAATTGAACCCATAGTATAACGAAGTACCACATTTTAGAACCAGAAATGCATCCAGTTAAAAAATGATACACTAGGAAAGTCTTGTCAGGTTTACCTGCAACATATGAAACATTAGACAATTTCAATACTTGTGGAGTTTTCAGCGCCCAAGCTTCTCCAGTTTCCAATAATCTGTACCTTGTTAGCTACCCTTTCCTTCATTCAGAATAGCTCTCTTCCAAAGTCTGAACTTACGAAGGACCAATTCTATACATGAATATAAATAAACTGGACAAATGGCAATCAACAGCGATTAATACTGTCTAAGTTGAGTCTTAGTAAAACGAGAAGATATTGTTCACTAAATTCTTCTCTAAATTGGGCTCCAACAGAACTTGTAAATAAACTCGTTAGTAACTTAATTAAATGCCCTAGATTTCATCTTCACATGCAACATTTGAGGAACTGGCTGTAACTCAAGTACATTAAAAGCATGTTAGTGGCAAAGCAACCAATATTCTAGTTGCAAAGCAAAAACGAGTAGTCATGTACATCCAGCAATGAAATGATCCTGACGGTATCAAATTAGCAGGGAATGTTGTTTACTTGTCGTCAAAGCTCATCTAGTAATGATAAGTTTTTTCACAAAGAAATGTAAATGGATTCATGCTGCATCCTGAATATAATTTGGATAAGTAGAAATCCAATCCAAGTGTTGCAGAAAGGCAAATGAAATAGCATCACCATCTCAAGACTTGTTACTGTAATCCACAACCACAACCTATCATGGAAAAAAGTAATCTGCTAGTATTCAAGATCTGTGCATCATTGGGCCTTTATTGTTGGATGCACAGATAAAAACTCATGGAAGGACAAATTTGCAGGATTTTACTGTAATATACTCCATGGAGTGAAGAGGTTCTTCCTATCGAGTATTAGCCAGAACTACTCACTAGGCAGTAGGAGGAAACTGGATAATGGAATTGATGAACACATAGTAGAAAACATTGGCTGAAAACCATAAAGATATAGTTTCCAGGCTTCTAATGTGGATAGCAAACAGCAATTGCTCAGATTACCAAGAACTGGAGCACAAAGTTGAAATAGAGAAATGTCCTTATTCTCAATATTACATAATGTTATTCTCTAATATTAGATTAATTCATTATTCTGGGAAATTAAAAGAACAGCCTCTGAAATACCCATGTGAAGAGAGGTTGCGCTTTGTGTATTGTATTGTAATATTGAGTTACATGTTTGAGCACCTTGATGTACCCGCACCCCACTCTTTGGAAACAACCAGCTTCCATGCTATACATATCAATGACAAAAGAGCAACAAAATATATTCATTTTACCATCTCCTAATCCTTGAAGGTGATTTTTTTCCCTATCTAACTAACCCAGGTAGGAGAAAATGAAAGCGGGCAGAAAACCTTAACATAAATACAGTTCACTATTTCAACACGAATAACTGAAGAACACTAGGATCACATTAAAACCCAAATGGAATGAGACAAACTTGACCTACATAACATCATCTTGATCATTTGTCACATTTTCTGTCCTAAATCAATCCATTCACAAAGCTAAAATTCCAAGAGGAGTACCATCCATCAATGCGCACTGACACCGTTCTCCGCATTGAGCCCATACAGCACTCCAGCATATTTCTCGGTAGAGCCAGCGAAGAATGAATCCTTGAGCTTCCAGAACGCGCATGAAGTGACCAAGCTATCGGAACCGGCCTGGTGGGACTCTCCGACGCGCTCCACGTCAAGGAGCTCGGCGAGCTTGTTCAGCCCACCGTGCAGGCTGTTGCAGAACTTCATGAGGTGCTTGATGTCATACACGGTGGGGAAATATATCTTCATGAGCTTAAAGAAGCCGGCTTGCGTGTCCGGGAGGCTGCTGCAGGTGAGGATCTTGAGCAAGTAGCCGAAGTCGTAGCCCGCGTGGAAGGTGACCCAGTAGACGGAATCATTGAGCACGACGCCGGAGGACATGAGGAGCTCCGCGAAGCGGCGGGCGTCGACGCCGCGCTCGGAGTTGAGGCGGAAGTCGATGCCGCTGCGGCGCAGGAGCTCGATGGAGTCGGAGGCGAAGATGTCGCGGGCGTCGTCGAACTCGCGAAAATTGAACTGCCAGACGCAGCGGCGGCGTCCGGGGCCGAGCGCGGGGAGCTCGCCGCGCGGGTCGGAGAAGGTGAGGCCGAGCTGGATGAGGTGGAGCATGTCGACGTTGGCCTTGAGGGTGGCGTAGTTGTAGTCGGCCGGGGAGCGGAAGGCGCCGACGGGGCGGCACACGATGCCCGGGAACTCCGTGTCCATGGCGACGAAGGGGAACTCGTCGACGACGTCGCGGATCAGCGCGAACTCCTCCTCAAGGTTGTCCGCCCACACCTCCCGGATCTCCACCGGCTCCTCGTCGTCGCCTCCGCCTACGACGCTGCCGGGCTTGGGGATGACCGCCGCCCTGGGATCCGACATTGGCATGCGCGGATTCCCTCCCGAAATGGATCTCTTCCAGGATCTGGCCGCCGCGCCGCGGCCTCCTCCGCGGATTTGGATTTGAAGATTTGGGCGAAACGAAGGGGAACGAGAAGAAGCCTCTAGATTTTAGAGAGACGGGGAATTTTTCTTTTCTTTTTTTCCTTTTTCTTTTGAGACGGAAGATGTGGGTGGTAGCGGGTCGCGCTGATGCGGCGTAACCTCTATCACAAATCGACGGGGTCGATTCACCATCCACAACGCATGGACGGCCACAGATCGCCCTCTCGCCTGCTCGGGAATCTCAGTTTGAAATTTGTTCTTTCCAAGTGCATCAGAAAAATAGATATTGGGCCAGGATGAAACAGTCGGCCTGAAAATACTAGGCCGATTTCCCGTTGTTTTCGCCGCTCTCCGTTGAGCCTGCATGGGGGCGAATCGAACACTGACAGGTGGGACCATATAGTCATGGATGTCGATCCGCCGCTTTGCTTATCAGCGTCGATGCCCTGTTACCGGCTCAAATAGAACCGCCGCTGTTCCAGCCGGCGTGTTTGCCCTGTGACCGACTGAAATTAAGTGCGATGTGTTAATAACCAAATTTGCACTAGGGACAAGTTATAGCAAGCTTGAAGTCAAATTTGAAAAATACCATAGATTTCCCGTGAAGGCCGGTCTAACCGTTGATAAGTGGCCAGTTAGACGGACAATACACTGCGGTCAGACCGTAGGTGTCTGGACGGTCAGATCGTCAGCATAGAGTTTGAGTCCAATTGTTAACGACGGATTTTGGTAATCGACTTGGAGAGAAAAGAGGAAACCGAAGCAGAGAGGAAGGATTGAGTTGGAGTCGGACCAGGCTTCGTATCGGACCCGGTAATCGTATCGGACTGGGGAGGTGTTGCTATAGAGATCGTATCGGCCGATACGGATTTGGTTTGGTCATGGGCCGATACGGGTTGTGAGTTGACAGTGTCAACGTGGGCTTGGTCTGGGCTCGGAATAAGCTTCAAGGAAGTTGCCAAATAGAGATAAAGCTCGGTTTTAGGCAATTGTATCTTGTAAATTAAGTAGTTTAGATCTAATCTGTGGCTTAAGTCTGTCGCAAGGACTTGTTTGTTAGTTGTAGACAAGATCGTGCCCTACAAGGGTTCTGTTGTAACCTCGGGTATAAATATCCCGATAGTTTGTACATGTAATCTCTCTCAATCAATCACACAATCAAATTAGTCTACTTTCGGCGCATCGCCAACCCTCGCAAGAGGTTGACTCCTGACGAGTTCTTGCTTCCCTAGAGCAAGGTAAGAACTCGTACCCGACGATTTGCATCGTCGGGGCTAGCGTGTCGCTTTAGGCACGTTAAGCCTGATGATGTGATCGTCGTTTATCGTGTTTTAGCTAACCTAGATGTGGTTTGCTAATTCCATCTCGCTAGCGGTTAACTCGTTTTAGGGTTTATTGCCGACGATGATTGAATTGGTTTACTCGTTTAGGTTATCTAAGGCATTTACCATCCCCAAAAACAATCGACGGCCTGATTTTCTTTGTGTTAAGTCTTGATTCACACTCTGAGTTGCTATCGACCTTAGTCCTATTTCGAGATCTAATACAAAGCCTGTTTTCGGTTGTAATTAAGGATAGCGTCGGGGTTTCCGCCGGTCTTACCTAATGCATGCGATTATTTATGTTTTTGCATGTGTTTGTCACTTATACACGTGGATCGATGAGTATAAACGTATCGGTTGCAGGGTGTCTTCAAGATGTCTTTGTGATTGGTGTGTTTATATTGGTCGATTGGCTTGTATAAGTTTGCACTAGGGTAACAGCTGGTGTTTTCCTCTTCATGAAACCCTCATCGGCTGATTCTAGTAATTTGCTTTAGACATGTCAAAATAGGCCGATGAGATTAGATATGTTTCAATTTGCTTATTATCTCGAGTAAGCCGATACAGATTTGCCCTACCGGCTGGGCTATTACAATGTGACATCGGCCTACCGGCCGATCGATCATTGTTTTCTGATATGGTTTACTTGTTTCTTGTTGATTGTAGATCAAATCAACTGGCACGCTCCGCGCACAATTAAGCAAGCCAATTTGGACCTGCACTGGAGTTAAGCAGATCTCCCAGACCGCCGTGGTAACACGGAACCCGTTTTGTGGTCGAACGGGTCCAAATTCTGCGCCAACACCAATTTAGGTATTTTTCGAGTTTTCTTGTTTTAGACTGGGGTTTCTCAAGTCCTATTTCATTTCTAAGCCTAATTGGACGTGGGAAAGATCCTGAGAATCAAGTCCACCTCTCCTATAAATATAAAGGGGCCAAGGTTGACTGTGACCCACCACCAATCAATCGTCAAATTCAATTTAGGACATGTTTGGGGAGCTTCTGGCAACTGCAACTTCTTCTAGAATCTCCAGCTGCCAGAAGCTCCCCCAAACAATCTATATTTTTATCCAGATTCTGAGAAACTGTAATTGAAGAATTCAAAAAATAAACTAGAAGCCAAAAGCTGAGTTTCTTAGCTTCTCCAGATTCTCACCAGCTAGCTTTTTACCAGCTGTTTCTCAGAATTTTAAGCTCCCCCAAACAGGACCTTAGTATCAAAACCCTCCGTATTATACATCTCCCTCCTTCTTGTTACCTATCCCAAGTCTATTCTTCTCAAATCCCCAATTGCTTGTCGTCTCTCGTCTCTACAGTGTTAGAGGATGTTCTAACTGGCCTACCGAGCTTAGGACAAACCGACGTGCGTTCATCCTGACGAGGTCCCTCCCGGGTGTTCATTTGGCGGCATCTATCACTTCCTATGACGACGCATCTCCGGGTGCCGCCGCGGGTTGCACATAACATGCTCAAGGTGTGGCGACACGATTATACATCAACACGATGTTCTTCTCGCGAATTCAACAAAGACAATAGAGATAGTGAATGGCTGAGATCAGTGAGCTTTTTACTGCGTGCAAGCTATAAATACTAACCCCTGCCCAACTACCACCATTTCTCGCACTTCATCCACACCGGAGTTCTAGAGAGAAGCAGTCGCCGCCAACAGAGATGAGACGTCCGGCCCTTCGATTTCGCTTATTCGTACAACTTATCAATAATAAAAAAATTTGTGGGCAAAAATTTTACATATATGTCCTTAACGATTTAAAAGCAAATGCTATAAAATAAATTGGTGCCACATCCTTGAGGGCCTCCTTCCCGTGCACAACGGATGCGATGGTAGGCGAAGCTAGAGCACAGCCTCTCTCAACCGATGGTGTCGATCTGCATATCCTAGGGAGGAGAGGCAGTGAACGGCGTTGAGCTCGCCTCATGAGCTCACTGTTGCCAGGTCCAACTAGGCTCAACCTAGATGTCCTCGTCTAGGTACGTACAGATTTGGGGGAAGGTCGATGTTGTTGTCTTTCCTTTGCGTCATCATCGCATTGCGAAGCTCGAGGACGTTGATCATGGGGGCCACCATGTCAGTGGGAGGACGGCAATAGGGCTTGGCCTACACCTAGTGTCGTTGCTCGGGTATGCTGTTGTGGGTGCCTATGAGCTCGATTCCTGGCACCGCCTCTTCTTCACCAATGGTGGTAGAGGTTGGGTTGTGATGACGGCACTGACGGTCTTCTCCGTTCCTTCTGCTGGAGAGAGAATGGAGAGAGAAGGGACAGATAGAGACGAAGGAGAATGAAGGGCTCACTAACAAGGAGGCCCTATAGATTTTTCTAACTCAACAAAGTTGGACCAAGTAGCACGGAACCAAGGTAGGAACTGTGTAAGGAGGAAAAAAAACCAGTTTAACAGTTAAGGGAGACCTTATATTAGTTTTGTGTTTGGGGGAGGAAATCGGACTCAAATTATAGTCAAGGGATGAAGAATGGGTTTTTTACTAATTTGCGGAGGCAGTAAAATTTAGCCCAATTGTTCTCGTGGATGATCGATGTGTATGCACACTGTCGCCTCCACCGCCGACAACGCTGTCAATTCGTGCACATTATCCGCGGTGTGCAGCAACAGTATCAGAGCATGGCCGCTGTTGTCCAATAGGCTCAGCATGTTTACTACCTCCGTTTCAAAATATAAGAACCTAAGATTAGATGAAACATTTTCTAATACTATGAATCTGAACAGAGAATCTGTCCAGATTCGTAGCAGTAGAAAATATTCTATACGATCTTAGGTTCTTATATATTTTTTATGTAAAAGGCACATAGACTCTACTTTATAACCATTGTATTAATGGTGGATCAAAAGATACATGGCCAAGCAGCCAGAAAAAAACCAGAGACGAAATGGTATTTTGGGAAAAAAATATAACCGTTCTTATATTTTGTGACGGAAATAGTATTTATACGGAATTGCTAGAAAATTTTCACAAGTTTTTTTTTTGCCCCTAAAACTTTTAGATTTATAGCCATCGGATTACCTCAAGATTTGTGCATAAAGAAAAACAAATTACTATAAAAATTTGTTCACACATGTCACACGTAAAAATCTTGATGCTAACTAATTAAATCATAGTTGAATATAAGTTTTATATAAGTTATATCTTTTGTTACAGTCTAGTTACAATGATTACATTTCAATATATTATAGTACTTCTTAAAGTTTTTTACTTAAAAATTTTGCGACTGTCTTTTAAGTACTCCCAAAACTCTTTATCCTGGAAGGAAATCGGCAGCTCGATGCCCTACAGAAAAATATGGGATTGTAACATTATATGGCGTCGCTACGATCAGAATCTGAAAGAATGTGAATACTTTCCAACACTTTTTTTATCCACGATGACTAATCAAAAACAGAGGTGCTATACCAGTACGGGGGCAACACTGGAAAATGCTGGTGGCGAGGTTCGTATTGAATCAAACAAGCCCAAATATTTCGCGAAATTATTCTAAACTTTCAAAAAAATATCAATTTGTTATTTGTATGTCACTTAAATAGTTATAAAAATTTTAAAAACATATATTAATATATGATATATTACTTCATAAACATGCAACTAAAAATTCAACTTCTACGTATCACAACGAATAAAACAAATTAAACTATAGCTAGTTAACGTATATTCACAATCAAAATTTTTTTCGTTGTGGCATGTGAAAGTTAAATTTTAAGTTGCATGTTTGTGAAATGATATATCACATATTAATACATTTTTATAATTTTTTTATAACTATTTAAATAACATGTAGGCAATGGGAAAATATACTTTCGAGAGTTTAAAATCCACTCTCCAAATGTTTCCCATCGTATTAGCACACTGGCAATCTCAACTTCGATCCGAAGCACGCCGGTCTCGACGCCATGAATGCCCCCTCCAACGCCAGGTTTAACAACGAACGGGAAAGTGTTCCTCCTTGGGCTTGCTCCACCGGAAATGCGCAGTGTTGATCCACTCCGGGTTGACGAGAAACTTGCCGTACACCTGCGCCCACACCGCCTTGAAGGTCGTCGGGTTCGTGGCGACGACGTGGGTGACCGCCGGGCCGACGTCGTCGGCTCAGGTGGCGCCGAGCTGCTCGGCTCTCCTCCACACGGGGTGGTCACTGGCGATCGCCCGGGTGAACGCCACCGTGCACCCGCGCAGCACCTCGCGCCGCGTCTGCCTGATCACCTCCCTGACGTCCGCGAACTCGAAGCTTCTGCCGCCGCACACCGAGCCGACGAACAAGCCCGCGTGGACTCGCCGCAGGACGCGCAATGCCGCGGCGAGCGCGCCCCCGCGCTCGCTCTCGTCCACTTTCCGCTCCGACAGGGAGTACGTACACTCCCCCGCGGACCCGAAGTCCCGGCAGCTCGACGCGAAGTAGTGGTACCTCTCCATCTCGATCAGGTTGTCCCTGTGCTCCTCCCAGACTCGCGCCGTGTCGTCGAGGATGACCACCGCGGCGCGCTCGGTCGCCGACGCCGGCGCCGACCCGAAGACGACGTCGAGGCTCTTCCTGTCTGGCTGCGGCGACTCGTCGCTCGATATGATCCTGTCGCCGAAGTAGACGCCGTCGGGGTCGAGCAGCTTGGCGACCGCCGTCGCGTAGTCCCTGTCCCCGAGGGTGTACACGTGCATCTCGAACATGGCGCTCGCCTCTCGCAGGAAGTCATGGACGAACGGCCTGAGCTTGGTGATGAGCGCCGCGAACCTGTTGGCATGATCGCAATCCAATAGGAACAGGCCCCTCCCTGGATCATCTGTGATGAACACCGAGAACCCGTTGGCGTACTCCATGCCGGAGAGATCGCAGTACGCGGTGGAGTTGACGAGCGTGTGGTCCAAGTCCACGACGAGGGTCAGCTTCCTCGCGCGCAGGAGGCTCGCCAAGTGGGCGCTCGTCGGCTCCCGCGGGAGAAGGATCGAGTCTGTGCTGATGGCGCCACGGGAAACGGCGGAGGCGGCGGTGGCGGCGTCGTCGTCGTCGTCTGCTCCGCTCCCTCCTCCCGAATCCTCCGCGTCGTCTCCCTCCTTTTCACCGGCGAATCCAGGGTTAGGAGCGGCCCTTGTACTGGCGTCGTCCTCGTCTCCCCCCTGATCCATCACACCCGTGGCGTCGTCGTCGTCGTCCGCGGCGGCGGCGGAGGGGTCCATTCCGGCGAGCGAGGCGGCCGGCCGTCGGAGAGGTTGGGGATCCGCACCGCAACGGGAAGCGTGCGGTGGAAGGGAAGGGAGCGGGTGGGGCCTGGAGGAAATGAATTGAAATGGGGGAAATGAAATTGGGCGCGGCCGTGCCAATTTGTTCCCGCCCACGGCGCCTCCCCGAGGAGGGAGAAGAGGAGGATATGGGCCCGTAAAAATGCCACCGAATGGCCCACGCAGCCCAGTTATTCTCGGCCTGCCTCTGCTTTGCTTGATGCTCGAGAACACGCGGGCTTCTCTCTTCCCCATGCTGCCGACCTTGCCGAGAGATTTGATAATTTGACGATTGACACCATACTCTACTGAGTGGGCATCGATTACATGGAGAAGTCTTTTTTCTTATTACATGAAGATATTTATGTTATTTAACATTATATTTGTTATGATGGTAACTGGTTAACACTTAGTTAGTACATGGGAACACACTCAGAGATGGATTCAGAAAAAAAAATAATAGTGAGGGCTAAACAAACTAGGAGAAACCTCCAACCTCACATCCCATGGATATATATAAAAAAATAGTAAGCTTAGGGGAGTCTCCATAGTCTCGGTGACTGTAGTGGGGTCTCAAGACCCCTGCGCCCCCATGGTGAATCCTCCACTGGAAACACTAACGGCGTGGTGGAGTCGTGGATGACTCCATCCATCCAGATTCAAATCCTGGTGTCCACGAATATTACGCACATGCATGTGAGCTTTCAACAAGATTTTAGTGAGATCGGGGATGTGTCGTTGGTTTTCGTCTCTTGGAGCGTGTGTTAGAGGACGCATATGTGGGGTGTGAGTGTGATTTTACGTGTGTGGTGTGTGCACGTGTGTGCCTGTCGTGTAATTAAAAAACACTTAGTACACATGCATTGTATAGCTCTGTCCATTATTTAACACATGACCTATTTTTATTGACACATACTTTCTTCGCCCCAAAAAAATACCAACATAGTTAAGCATGGGACATAACCAAGTACAATGAATCTAGATATGAGCATGTCCAGATCAGGGTTTAAAATTCCGAAATGAAATTTCCGAAATTTTGATTATTGGACCCTTTGATATGATATTATTTCGGTCGGAATTTTTAATTTTTTTTCATTTTTTTTGTGAATTTGGCAATATTTGTTCAAATTTGACCAAATTTTATTTAAAAATTCAAATAATTTCAGACCGAAATTTCTAAAATTTCAAAATTTCGGCACCCCCGATACAAATACCAAAAATGAAAGATTGAACCCTACTTCAAATTTGTTGTACTAATCCTTGTCTAGGTTGATTTTTTTGACAGAGAAAGTATAGTCCTATATATTACCCTCCAAGTGTTAAATCATCAAATTTTATTCTTACTGTATCTCGTGCCCTAATTTGTCGGCATCTGCTGCATCCTCCTCCACTCCTCCAGTCCTCGCCTCCCGGTGCCAATTCTCCTCTCGATAGTGTCGATCCTTGATTGGCTTGGCGCATGGGTTGGCTGAGGAGGAGGATGGGCCATCGAGCCGTGTGCCTCATCTGCCGTGGACGCGGAACCTCGTCGACGTCGACTCCCTCTCCGGTTGCTCCGTCGCGCACCTCTCCCGGGTGAGCTCCCCGACTCCCCGTGACACTTCCCTTACTCTTGATCACTTGAACAACCGATTCACTGGCTTGGATGCGTGTTGCAGTATTGCGAGTTTTATGCATGCAATGAGTTTTACTTCGTTACAAAACATGTACTACCTCTAGCAATTTTTAAAAGATTTTTATTATTTTTTCAAAATTTAAATTCGAACACAATTAGCAAATCGTACCTACCGCCGGTATCTCCACGGTAAACGCACGATAACCGCGCAATTATCTGCGGTTTTGGAAACCTGATTAGCGACTAGTAAATGAGAGATCTTCGACACAATTCTGGGCGGCGCGCATGCAGCGTCATCCGGCAGGCTCAGGCTCAGCACGTTTATTTCTAACCGATCGATCAGACACTTCCCAACACAAAGATGGTTGAATTGAAGAGATCAGAGAACGGTTTCTGCTAGAAACAGATCGGCGGTTCGATCGACGTCCAACAGAAAAATGCGGGGATAGAAACATACTTCGTTTGCTTCGTTATGATCAGAATCTGCGTATTAATTGAAGAACACAAGACATGCATTACGCTGATCTAGAGTCTAACCTTTACTTCGTTTTCTGTCGTCTTTGGTCAGTAGTACTGGACTACTGGTTCATTTCCAGATTTCCTACAGAATACAGTGCACCCAACGAATCAAAATCAACATCGCTGCCCGACCATTGCCAGATTGGTAGCCTCAACTTCGATCCGAAGCACGCCGCGGTCTCGACGGCCTGAACGCCATTCCNGCCGCCACCGCCGCTGCCACCGCCGCCATTCCAATGTCCTCAATGCACGTCTTTCACGGGGAACTTTTCCTCCTTCGGCTTGCTCCACCGGAAAAACGCAGCGTTGATCCACTCCGTGTTGACAAGAAACTTGCCGTCGGTCTGCGCCTTGCGGGTGCCCAGTTTCCCGGCGACGAGGTGGGTGACCTCCTGGCCGACGTCGTCGACGCAGGTGGCGCCGAGCTGCTCGGCCCTCCTCCACATGGGGTGGTCGCTGGCGTGGCCGTCGCTTGGGATAACCCCGGTGAACGCCACCGTGCAACCGCGCAGCACCTCGCGCCGCGTCTGCCTGATCACCTCCCTGACGTCCGCGAAGCTGCCGCTGCACACCGAGCCGGAGAAGAAACCCCCATGGACTTGCCGAAGGACGCGCAGTGCCACGGCGAGCGCGCCCTCGCCCTTGCTCTCGTCCAGGTTCCGCTCCGTCAGGGATTTCGCTGCGATCCTGAACTTGTCGCAGCTCGAGGCGAAGTAGAGGTACCTCTCCATCTCGATCAGGTTGTCCCTGTGCCCCTTCCAGACTTCCTCCGTGTCGTCGAGGATGACCACCGCGGCGCGCTCCATCTCCGACGCCGACCCGAAGACGTCGTCGAGGCTCTTCTTGTCCGGCTGCGACGACTCGTCGCTCGATATGATCCTGTCGCCGAAGTAGATGCCGTCGGGGTCGAGCAGCTTGGCGATCGCCGTCGCGTAGTCCCTGTCCCCGAGGGTGTACACGTGCATCTCGAACATGGCGCTCGCTTCTCGCAGGAAGTCATGGACGAACGGCCTCAGCTTGGTGATCCTCCGGAAGAACTCCATTCGGAACAGGCCCCTGCGAGGATCATCTCTGGTGCGCTTCGTGAACCCATTGGCTTTCTCGTCGTCGGAGAGGTCGTCGAATCTGGTGGAGTTGATGAGCGTGTGGTCCAAGTCCAGGACGAGGATCAGCTTCTTCTCGCGGAGGAGGCTCGCCAGGTGGCCGCTCGTCGGCTCCGACGGAAGCAGGATCGAGTCGTTGCTGATGGTGTCAAGGGAAACGGCGGAGGCGGAGGCGTCGTCGTCTGCTCCGCTCCCTCCTCCCGAATCCTCCGCGTCGTCGTCGTCTTCCTCCTTTTTCCCGCGCCAAGCGAGAAGCCGGCCGGCGACGCCCCTTGTACTGGCGCCGTTGTCCTCCTCTCCCCGCGGCTCCATCCCACCCGTGGTGGCGTGGTATTCGTCGTCGTCGGCGGCGGCGGCGGGGTCCATTCCGGCGAGCGAGGCGGCCGGCTATCGGAGAAGAGGTGGGGGATCCGCACCGCAACGGGAAGCTTGCGGTGGAAGGGAAGGGTGCGGGTGGGGCCCGGGGAAAATGGAATGGGCCACTGCACGGCCGACGCGGCCTATTTATTCTTGGCCTGCCTGCTTTGCTTGAGGCCCACGAAAAACGTGGCCTGCTTGGTTTGCTTGCGGCCCACGAAAACGCGGCCCGCTGTCTTCCCCACGCTGCCGGCCTCCGCGAATTCATCAATCATCACACTACTCCACGCCCTAATTCGCCGCCGCCGCCGCCGCCTCGTCCCCTCCTCGCGTGTCGCCTCTCGGGGCGAGTTCTACTCACCGGCGCCGGCGCCGGCGACGACCCTGGTTGGCGGTTGAATCGTCGTCCTCGGCGTGTGATGGTGGCCATGGCGAGGAAGGAGGAGGAGGATGGGCCGTCGAGTCGCGTGCCTCACCTGCCGTGGATGCGGAACCCCGTCGACATCGACTCCTTCTCCGGCTGCCCCGTCGCGCACCTCCCCCGCCTCGATCCCAGGCGAGCTCCCCCATGATATTTCCCCCCATTTTTTAAATTACTTTCGATCACTTGAATAAGCGATTCGCTAGCTTGGATACGTGCTCCTAGGCGTCGCGGTACCGTGAAAGTTTTATGAATGGAATGAACTTAGCTCTCGACAACTATGCGGTGGGATGCTGATTAGTTTATCCTGTGAAGTAGGTTTATCCTGTTTGGTTGCACGTTGGATTTGTAATTCTGGGATTAGGCGGTTTGTGACCTACGAGATGTTACTCCAACTGGACAGCAATGGGGGTGTGCAATTTCACTAAGCTAGCAGTGTTCAGCTGGTGTCGGAGTATTCAGAGTTGGAATTTGTTATGTTCGGTTAGCTCTAAAACACACACATGCATCCATCTTGTTTGGTTCTAAGAGAATTATAAGTAATTTCAGTTGTTTTGCTTGCGTATCTCTCTTATTCCCTCACTATTCTCGAATGCGTTTTCAGTGCAGTTAATTTTGTTGAGTTACTTAGAAAGGGTGCTTTTAATTCTTCATGCCGTTAAGAAATACTAACATGTTTACTCCTGTGTTGGCTATGTTTTACTGCTTTAGGTTGGTGAAGCCATTGCAGAGAATGGGGATAGAATCATTTTTTCCAGTTCAAGTAGCAGCATGGTTGGAAACAATTGGTCCTGGTGCTTTTGAGAGGGATATCTGTATTAACTCCCCAACTGGATCTGGCAAGACTCTTGCTTATGCTTTGCCTATCGTTCAAATGCTTGCTACTCGAAAAGTTAGGTGCTTGCGCACTTTGGTTGTGCTACCTACAAGAGATTTAGCCTTGCAGGTTTGTGCTGTTTCTTTTTACCTTCTACATGCTAGTCTAACCTGCACAGCTAGTCAACAAGTTGTTTCATATTCTTCAGGTCATGTTAAACAATACCAATGTTCCATGAATTCTTTGTTCGATTTCAGGTTAAAGAGGTTTTTGATGGTATTGCTCCTGTGGTGGGCTTGTCAGTAGGCTCAGCAGTTGGTCAATCATCAATAGCAGATGAAGTTTCAAATCTTATCGAGAAGTCTAAACAAGGGCTTTACCCAAGTCTTGATGAAGAATATATCCAATTTGAACCGCAGACTAAAGTTGATATATTGGTGGCAACTCCTGGAAGACTGATAGATCATATCAGCATGACAAAAGGTTTCAGCCTGGAGCATCTTCAATACCTGGTAGGTTGATTGGGAACAATCTATGTGTCCTCTTAAGTTATACTCCACCCCCTTAATCGTCCTCGTTTGCTTACTTTTCCTAAGATTACTTTGTTCTTTTGTTCAATCAGCAACAGCAAGAACATGATTATTCCTGGAAAACTTGGAATAAGGAAAATAATTTATTAATATATTTTACCTTATGTTGGTTTCACATAATTATTGGATTGACCAGACCAGCAATTTACATTTGCAATACACTTTGATTTTAGCACTAAGAGCCTTCTTTTCCATCTTTTTAGTGCCTCGTATTTCTACTTAATATATTGACATTCCAGGTGGTTGATGAGACGGACAGGATGTTGAGAGAAGCTTATCAGTCCTGGTTGCCAACAGTTATCCAGGTTACTCGCTCGAGTAATCAAAACCATTCCTGGTCGGACATGAACGGAGAAACTCTACTGCATCCATTGACTACCATTAGAAGATCGTTAGTCCCACACTACCTAATTACATTGTCATAATTTACACTCCCCTTTTAGTAAAGTTCACATATTACTAGTAATACTTATGCGATATGATTCAGCCCTTCCTGCTATTGTAGCTATGAGGATTGTTTGTTGATTTGTACTTCAATTCAAAACTTCATTAATCTATGCTATGGCATATAGGGGTGTTGAGCGTGGTTTTAAAGGTAAATGCTTTCCAAGATTGGCGAAGATAGTTTTGTCTGCCACACTGACTCAAGATCCTAGCAAGCTTTCTCAACTTGAGTTGCACCATCCCTTGCTGTTGAATAGTGGAAAGAAGCGCTACAGAATTCCAACAAAGCTTCAGTCCTACAAGCTGGTTTGTCCCCATCTCTATGTAGCACCTTTTTGGCCATTACATCTTTAGTGCTGGTGCATCCAATGTGTAAAAGGCTATTTAGAAATTCTGTATTTTCTTGTTCATCTTGATGATGCGTTGCAACTGCAGGTCTGTAAATCAAATTTAAAACCACTATCTCTGATTGTTCTTCTCCAAGAGCTGCGTGGGGAAAAATGCTTAGTTTTTACTTCATCTGTGGAATCCAGTCACAGACTGAGCACCTTGCTGGAATTTTTCGAAGACTTGCCCTTTAAATTTAGTGAATATTCACGTTTGCAACGTGAATCGACTCGGAGGTAAGTTCAGTTTCATGGAGCTGTGAGCAAATAGACACCATAAAAATAGTACGCAAATATCATATCTAGCTGACTCTTACTAGTTCAAGTTCTATGGATCGTATTATTTTCTGGATCATGTGCATTTGAAGTTTGAACTCGCAAGACCTGTGTAACTCCTGTTGATGATAGGATGGAATTTTTTGGTATGTCAAACTTATTCACACCATGATAAGTTACGTTATTAGCAACACATCCTTTTTGCAGAAAGACACTGGATGCCTTCAAGGAAGGGAAGATAGATGTTCTGATCGGTACAGATAGAATGGCTCGAGGAATTCATATTGATGGCTTAAGATATGTTATCAATTATGACATGCCACCGTATGTAAAAACATACATCCACCGAGCAGGTCGTACTGCTCGGGCGGGAGAGTCTGGTTCTTGCTTCACATTTTTAAGGAAACATGAGGTAATACATTGTTGAACAATTATAAGTAGTTTTCCAATCTTCTGGTACAATAACATACAGTGGGTTGATTTTATTAATATGACATGGTAATTACATGATATGACTATATGTGTAGGAAGCATACACATGAAAGATTAATCTCATGCCTGTACTTGTGATGTTTAAAAACATAGAAAAGAAGTTGAGTATTTATTGATTTGGTATATGTCAGATTGATGCTAATTGATATGGTGTAGAAAACAGTAGGGGCACCACCGACTACCTAGCACTGGGACTTTCTGGTTTGGATTTGGACTTAGAAATGCATAAAACACCTGATGCTTATTTTTTATTGCAACATATGTCCAGATGTGTAGATAACTATGGTCTGTGTAACCTTTCTACTTTGTATCACTAAAAGAATGCCTAATTGAATACTCAGAGCAGGTGCCATAAGTCTAAAATCTCATTCTAACTCTTTTCTTTTTATTTGGGCTGTCTTTGCAGGTTAAGGCTTTTGACAAAATGCTCAAGAAGGCTGATAATTCTAGCAGCAGTCTTCACTCACTACCAGAGGAATCGGTAGAAACCCTTCGCCCAGTTTTTTCCTCTGGTAAGGTTGCAGTCTGTTTTATTTAAGATGCTCTAATGCATTATTACTCATATGATTTGTGTTAAATTTAATTTTTTTTTCTGACTGGGTGATCAAAGCTCTAAAGAAATTGGAAGAGTCTCTTGAATCAGAAGCAACAAAGAAATCTAAGTCGGGAGATAAAGCGCCTAATGCTTCTAAAAGAAAGAGAACCATCCATACGTGAAGCAATATAGATTAGTTGAAGTTCTAAGTTATTCTTTGTATGATGTATCTGCATCTGCTACATAGATTTGGTGAGTTCTACTTTCCCAGATGGCATGAAGTTTCTTCTTTTTATTTTACTGTTTTGTCTGCTATAGCTTCATCCACCAGTCCTATTGATTTGATAACATGATCCAACATCAGTTAGAAAGGAAGGGGTAAAACTGTCAGGACTCTGGTGTTCATTGAGTCCCAGTAAAAATGGGCTAGAGTTTGGAGTTAAACATGATATATCACCATATATTATGTATCTCGAAGTGGGTTGAATTCATCCATTTTTCTCTTATGGATGATTTTTTTCTTGACAAAAGAGGTACAACCAGGTCCATTAGTCCATACCTGTGGAGAGCTCATTGAGTCCTTATAATATGGAAACATGCTAGATTTGAACATGATAAGGTGATGAACATTAAACCTTGTGGTTCAAAGCAGGTTGGGTTCATCCATTTATCCTTTAAAGTATGGAGGGCGAAACACCCACTTGATCATGATTTATCCCTTGTTTGATTTATAATGCCGCCTTTCCAGTGATTCCAATGCTGTCTCCTTTAGGTGATTCTCGCCCATGACAATTCTGCAACAGGCTCAGCATTCAATCATGGATGTCCAAAACAAGAGGGATGGTTTGATGTGTCATGTAATCCATTTGCCGTGCAATCCCCAAGCAGCTTTCCCCATGCCTGCAAACCTGCTACTCATTTTTGGTGCACGGTACAGTGGTTCTCTCCTGCTTTTACACCAGGGAAGGAATTCTTCTTTCCTTCTGTAGTTATAATACATCCACTGCTTTTCATGGCTAGGAAGGAATCTACCCCAAAGTAAAGTTGGGTACGTTCACATCAATGTATCGTCGCTGTTAACCTTTCTGTTAGGCTTTACACTTGAAATATCTATTACTATTACAGTCTCTGTTAGTAATGCGGTTTGTTACTCTATTTTCTAGTGCCTTTTGAGGTGCCAAATTTCAGGCAGAAGGCTGAGAATCCCTTGACCTTTGTTTCGGTTCATTTTCTTTTTTTGCAACCGTTTTGCAGCTTCATCTGCGTCACATTAAAATTTTTCATCATCTTGTGGTCCAATCTTTGTATTGCTTTTTTTTCTAGAGCAATTCTAGACTATTTTTCATTGTATTAACTTATCCATCAGAGTTGTCACCGCGATATTTTTGTTTAGAGCACGATCAAAGATGCCTTTCATTTACTTCACCAACGTGGGTGCATCTCCTGTCCGAATCCTTGAATCTGTTCATCATATCATTCCTTCTGGATTTGTTTACTTGAAGCCAGCCCATCGCGACGTGCGAGTTGAAAGCAACGAAGGAATATTGCAGTTTGGAGTAGCAGCATAGCTAGCGTGTATGAACATATCTCACCTTGCCCTCTTCATATCATTCAACTTTGTTGCCTCCTGCATCGCAATCATTGGTGCTTCGTCGTAAGGGGAAACCTGTGAACTGTTCCAGCTCAAGTGTTAGATATATTTTTTTTGGTTGCACATATTCTGTAGGTAATTTTCAGGAACAGGTACAGCCTGTTGTTTCTGCATCTAATCTTCTATGTCTGATGGTCCGGAAAGCGCCTGGATTGCATCAGTGTGAGGGAGACTTTACACCGTAAGCTGCTGTTTGAGAGCAGAGCATATCCTATCCCTGATTCACGCACAAACTTCAACTCCAACGACCAACTTTGCACTTGATGCCGGTTCCAGCCTACGAAATACGGAGTACTCTGATATTTTTGAATCAGAATATGATCAGGGTCCCTCCTGGACCAATAATTTCGATTCCTCCTTTACCTCTTCATTCAACAGGAGAAACGACAGCTCCACGACAAATTTAACAGAAAATAATGCTACTAGAGATTAGATTAGAGAGCAGCTCAAAGCTCAAAAGGAGAGAAGGAAAGATACCAGAAAAGCTATACCATATCAACAATAAAAGCTGGAACTAAAGCTGCTTAACATCATTTTCTTATAAACAAAACAAAAGAGAGAGAGAGGGGCAAAGAAAAGAGCATCGCCATTTCACAATTCCACCCCTAGAAGTAGAGGACATCCTTCTGACCTTCTCAGCACTAAACTTTCCATGGACAACCATCCAACCTCACTGTTTACCTCCGGCACCGGCGTCGTCACCGCCGGTGACGGCGCCGTTCACCAATGGTGGTGATGTACCGTTACCACCTTCATGTAGGGACCCTCCAGCACCTCCCCTGGGGCGGGGAAGGAGCGACGACGAGGTGGCGGAGGAGATGGCTGTCGCGAGAGAGATCGGCATCAGGCACAGCCCCTTTCCCTGCAGGTACTGCATGGCGGAGCCCATGTCCTCCTCCATCAGCTTCGCCACCTGCTGCTCCGTCACCCGCAGTGTGCCACCACCATTGTCGCCGTTGCTGCTGCCATTGGCCGCTTCACCATTCCCGCTGCTGCTGGTGCCATTGCCATTGCCATTGCCATTCCCATTACTCTGCCAAAAAAAACATAAAATTTGAGCAAATGACTAGAGATTGTAAAAACTTGTGTCATTTCTTCAACCGAGAGAAGATGTGGAATTGATGGGCAATTTTGTCAAATTTGAGGTAGTTGACCTCATGGTAGCTCGGTTGCTAGTGTGTGTTCAGACTTAAGGGGTTCGAATTGTCCTTAGTGGGTTAGTAGCTTCTACAGGCTAATATTATGCTTGATTTTTTTCAGTAGTACTACCTTGTCACTTTTCAGGCGTGTTTGTCCTTTCTGTATCCAATTCTTGAACTACCAAGATTCCTTCCAACCTTATCTTTCTGTTGCGTTGGTACCCACTAAGGTTTGATCAGTTTCTTAAGCAAATTTATGGCACATCTCCTTTTAATTTATGCTATTTTGCAAGCATGCATTTGTTTTTAGTAACTCGTATGACTTCTAGTCCTCCAAATGCCAAAGTTAGAATCCCTGATAAGATTTAACATGTTTATACTCCATTATATGAACTTCATGACAGATCTACTTTAGACAAGAGATAACCATTTGCTCATTTATAAAAATAAATAAAGTTAAATGCATCAGAATCAATACACTAACTTTACCTATTATCACCAACCCAATGGTAAAAAAGATAACACTTTCCCTAGTCACTTTGTGCTCTAATAAACATCATTATAGCATTTTGGGCTAAACATGTTTGTCCTACACATGTCAGCAAGTCTTCGCCTAGTACTATTAACCATTGATTGCGTCATTGGTAGTGCTCTAGATTTTCAAAATAAAGCATCATATAATATAAGTACCTCTGATGACATGTTAGCCACTAGAGGCGCGACTGCAGAAGCTCCCCCCAATCTGCTCATGCTGAGAACCTGCGCGATTCGTGACATTCAATCAGGAAACATAACCAGAATGTTTCAAGGGACCAACTTAATTATTAGCAACAAGCAGGAATTCATCTATCTGTAGAAAAGCAGGTTAGATTACCTTGACTTGGAGCTGGAGGAACTTCACATAATCAATGATCTCGTCGAGCATCGATGCCTTGTCGGTCTGCAAAACGAAATTCCATATCGTCATTTCAGTGACAATGATCTGTGTCACTCTACTTTGTGCTGGAGCAACCCTATCAGCTAAGATATGATGACGGATGCCAGTTTTTATTCCAAATCCCATCTGAACAGCGCCCATTATCGCTTCAGATACTACAAACAGGGATTACAGTTTGTGCAAAACAAGATATCAGATGTGGCACTGGAAGCTCCAGAAGTGCCAACCATGGCATGTAGCTGTGGGACTTGTAGTGCTTTCTATCCAGTTCATGGAGAATAGACGAGGCTGGAACACTAGACAAGTGCCCATGTCTCCTGTTCTTGTGTTTTGCAGCCGTCACATAGTCCAAGTATAAATGCATGTCTCGAAGTTCAGACATGTGCATATATTATATAACACCTAGTACTAATCCATTCCTTTCTTGATGTTCAGTTCTCTAGGAACCTGGTGGCTAATGTAATGATCAAGTCCATAGTTTAATCTGCATTCCCCTAAATTTGGGCTGTGGCTATTCATCTGTCACTGTTGGTGGCCTAACGGGCAGAAACATTTCTCATTCATCTTGGCATCATGTCTGAGCTCTCTTTCCCCACTACTGCCTTCACCATCAATTAGCAGCTAATCACCAACCCAAATCATCCAACGAAAAGCCGACACATGTCATTCACCATCGATTAGCAGCTAATCACCAACCCAAATCCTCCAATGAAAGGCCGACATGTGTCATATAGTGTCAGCATTAGTTAACAGCAAATCAGCAATGCATCATATGCCTCATGTCCCCTCTTTCCTACTCTATGATGCACTTACTATTGCCCAATCATACAGTGAAGAATGAAGATAGCACATCATGTTAATTGTAAGAGAAACAGAACATATGTGTTATACTCCAATAAACCAACAAACTTAGCTGGTCACTAAGTTTTAAGATAAGATAGTTACCCCAAAAAAAATGCAGAAAGCATGGGTGCATCTTCATCGCATTTTAAGGAAAGCTTTCTACTTTGTTCAAAGATGGCGCAAAGAAGGAAAACAAAGCAAAAGAAGAGGAGCAAAGTGAGGAAAAAATTTAGCTACCTTGTTGGCATTTGGGACCAGCTCCTGCAACGCCTTCATCCTCTCAGCTATCCTCTCCCTCCGGAGCTGCAAATCGAACAAATGCAAAGTCTCAGGAAATCACAAGAACACAACAAGTTCCATCTCATTTTAAGCTCTTCTTACTACTGAAACCACCATTTTTAGCCAAAATTTCGCCGAAATTTGAAGTGGGCAACAGGTCAAAATGACTTGTTAGGTTGGTCCAAAATTTTTGGAGCTCCAGGTGCAAGAAGAACACAGCATGGCATGGAGGCACTAAAAAATGGGGATGAGAAGGGAAAGGTGGTGGGAGAGTGGCATACACGTTCGGCGATGCTGTGTGGGTCAGTGGCTTGCCCCCTCCTCGCTCGCTGCCGCTGCCGCGGCGGCGGCGCCGCCCCTCCGCCCGACGATGCCCCAGCCGCCGACGCCGACCCGCCGCCGCTCGCAGCCGCTCCGCCACCGAAGCTCTGCGCCGGCATTGATCCTCCCTTTGACAGGAGGAAAACAAGAGGTGCATTCTTACAAGTCGAGCAATTGATCGAACATGGAGCAAACCAAACTTCTTTGAGCGAAATCAAGGAAAGAATTCAGATTCCTGAGTTGTTTCCAACGTTGGTAAAGAAGCAGATGAATTGGGGGAGATAAGTTGAACCGCACGGGAGTACTGGTTCTTGGGTGCGTACCTGCCCGAACGTCGGCGGCTGCATGGCGGCGGCGCCATGCATTCCGGCGGCCCCGAACCCGTTGTACAGCGCCTGGTCACCGCCCTGCAAAGAAGAAAACCCAAAGAAACACCATAGCTCAAGAAAAGCTAAGCTTCAATTCATCCTTCAAGTTTTAATCGTTGAGCTATATAGCAAGCAGTAGAATCGTACGGCGCCATTGGGGGACTTGAACGCGGCGTCCATGTCGTCCCCCGACCGGTCAGCGAACAGCGGCAGGGGAAGGAACCCGGCAGCGCCGCCGTCGTCGGCGGCGGCGGTGGCGAGGCCGTGATGACGGTGGAGGTCGCTGAGCTGGAGCATGATGGGTTTCTCCCCGCCACCGTCGATCTGGTGCTGACGGAGGCGGGAGGCGAGGAGCGCGGAGTCGTCGAACGCCGCGGCGGAGTGGTCTTCGGAGGCTCCTCCTCCTCCTCCTCCTACGCCTGCCATGAGCTCCCAGGCGGGCTTGCCGGAGCCGAGCTCGGACCACACCGCCGGCAGCGTGGACAGCATCTGGTCGAAGAAGTCATCGTGGCCCCCACCGCCGCCGCCGTCGTGCATTTGGCGGCCGTTGGGTTGCATCGGTGAGCGTGCTAGGATGGTTTGTTGCACGGAGAGGGAGGAGGAGGAGGAGAGTGAGGAAAGGTGTTGGGGGTTGGGTTTAGAAAGGAAGAAAGAAAGCTTTGTAGTGGTGCGGGCTTTTATAAATCTCACTTTACAAGTCTCATATACTCAACTGTTCTATATTAGTATATATTGTAAGGTGTTTTAATCTATCGTAAGTTAAACTCTTTTAAGCTTTTTTTCAACTTAACCAATTAAAAAATTGTTAACGTCAAAATTTGGTAAACTTCATTGAAGTCATCGGCCTATAGTCAGTAGCGGCTTTAGAGTTGAAAGAGTCAATTAGGTCTAGAGTAGGGGGTAAATAGGCTAATTCAAAAACTCAAGTAAATGCGGAAGCAGGAATTTTCGGAATTTTCGAAAATGATTTTTGGAATTTCCAAAAATAGGAGAGTATACGCACTTCAAAGTAAACTCTAGATCTAGCTGCCTACAATAAGAATATGCTAACACAAACAGCAACTTAGTACTATAACGGCACAATCAAGCAAAACTAGAGGAGTGAGAAAGGTGATATCACCAAAGTTGTAGCAAGATGAGTTGTTCCCGAAGTTCAAATCCTTGAGGGGATTCTACTCTCCGTTGAAGAGCTCACAAAGAGCCGGGTCTTCACTAACCCTTTACTCAAGAGGTTGCACAAAACACTTCTCCTTCCACTAGTGGTATCTCTTCCCTTTCGGAGCTGAGATCCGACCTTCACAAATTTCTTCCGGCCAATCACAAGTAGATCGGTGGCTCGGGAGTGACACCTAGCCGCTTAGGAGTCCTTAACCTCCAAGAGTAACAAATGATGCAAAGAACTCTCGGAGATGATGCAAAGAACTCTCGGAGATGATGCAAGTGCTCACAAATCTTCATAAAGCCAACAAGCACTCACACAAACTTGAATCCACAACTCTCTCACACACACACACCAAATCCGAATCGAGCACGAGTGAGAAGGGAAACAAGAAAGTAAGGCTCAAAAGTGAATCGCGAGATAAACAAGCCAAGGGCACGAAAATATCCAATGTCACCAGCAGCCCTCACAAGTGGAGAGAGTGGGCTATTTATAGCCACAGCTCCAGATCTGTCCGTTATGCACAATAATTGTATTTTTCGAAAAATCCAAAAATTAATTTCGGACATATCCAAAAATTCTCAGAACAGCAAAACACTGAAGTCAACTGAAGATTTTTCGGAAATTCCGAAAACTTTTCGGAAAGTCCGAAATTTCCAGATCCAAAACCGCCTTCTGGATATTTTCGGAAATTCCGAAAATTCCTTTCGAACAAGTCCGAAAATTTCCAGGAGCAATTTTGGTTCGCAGACATTTTCGGAAATTCCGAAAAAAGATTTCGAACAACTCCGAAAATTTACAGAAGCTTCACTGCCATTTTCGGAAGTTTCGAAAATTAGTTTCGGACAAGTCCGAAAATTTACAGAACCGAACTTTGCTTCTCGGTTATTTTCGGAAGTTCCGAAAATCACTTTCGGATAACTCCGAAAATTTTTAGAAGTCAAAATTGGTACTGTCTATTTTCGGAAGTTCCGAAAATCGTTTTCGGACAACTCCGAAAATTTCCAGAACGCAGAAACTGAGGAGAAACATTTTCTTAGAAATGATTTTGAGCATTTTCATCACTCCTCATTTGTCAATGCATCATCCCTCTTAATAGTACGGTTTTCCTAATGACCCAAAGAGGTGAAAGTAATCAATACAACCTTTGATGATTGCCGCAACTCATTATTTTCTTGTATTCTTTGAGTTATGCGTTGCGCTATAAAACGTCATGGACTAACAATCCTTCACATTCACTTAAATAAAATTGTTAGTCATCTCTAATCGCATTGTCATTAATCATCAAAACAATTAGGGGCCTAGATGCACTTTCAAGAGTTCTGGAATTGGCCGATGAAAAGTATCAGTTGCCATCAATCAGGTTCTTAGTGGAATCGGTTAAAAAAATTAATCAATTAAAAAAAACTTATTCAGAAGAGGCCGAGTTTGAAAAGAAACTTATTCAGAAGAGGCCGAGTTTGAAAAGGATGCGGCATAACAATTTATCTATTAATTAGGCAGAGTTAATTAGTTTTTTATTTTTAGGAAAGATTGTTTAGAATCTGATCAGAACTTGTATCTTTTAGTTTATCTTTAGGAAAGTCTTTATTGTGTCCAATAAGAACTAATATCTATTCATGGGTATAAATATGTACACCCGCGGTCATTGTAATTTATCTCCACATATCAATATACATCTACTTTTGGTGCATCGCCACCCTCTTATAAGGTTTTACTTCGATAAGTTCTTATTTTCGCGCATGGGCTGCATCGATTGAGTTCGACCTCCGGCAGGAAGTGAGTTCCGTCATCTTCGCTTGCGCTGGCATGGCTAGGACTTCCTCGGTTAAATCCGATAATTTAATCGGGCCAACGCAAGTGTTGCCTATCTGGTATATCATCTCTATCTTTAGTTTCGTTTCTGTTTATAGTCATATCGGCTTAGTTAGGACTTCCTCGGTTAGTTCCGATATTCTAATCAAGTTGATGTTTCTTTAAACATAGTGTCGCTTTAGATAGATTTGTTATATCCATCACATTAGACAGATTTATCGGCTCATTGAGTATTAGATTATCATATACAATCTCATGCTGCATCGGTTAGGTCCGACCTACTAGATTGTTATTGATAATCTAAGTCTTGTTAAGCCGATAGGTTTATGCCAATGTTTCATCGGAGAGTTAGCCGGTCTTATTTGATGTGTTAAATTTTTTTGATAGTTTCATTGTGCTAGTTAAATTTAATACATAACCATTTTGATCGGTGTCATATCGGCTTGTTTAAATCTATCAGACAATTATCAACTTTATGCTGCATCGGTTACGTTCGACCTATAGGGTTATGGTTGTAAGTTAGATCTATTTAAGTCAGTAGGCATCAATCATTGTTTCATCGGGATTTCAGTCGATGAGTTATCTAAATATTGTTTAAATGTTGCTTATAAGAAATATATAAAGTTAGTTGTAGCCGATTGCAGCAAAGGTTTCATTGATCACTTAATCATTTAGATTTAATAACATCGGACTTCCAGCCGATGTATGCTTTAACCATCGGATCATCTAATATTCTATATCATATCGCCCAACTGGTTTGTTAAATATTTGATTAATTATATCTATATTGGCCGATTGGTTCATTGGATACTAGTTTGTCGCATTTATATCGACCAATTGAGTCATTATCTTATAACATTATCATCAGCCGATTGCCTTTATATTATTATTTATCTAAGTGTCAGAATCTATATCGGACATATAGCCGATTGTTCAAAATCCTATCGACATCGGCTAGTATCACTACATCGACTTGTTAGCTGATAGTTTTTTTCATCAACATATTTATCCATTTTGTCAGTTACAGGATCAAACTGATTAGTATGCTCGCATCTCATCAAAATTTAGGAATTGCACTGAAGCTAAGCAGATCTTTTAGGCCATTGTGTTTGTCGATATAGTTCGCGTCAACACATATTTGACACTATCGATCGGGCGCGAATTTTTTGTCAACAAAAACGTAAAAACAGCAACAACCATTAGATCCACAATTGAACATATTTTTAGATTATATTTATTTTTGGTTAAAAATGCTGCTATATATAATTTATACTATTTCTATGCGTGTGCGTTATAACGACATTTGAGGAAGACGAATGAATGGTATTATATGGTTCAGGCTTTTATTTAAATCTTGTGTGTTTCTAAAAGTTGATTTTTGAATGAGAACATCGTTTTTTGTAGGGTGTGTTTTAAAGACATAGTTGTTTGTTTATGTAAGGGAAATGCGTTGTGGAAAGGAGGAGAAATTTAATCAAAATTATTACTTACGACAAACCAAAACATTTTACAATACGACATACCAAATAGAGAGAGTATCATTTTCCTTATGTCTTGTGAAACCTTGCCCAATTTCATGCTCCGGTGCCCGGTGGCTTTTCCCATTACAACTCGTGTGCCTTTGAATAATATAACATCATCAACTTATGTTTCTTCATTCTATTTTGTAGTAAAAAAAAAGCGAGAGAGGTTCTGTGAGTTAGAATCGATCACCGCTCCCTGGTTTGACGTAGTGCAGCATCGGCGCCACTGCATATCGTCAAATATTATAGACCGGAGGTAGCGTCATATTAAGGGCAGGACCTGTTTTTCTTTTTCCAAATACTTATGCAAAATACCGGCCCAAACGCCAGTGGAACTATCTTATGATTTGTTTTCTTGTGTGTTCGTGTAATGTAGGGATCTCAAGCTGCTTCAGTTGATTCTGTGCACAAATTTTGGGGAATCCGGGAATAATCGAGCTATTGGCTCACAGAGCCTCTCCTCCGTGCACTGCTCACGGCTCACGCTACTCGTGGAGGTTGGAATGAGGCCTCAATTTGATGTCCTGTTCCGAGATTTCGACGAATTCATCTGAATTTACTCTTGGTTTTTCAAGTTTTGTAGTTCCGAATTGATGTTTCGAACTGAATATTCTGACACATTGTTCATACTCTTTTTTATCAGTCGTGATCTTGTGCAAATCATTCAAGAGTTATAGCGCTTAGTATGGTTCAACTCTTCCAAACAGCTCAGCTACAGGTTCAGTAGTGATCTGGGAAAGGAACTAGACGGGAGAAGAGCAAAGAAAAGAAAACGAGGTTACGTGCGAATTTACCAGAGTGGATGCGAGCAGTTTTATGAAAAAATGTCTGTTGGATCGAATTCTTCGGATTGAGATCCGATGGACTATATTGGATGAATGCATGAATGCATGAGGGTGAGCGCGTGCATAGGATACATTGCCACTGGGGCAACAGCGGAAATCTTTCCGATGTGGCGTGAAGCTGTGCAGATTGATCGATCACGTCGCCGGTTCGCGTGGTTGTGCAGAGTCGACGAGGTCTCAGCTTGTTAAGCAGCCAACGGCGGTGGCACCGACATCGACGGGGTGGGTGATGTGTAGGTTCCTCGCTGCCGTCCATCACCCGATGCTGCCCGCATAGGGATATTTTTGATAATTTGCCAACCTTACGGAGGATGCAATTTTCGTTCTTATTGACACATGGGATCATCTAAGTCACTGAATGTGGGTTAGGATGATAAATTGTATGGTACTCATATGTTAAGTATGTCATATTATCAAATGTCCTCAAGTACAGAGGACTACAGTGAAAGCAGCTAGGACGTCAACTCCTGGACCTGTCCTCTGGACATCTGGTCTATCGTACAAGCATTGACGGATCTAGGATGAAATAACCAGGGGCTAAACAGACAAAGCTCCAACCTCATTTTTCATGGATATATGACAAAACATTTTGTTTTTTTTCTTAGCGCGGGTGGGGGAGGGGGGCCTTCCATACAGCATTGTACTGGGTGGTATCGCTGAACCCCCACGTATCAGTCCACATCCTCATCGCCGGCATGATTTTTCACTATTGCTTTGATGCTCAACTTTGGTTGTAGGGATTAATTTTATTATTAGATTAGGAGAAGGTGACAACATGATTGCTATTTTTACGAAGTTGGATTGCAGATAATTTGACCTTAAGAAGCAAGGAAATGTGGGTAGATTAGTGCTTGTTTTATCATTGAATTGAATGAACGATCATCTATTAGAATGTATTTGGTTGCTTACACCATTCTAGCTTGGCCCATAAATTCCATCCAGGTTGACCCTAGCCTGGATGAGTGGGTATAAAAGTTGTTTTGTTGGTCGTATCAGTTAGGCCCTCTCCTCCACCACGCTGATCGTCACAGTAGCCCCTCTCCTAAACTACATCAGTCGTCACAACAGCCCCGATGCTCACCGCCCCCCTCCCACGCCATGTTGCTCGCCATCCCCCTTCCTTCGGGATGATGAGCAAAAACAAAGATAAAAACAAAAACCTAAAAAACATAGGTAAAATTACAATTGAATATGAAAATAGAGGTAAGAACGAAATTGTCCCTAAATGTTGAGGTCTACACTCTGTAAGATAGGCCACTTAAGATTTGCACAAAAATTCAAATATTTAAAGTTTAAGTGCGCTAAGATACAAGATTTTTCAAGGGATTCTTTTTTTTTTTGCGATTATCTGTAGAAGTCATTGCTTTTTTTTATTCTTGTCAAATTGGAGCCATTCGGATCCTGTTCCTTCCTCGTTTCTTCCACTTGACACATCGCCATTGCTACAAATTTTCCGCATTCTCCTTCCGAAGACAATCCAAAAATCCCAAACTCATAGATTGTTTTATCTGAAATTCACATAAAGTTCTATTCAAAATCATTTCCCCAAAACTCAAAGTTCACAAATCATTCTATCTGAAAATAGTGCCATAAATTCTCTAATTCCACTATTCTGTTTGGGCCGAAACGACTCTCCGTAGCCCATCCCCTCCTTCTCTTGAAATTTTTTATTTTTTATTTTATTTATTAAAATATTTAAAAAATATTTTTGTTTTAAATTTTTACAAATCTACACCCCTAACGCCCTTTGGGAGAGTTTTTTTTTTAAAAAATTACCCTTTTAAAGAACGTTTTTTATGACATGGCACATATCCGTTGGATGATCATTTTGCAGGCAACTCCTTGCCGCACTCCCAAAAGGCTGCAATAGGGCCGCTTGCAAAACAACTGAAGTTGGCTATTTTACAGGCATACCCCTTGCCGCTCTCTCAAAAGGCTGCAAGAGAGCCACTTGCAAATAATCAGGGTTGGCTATTTACAGGCAGGCCCTTTGCTGCCCTCCTAGAAGGTTGCAAGGAGGCTGCCTATAAAATAGTCAGTTTCTCTCCGCGTGACTGTTACAACACATCAATCGATGCATGTCACATCATAAAAAACACTCTTTAAAAAATGCCCTCCTAGAGAGCGGCAGGGTGTAGATTTCTAAACTTTGAAACCAAAAATTATTTTTTAAATATTTTAATAAATAAAATTAAAAATTAAAAAATTCCCTACTCTTTCTGTTTGGGCCACCCCTGGCCCAAAGTCGCGCGCGCGGCCCATTCAGCCGAGCAGGGCAGCGTTCGCCGCTGCTCTGCTCCTCGCACTCGCACGCCGCCGCCGCAATGAGCCGCCACCATTGCTCCTCTGCTCGCCGCCTCGCCTCACCGCCGCGAGCTCCTCCTCTGCCTCTAATTCAAATAAAACGAGTTTCTTATCACCGGGAACGCGTTTCGACGCGCGGAGTTATCCGTGTTCTCCACCGTAGCTCGCCCCGGCCACCTTCTTCTCTCCGCCGGAGTCCGAGCCATGCCTGAGACAAGCAGCTTGATGTCGTTCGTGCGAGGAATGAAAAAAACGCCATGCTTGTTCTGCATCAGTAAAACTCGCACGACTGATGACTGATTGTGATTAAACTGATCCATTCATTCCTCCGAGAAAGAACACAAAGGAGTACATGTGCAGATCGAGTGTTCATCTACTGATTACAATCAAAGAGCACATCATACATGGTTTCCTAGCCTGCATGATTCTGATTCTCGTAACACTAGAATTATCATAGCTCATTTTTTTTAGAAACAAAGTCACCTACTAAGCGGCAGGCGGCGGCACGGCAGCGGCGGCGGGGTCTTCGGCGACGGGGTGGACGGCGCGGAGTCGCTTCCCTGCCGGCCACCACCCGCCGGCGGCGAACCGCCAGACGGCGCGGAAGACGATGGCGAGCGCTGCCAGCACAAGCGCCAGCATCAGGGCGCAGACCGCCATCTGCGCCCCGCGCGTACGGAGCACGTCGTGGTCAGGCAGCCACGTCGACGTCGCGCCCCCCATCTCATCCGTCGTCTCCTCTCCGGCGTGGTGCGCAGCTGCAGCCTGCAGCCTGCAGCTACGCGCGAGTGTCTGCGTACGCGTCGGACGCCCGGATCTCTGCTTCTGCCAACCTAATGTAGCAATGGAACTTGGAGGATGCACAGCTAAAACAAATACAAAGCAGAGCTTCATCTTCCCCACACGGTTGCTACATGCTCATTTGCGGCGACGGCGACCAAGAGAACGTCACTCGTTAATGGCGACCACGTAGCTAACTAGCACAAATTAGCACTTCTAGCAAATCGGTTTACTGTAAACAATCTGTCAAGGCATCATCCTCTCTCTCTCTCTCTCTCTCTCTCTCTCCATTTGCTTGCTCATTGGTTTTGATGGATGCAGTTAATGTGCGTCCGAAATAGATTTGTGAGAAATCAAACAAGAAGTTATCCAATCTCTAATCTCTCTTCCTCTCGAATTCTGCATTTCTGCTTCCCCTAAAGTGTGCTATGGAATAATTTCAACGTATGTATCTGCTCGTGAATGGAAGTGTGCTATGCTAATACCCTAATTAGCTGTGTTGCACCTCAGTTGAAAGCAGCGGGAAGGAAACTTCCTGCATGCATGGAAATGAGTGTACACATGGATGTTTGGTAAATTTTAACATCTGCAAACGATAATATTCCGGGCCGAGTACAAATTGGACGCCCGAGGGCGATGTTTTACCTCTACTCAAAAAATATTTCACCACTAAATCAAAAATATTTCAGACTATTAAATAGTGAAACACAGTTTAATCATGATTGAAACATATTATTCTTACAGATGAAACATCAAGTTTCAACAGCTAAAACATCAACAAATTACAAGAATCATAAACAAAAATATGAAACACCATCGAAGTATCAAGTGCAACATTTCAACCCAACCCCAAAAAACATCCAGATACATTGGCTGAATCAAAAACTCGTAAAAATGTACTAGTCCAGATCTGATTTCTTACTTCTCTTCGGTGGGCTCATTTGGTTTCCTCCTCCTTCCTTGCATCCCTTCTCCAAAAATTTCAGCACCACAAGGCCACACAAAAGCACAAGACAATCCAACCAAATTTCTTTCTCTTTCGCTACGCCGCGAGCTTCCCCATCCAACAGTAGGCAGTAGGGAAGGGGATCAAGCGAGGAGGGCATCTTGCTGCCGGCCTCCGCCCGTGTGATGTTGTCGCGCTGGTGGCGGCTAGGCTACGAGCGGCCTGGTGATGGCGACCTTCTTCCATAGCGCCAACCTCGCCTCCAGGGTCTTCGATCACCAGTTCCTCTCCCCACGCCTCCGCTGCTCACAAATGAGACGAGAAGAAAGAGAGGAGAGAGGGAGAGGGAGAGAGAGAGAGCGCAAGAGGAAGAAGGAAATGGATAAGGATGCAAAGGGAGAGAGGTATGAGGAGTCGAATGAGCAGTTAGGGGAGCGCCCGATTGTTTTTTTTCGTCGATCGACCGATGCAAAGGATTCCCATAATATTCACATGTAATCTTCGGGTAACCAAGTAAACCCTTGGATTATACTTGTATTTCTTTCCCTTGTACTCTCTCTATTTTAAGTATGTTTTATTTTTTTAGTTTTTTCAAATAAGATGATCATATTTGTAGTATCCATGCATACAAGACTTAAATAAAGAGATTATCTTTTAGTTTTGTAGTGCTAGCTAGATTAAATTGTTGATCGGAACTTGAGCAACCATCTTAATACTCGTTGGTCGCATGCATGCGTACATTTTGTCTTTGTCACATGTGGGATGAGTTAATTTCTTTTTGTTTTTGTTGATAAAATAAATACACCTAAGACTCTTGGATGGAGGGAGTAACAAGTTATACATGTTGGTAACATGTACACAATGTTTCGCAAAATTGCAAATAAGAATCTGTAACATGATCAGACTGTGAACAAATGACAACTTGAGTTTCTTCACCCATTCATTGTGGTGTCAATACATGCATACATCAAACAAAATTATATTTCAATCTGTCAATATCAATTGCAATATTTCACTAGTCTCTTGCATAAGTGCTGTTAAAATGAACCACAATATGTTACAATTCCATCTCATCCTCGTCAATTCAGCATGTTTACATCCGACGACATCCAACAAATCCACAACAATTAACTCAATTATTAGGATACAAAGTAACAGAGTGGAACCGAGGAATTGGGGATAAGTAATATATGTTGGGAATTAGAGAAAATAGACTAAGAATTGGAGAATCAACAGATAAGTGCTTGCTCGGTTAACAAGGCGCGGTTGGCAGCCCTTCCTCAGCTGGGGCCAAAGCAAGAGAGGAGAGGAGAGACGGCGACACGCGATGAGAGGAACAAGAAGATGACCACCTGGCATGGAGTTGTGGAGGCATGAAGAGAGGAGGAGGAGGCGGAGGAGAGGGGTGACGAGGGGCGTGGCCGCTCGTCACGAATCTGACGGCGCGACCGCTTCTCGCTCACGAATCCGACGGCTTGCGGTGGCATGTGTCAGCGCGACCGCTTCTCGCTCATGAATCCGACGGCTTGCAGCGGCATGTGTTGGGGAGATTTTTGGATAGGATAAGGATAAGGTTAGGTTCCTTTAAGGTTAGGTTCATCACTATATTTTCAGCGTATCATGCAATTTCGGGGCCCCACGGGTGACCCGTGGGTGGAGACGCTCCCCCACCCCTGCCCTGTTTCACCTGCGAGTGGGATTTCTCCCCTGGCCTCGGCCCCGTAGGGGTGGGTACCTAGCGGAGCCTGCCCCCAACCGGGGAAATTGCCACCCCTACACCACCAGAGTCGTTCACAATGAGGAGCGAGCTCATAGTAGTGCCTTCCACTATGGGTCATGTTAGATGGTTCAGGTGTTTTTTTTTTCTCTTGTCCATTTCAGTTAACACTTACTGTATGTATATGGAGTACATGGCTACATGCTCATGACATGATGAGGCTAGTTAGGAAGCCATCGGCGATGACGGATGACCTCAAGCCCATTGCCGCCACCACCGTCCTCCTCACACTCACGGTGGTTCACGCTCGCAACCTCGCCGGTCGCCACCGGTGTTCATCCAGGGCCTTCCACCAGCATTCTCCCGACAACCGCTAGTGATGTCCACCATATTCGTTGCCGCCTATTGACATTATCTACTCCCTTCGATTCCAAGAAATCACTTATTTATTTTAAATTTCTTACTCTTACCTAGATATGCTCTATTCGCCCTAAAATATAAGAACCTTTAGTATTTAGAGTTTGTCCAACTTATGGAGCAATACTCCCTTCACCAACCATCCCTTATTTTGTTTTTACTCAATCTTACCTCCAAACACCCTCTCATATTATCTTCTCCCCAACCACCACTCATTTAATAAGAGATATCATAGTATGTTTTCTTTATTCTTAATCTCTAAAAAGAACATAGTAGTCATTAAATTTTTGGATGGATGGAGAAGGTCTTCATATAATTCAAGACATTTGTCTCTTTTTTCACTTAATGATATCGATCTTATCAATAAATTAGGTATTGGTTTTAATGTGTGTACAGCAACAAGGTTATTTAAACATTTATAACAAAGAGAGGGATGCAGTGATACCTGTGCAATTATGAGATGGTCTTTACTCTATATATCTTGTGTAGTTAATACTATGATTTTTCTTGTGTAATTAAATGCATTTTATATCTGCCATCAGTTGCAATATAGTATCTCTTAAGTGAAACCTCTGAACCTATATATACAATGGTCTAAATGCTATGAAATAGACAACTCAAGATTATCGCAATGAAAGCAAACAGTGTTTTCCAAGCGACTCTCCTCTTGTCATATCTTTTTCTAACTATTGGAGGAAAAGAGCACAAATCTATAAACAGTGGAGAAAAAACTAATCAAAGCCTCACAAGTCCACAAGTTAATAGTACTATTCAGGTATGAGCAAGAATTCTTTTCTTTTTTTCTTTCTTTCTTTCTTTTGAGTGGGGGTTGTATATTTAGCATCCTTGATGGCTAACAAGAGGAAACATCAAGAGTAAATTACATTGACTGTCCCATAGGAACAATTCCGATACTGCGCAGCAACAACATGGACAACACAAAGGTACAACGAATTGGTGAGCTGGCTAGCAATGATTCACGAATGCTGGTAAGTTTTTTAGTAAAATTTTGAAACTATATACTAATGAAAGGCTGACTGTGACAATATAGACTTTTGTATGGAACTACTAATGAAAGGCTGACTGTGACAATATAGACTTTTGTATGGAACTGTCCCATGAATTGCATACTACATTTAACAGAACAACTAATGTCACTGTTCATAACCTAATAACAAAGTATGATCATTTTCAAATCAATCTTTTAGTGCTGACATCAAAATTATCAGTGAGAGATATAATAAGACAAGTTATATGCATTGTTCCCCTTGTAAGAGTACTTATACATAAAACTAGACATTCAGAGAGAACACCCCCCTCCTCCCCGGGTCAATGTTAAGAAAAAAGTAACTAGTGTTAATTTTGAATCTTCGATGGTTTTTTTAACAAGATATTTGATCAAATGAATAATATTTCAATAATACTGAAGGGATTTGATATCAGTTTATCGTACCCAATTACTAGTACTTCTTGGGAAGGTTTATCTACATTGGTGCTAGTCGGTAACACTAAGTGACTGAAATTTCTATGCAATAACTCATTAGAATAATATNAATATATATATATATATATATATATATATATATATATATATATATATATATATATATATATATGTATGTATGTATGTATGTATGTATGTATGTATGTATGTATGATGTGTGAAATCTGCCTAGAAGTATTGAAGCATGCATAAATCGGAAGATAATATCCAATGCGGGGATGACCACAAACTTAGGTCCCACATTATCTTACTTGCATTGGATATGCTAGTGGAATGTTCAACTTGATCATCTGGTCTTTGCATATTTATTTATTTTTATTTGCAAGAAGACATCATTATTTTTGCTTGTAGGGGGCAGGAATTGAATACTGGGACGAGGTATATGGAATACAGGGGTCAATAAATGTCTATGACCCAAAGGTGAAGAAAGATAGTCAGGACCTTAGTGCATTATGGATACAAATTAGTAGCTTGCCAAAAGCTGCGGTTGGAGTTGGGATAGGTGTTGGGTCTTGTGTGTCTCCAAGCCTTAGTGGTGATAGCTTTGCTATGTTCCATATCTTTTGGGTAAGGCATATGATGAACCAAAAAGAATATATGGTGGACCATATAAATTTGCCAACTAGGATATTATAAATATAATTCGTTATGATTCCTTATTGACTCTGGAATAAATTTTTACGACAGGATAATGAAGAACTAAACAAGGGTTGCGTTGATCATAATTTTCCTGATTTCGTGCAAGTTAGTCGCAATGTTGGTCTTGGAGGAAGAATTCATCCCATCTCTGTCTATAATGGACCACAATATGTAATAAATGTCCTTATTTTTAAGGTATTATTCTATTATTAAATTTTTTTATGATTGGTTATATAGGTTCCATGTCTAATTGTGCAATTTATGTAATTTATTATTGATAATTTTTTTTGTTTTCCCAAAACTAAGCAGTCCATAGTTTTTAGCAATTCCCTTCCTATCATCTCCTAGCGAAAAATTTTATCTTAGTGCATGTAAAGAAAATTTATTAAAATGAAATTTGATGTTATAGTGCCATTAAAATAAGATAAATTACATAATTGCATACCTAGATAGAGAATTGTAACATAATGCATGCCCAGATTGAGAATTGTATGATATTTGTGCTCGATCAACATGGAAACTCACGTATGACTATATTTGTAGGCTTGATATATCAATAGTAAGTTGAGTAAGAACAATCTAAACTATCTTAATTTCCTTTTGAAATTAATATGATTACAGTGACCACATAAATAAAACTAGCCCAAACTAGTTCAAATCAAGATGAATTAATTACAGTTTTTGTGAGTTTGATAACACAAACATATCAGTATTCAATGGCCAAATATTACTTTAGAATTTGCGTTAAGTATTTGTTGTCTAATCTTGGCTTGTTTTAGGATCCAAAGACTAAAAACTGGTGGTTGGCATATGGTTCAAACAACACGCCGATCGGATACTAGCCAAGTTCATAGTTCTCCTACATCAAGGCCAAAGGTGATTATGCATTTTGGGGTGGATATGTTCAAGGTCCGACAGCTGCTTCAGAACCTCCACAAATGTGAGGTGGGCATTTTGCTTCTGAAGGATTTGGCAAAGCAGCTTTTATTAGGAATATTCAAATTATTAAAGACAAGAATAACAATCTTGTCACTCCAAACTTCCGTGATTCCGATCCTTTTTCTAGTGATCCAAAATTATTGAGCTATGATGGTTATGGACTTAATGATGATGGTATGCATGTATACTATGGTGGCCCAAGCAAATACAACTAAATGGTGTTATGTGCTTTGCAAACTGTAACAACATAACCTTTTGTGTTGGAAATAATGGGAGTAAAAGTTACATACATGGCATGACAACACAATGCATGCATGCATCCTCTTCTTTCTTCAATAATCATGACTAAGCTCTTGTAATAGTTAGAATGAAGAGATGTTTATTGTCCCAAAGAAGCAAATGGAACTTAATAACACATAGCTATCATATTCCTTCTCTCTGCCATTGATGTGATGTTGGTGGAGGTAGGAGTATGGTAACTAGTGAGGAGGCTCCTCCAACTCTCTAGCTGGTAGCTCCCATGTTCCATGACCAAGAAGTTGGCTTGCCAGAGCCAAGCTTGGGAGCATCCATAACGCATGTTTGTAGGAACCACATATAAGTTTGTTGGTTGTTGTAGAACTTCAAGACGGTTTCCCCTATTTTCTTCACTTAATGTGGTATTGTTTTTAACATGTTTAGGGCAATAAGGTCATTTATACATTTATATAATACTAATTAGGTAGAAGCAGTCATGCCTGTGCAATTATGAGATGGCTCTTACTCTACCATATCTTGTGCAATTAATATTGGGATTGTTCTATGTAATTAAATGTATTGTACATCTGTCATTAATTGTAATGCGTTACATCTTAAATGATAACCAGTGAAACCTTTGAACCTATATAATGGTCTAAATGCTATGAAATAAACCACTCAAGATTTCCATAATGAAAGGAAACAAAGTTTTTCGACTGGCTCTCCTCTTGTCATATCTTGTTCTAACTATCAAGGGAGAAAAACTCAAACCCATGAATAGTGGAGAAAATACCAATCGAATCCTCACAACTTTACAAGTTAATAGGACTATTCAGGTATGAGCAAGTATACCTTTTTTTGGATATATTTAGCGATCCTTTGATGGCTAACAGGCATAGGAATCATCAAAGTAGGTAGAAGATGGAGACATATATGATTATGTTGATGTGAATCTACAACCATCATTGAAACATCCATTGTTCAAAGGACATGAAATTCAGGTCAGCCACTTTCATAAAGATCTAATTTTCTATCGTATGGCGGCTATTTAGTTATTTTTAATTTTACATCAAAAAAATATTTGTAGGTCCTTTCATATTCATAATTATATGGTATATAGGCTGAAAATTTTAGGCAAAATCATCATAGCAAAATTCTTTACATTGGTTTGTATTCACGATAAGTGATAGCTTGCTTCTGCATTTTTTTAAGAATCGTTCTTTATCCACTCTCTACACCCTTTGATTTAACATTAAGAACAAGACTCTAACTTCTTTCTTTATCTATGATTCATCATCTACACATGTGAAAACAAAACTTCAAATCATCTGTGCACCTTTTTTTATGTGCATATCTATTTAACTGGTTGTGCATTGGGAATCATTTATTATATGGTGATCAAGTTTTTCATGACAAATAGATGGAGCCAAGCTCTTTCCCGATAAGGATGGATATCAAATCTCCATTAGTAGGTGTAGTCTCGCAAGCACAATTGTCTACCATCGATTGCCCCATTGGAACAATTCCAATACTGCGCAACAACAACATGGCCAACACGATGGTACAACGTATTGGCACGCTGGCTAGTGATGATTTACCAATGCTGGTAAGTTTTTTAATAAAATTTTGAAATTATATAGTAATAAAAGGTTGATTATGACATTATAGACTGGTGTATGGTATTGCCTCATGAACAGTGGTTGCATATTACAACTCGCAGGCCACTAGTGTCACTATTGATAACCTATTTACGGAGTATGATCATTTTCAACTTAATCTTTGAGTGCAGACATCAAAATTCTCAGTGAGACATAATATAAGATGAAATATGTGCAGTGTTCCCATTGTATGAGCAATTATATAGAAAATAGAAATTCAGAGATCAACTGCAATTTTAAGCAATAAGTAACTTGTTTTAATTCTGAAACTTTGTTGTTTTCTTCAACAAGATATTTGATCAAATAAATATTGTTTCAATAATACCAAAGGGATATTTGTAATATGTTTTCTGTATCCAATTACTAATACTTATTAGGGAGATGTATGAGTGTTGGTCCTAGTTGACAACACTAAAAGATTGAAATTTCTATGTAATATGCCATTAGAATTATTTATATGTTTTGATTTGAGAAATCTTCCCATTAGCACTTGAGCATGCATAAATTGGAAAATGATATCCAATGTGAGGATGATCTTTGTGATCCTTGCATTGGATATGCCAATGGAAATTTTCAACTCGATCAGCTGACCTTTGTAGTATTAATGTTAGTCTTTTTATCCCAAGAAGACATCATTATTTTTACTTGCAAGGAGCAGGAATCGAATATTAGGATGAGATATATGGCATACAGGCATCAATAAATGTCTACGAACCAAGTGTGAAGAAAGATAGCAAGGATGCTAGTGTATCATGGATACAAATTAGTGTCGTCCCAAAAGGTACCGATGGAATTGGTATAGGTGATGGGTTTTGTGTGTATCCAAGCAGTGGTGATAGCTTTGCTAGGTTCCATATTCATTGGGTGAGATATAAACAATTTTTCAGTAACTATCTATGATGGACCATATAAATTTGATAACTCGGATATTAATTATAATTTCTTATAGTTCCTTGTTGACTTTGGAATAAATTCTAATTATAGGATAATGAAGAACTAAACAAGAGTTGCATTGATCACAATTGTCCTGGTTTCATACAAGTTAGTTGCAGTGTTGGTCTTAGAGGAAGAATCAATCCCATATCTGTCTATAATGGACCACAATATGTAATAAATGTTCTTATTTTTAAGGTACTATTATATTCTTAATATCTGTATGATTGGTTATATAGGTTCCATGTCTAAGCATGCAGTTTATGTGCAATTTATTTTTGCTAGATTTTTTTTTGTTCAGCTCAGAATGATATTAGTTGAGTTATTCAAGATAATTAAGTTGGAATCTTTTTTCTACCACCTCAAAGCCAAATAATTTATTGTGGTGCATGTAAAGATAATTTCTTGAACTTTTCTGTTGTAACACCATTAAGAAAATATAAATTACATGATGCACACCCACATTGAGAACTATATGATACTTGTCCAATATCATTATGAAAACTCAACGTTTGGGTATAAAATATATTTATAGGCTTTCAGTAAAACAAAATATTTATAGGCTTGATATATCAAGAGTAAATTGAGTAAGCACAATCTAAACTATTTTAATTGCCTTTTGAAATTAATATGACTACGGTGACCACATATCATGAAATTGGCCTAAGCTAGGTCAAATCAAGATGAATTAATTACAATTTTTACGTGATTGATAACTCAAACATACTAGTGTTCATAGCCACTTTTCTTCGGACTTTAGATTAATTATCTAATGTCTAATCTTGATATGTTTTAGGATCCAAAGGCTAAAAACTGGTGGTTGGCATATGGTTCAAACAATACACCAATCGGATACTAGCCAAGTTCACAATTCTCTTACCTCAAAGCCAAAGGTGATTGTGCATTTTGGGGTGGATATGTTCAAGGTCCAACAACTGCTTCAGACCCTCCACAAATGGGAAGTGGGCATTTTGTTTCTGAAGAATTTGGCAAAGCAACTTTTATTAGGAATATTCAAGTTATTGAAGACAAGGATAACAAGCTTGTTACTCCAAACATCCGTAATGCCAATCCTTTTTCTAGTAATCTAAAATTATATAGCTATGATGGCTATGGACTTAATGACAATGGTATGCATGTATACTGTGGTGTCCCAGGCAAGTATAGCTAAATGATGTGATGTGCTTTGCAAACTGTAATAACATAAGTTTTTGTGTTAGAAATAATGGGATTAAAGGGCACATACAACATCACAACACCATGTATGCATGCATGCATGCACCCTCTAGTTCCTCTAATAATTTGGTGTCGATTCTCTGGATCGGCAATAATACTTATAGGGTGCACAAGATTAAGGAAAGATGGTGACACAGATATTTTTACTGGTTCAGGCCCTCGAGGAGAGGTAATACCCTAGTCCAGTTGTATGAAGATTGGATCAGTATTGATGTATGCACAACACGGTGTAGGTATAGCTCGTGGCACGTGCATCCCGGGTTGTGAGGAGTTGCCCATCTCGGGACCCCTGCCCTCTCTTATATAGGATGAGAGGGAGGGTTACAAGGAAATATTTAGTCGGTTACAACTAAATCTCCCTATTCTATCTATAAAAGATATACATGATCCGTCGGATTTATATCTCATCCCGGATCTCTCTTTCTTGGATTACAAGTAAGCCGCATGGGCTCAAGGCACTCAGCCCACCCCATGCTATGTGGCACAAAGGCCCAATATGGGGTACCCGGGTACTGTGTAACCCACAGTAGCCCCTAATTCTGTACTTAGTTGAGTGTCAACCAAGTAGAGAGTTAAGAACAAGATCTCCCAATGGTGCATGGTTGAATAAGGCAGCCTCTAGAGGATTTGCCTCATCTAGCGAGACTAGCCAAGCCATATAAGGTAGGGCCGCCTACTGGCGACGGCAGAGCCGACCAATCGAGGAGGTGAAGAAGCCTATCGGAGGTAGCGAAAGCAACCAGCATGGGGACATGGTCGCCCGGTGATGGCGTAAGCAGTCAGCATGGAGACATGGTCCCCAGACGACGGTGGAGGAGCCGTCCAGTGCAGAGACGTAGTCACCCGACGTTGGTGTAGGCAGCCGGCCTGGAGATGAGCCCTCAGTTGGCGGCGGAGGAGCTGACTAGCACGGGGACGGGGTCACCCGACGGCGCTGTAGGCAGCCGGCCTGGAGACGCAACCCCTAATCGGTGATGGAGAAACTGGCCAGCGCGGGAACGGAGTGACCCGACGGCGGTGAATGAGCCAGTCAGCACGAGGACAAGGTCAATCGGCGGCGGCGTAGGCAGCCGGCCTAGAGATGTAGCCCTAGTCAGCGGTAGAGGAATCGGCTAGTGCGGGGACGTAGTCGCCTGGCGGGGGCGGAGGAGCCAGCCAGCACGAGCACGGGGTCACCCGGTGGCGGCGTAGGCAGCCGGCCTGGAGACGCAGCCCCTAGTCAGTGGTGGAGGAGCCGGCTAGCTCGGGGACGAGGTCGCCTGGTGGCGACGTAGGCAGCCAGCCTGGAGACGCAACTCCCAGTCAGCGACGGAGCCGAGTAAGGCAGCACTCGGGAGTGTGCCTCACACAATGAAGTGACGCTCGAGTAAGATAGCTCGGGGGTGTGTCTCACCCAGTGGAGTGGTGACTGAGTAAGTGTTGGCGCAGAATTTGGACCCGTTCGACCACAAAACGGGTTCCGCGTTACCACGGCGGCCTGGGAGATCTGCTTAACTCCAGTGCAGGTCCAAATTGGCTTGCCTAGTCGTGCGCAGAGCGTGCCAGTTGATTTGATCTGCAATCAACAAGAAACAAGTAAACCATATCAGAAAACAATGGTCGATCGGCCGATAGGCCGATGTCACATTGTTATAACCCAGCCGATAGGGCAAAGCTGTATCGGCTTACTCAAGACAATAAGTAAATTGACAAGATTTAATCTCATCGGCCTATGCCAGAATCATGTGACAAATTAATGAAATTAGCCGATGAGGGTTTCATGAAGTTAACTACACTAGCTATTACTCTAGTGTAAACTTATACAAGTCAATCGGCTAACATAAACACACCAACCACAAAAAAAACCTTTTAAAAAGAAACACTCTGTAGTCGATATGTTTATATTCGTCAATCCACATATATAAGTGGCAAACACATGCAAAAACCTAAATAATCACATGCATTAGATAAGACCGGCGGAAACCCCAGCGCTATCCTTAATTACAATCGAAAACAGGCTTCGTGTTAGACCTCGAAACAGGACTAAGGTCGATAGCAACTCAAAGTGTGAATCGAGACTTAACACAAAGAAAATCAAGCCGTCGATTGCTTTTGGGGATGGTAAATGCCTTAGATAATCTAAACGAGTAAACCAATTCAATCATCGTCGGCAACAAACCCTAAAACGAGTTAACCGCTGGCGAGATGGAATTAGCAAACCACATCTAGATTAGCTAAAACACGATAAACAACGATCACATCATCAGGGCTTAACGTGCCTAAAGCGACACGCTAGCCCTGACGATGTAAATCGTCGGGTACGAGTTCTTACCTTGCTCTAGGGAAGCAAGAACTCGTCAGGAGTCGACCTCTTACGAGGGTTGGCGATGCGCCGAAAGTAGATTGATTTGATTTTGTGATTGATTGATTGAGAGCGATTCTATGTACAAACTATCGGGATATTTATACCCGAGGTTACAACAGAACCCTTGTAGGGCACGATCTTATCTACAACTAACAAACAAGTCCTTGCGGCAGACTTAAGCCACAAATTAGATCTAAACTACTTAATTTACAAGATACAATTGCCTAAAACCGAGCTTTATCTCTATTTGGCAACTTCCTTGAAACTTATTCCGAGCCCAGACCAAGCCCACATTGACGCTGTCAACTCACAACCCGTATCGGCCCACGACCAAACCGAATCCATATCGGCCGATACGCTCTCTATAGCAACACCTCCCCAGTCCGATACGGTTACCGGGTGTAACACCCTGAAAATTTCGACTTTGGAATACGGAATTAAAAATCCGGATTAACCAAAAATCTTTTTCAAAATACATTCATGCCTGAATTAATTTAATTCGATCTGTCGTTTTTCGTTTATACGTGGGCTAATAGACGAACGTCTGAGGATATGTCGGTATTTTATTTCAAATAATTATTTATTCAAGGAACTATGATTTGCATATGCCAATTATTTTCGAAAAACAAAAACCCTCGGGCATATTTACTTTATAAATAAAGCTATATATCTATATGTATCGCCATTTTGGATAAAACCCATTAAGGGATAATTCATTAAAACAAATACCGTCCCACTAAAGAAATAGCTTTGATTATTTTGTATGAGCCTTTATATAGAGTGAAAAGCTTTTGTAAATTATTTGCAAAATAATGTCTATTGGTAAAGTATTTACTAGAAACCTTAATTGCGAAATATAAATTCCTAATAGGCTAGTTTCAAAAATATGACCTCCTCAGACAAAGTCTAGTCCTAGGCATAATTTTAGTTTGCTTGTTAATTGTTTATTTGTGTGTGTCTAGAATCTGTGCCAAACTTTTATTGAAAATCTCCAATTTTTCTACTCCTCTGATCTTCTGGTTTTTGTCCCAAGATTTTCACCCTAACCAAAATTAGTTTTACTCCAAAAAGTCCGCGTAAGCTCTCTCTACTGTGGCCTTCTTGTTGCTGGGCTTTTTCTGGAAAAAGTCCATGTTACCTCCCCAAGCCCTTTCATTCCTATTAGGTTTGAAAAGATAAAAGTCTAATTTTCCCCCATACTATTTTCGGCGACGACGTCGCCGCACGCCGGTCGCTACGACGAGGCCGCTACGACATCACCGGTTGTCGTCTTCCGCTCCCGTCTCACCGGCGAGCTTGCCGTCCATTCCATACGCATCCTGCCCAACCTCGCACCGCCGCGAGCCATGCAGCAAGCCAGTTGTGCATGCGCATGCATGCAAGCAAGCCAGCCACGAGCAGGCACCATGCAACTAGCTAGCTATGCGTATGCCTGCATGCAAGCAGCTAGTCGAGCCCAAGCTAGCATGCATGCAACAGCCTATGCACGTACACCGGGCGACGCTCCTATCGAACGACGGTGGTCCCCGCTGGGTTACCGTCGCCGTCTTCCGTTTCGGTAGGTGGCGACGGCAGGCAGCACAGGAGCCAGCCTTTGTCTCCCGAACGGCGATAGTCGATGCAGCATACGCGCCAACCCGCGCGGCCGCTGCAACTACCCCGTCCCTGTCTTCATGGCCATTCAAGACGAGCTCTGCGGTGAAGCCTATATAAGGGCAACCATAGCCGAATACGCAACCCGTCCCTTTCCATCCTGCCTTCTCCTCCTCCTTGCTTTGTTTCTCTTCAGTCACACCCTTCCGCGCACACGCCGCCATCTCTCCGCTTGCTCCGCCGCGGCCGGCTCCGGCTGGGCCTCAGTTGAGCAAGAGGACGGATAGGCCGCCGCGCCGTCATTTGAACCCGAGAACGACTGACTTATCGAACGGCTAATCCCTAACATCTAACCCGCTGACTTCTAACTCACTAACCCGCTGACTTCTAACTCGCTAACCCCTGACACCTAACTTGCACTAATCCGCTAACATTTATTCCTTAACGCTGTGTGTTCGTTTGTTGCCGAGCGAACACGTGGTGGGCGAGGACGATCCGCGGGTCGACCGGCCCCAGGCAGTACCTCGACGACCGTAGTTCGTGCGAGGACCGTCGGTCGGTACGCCGCTACCCGGCTGCCGCAAGGTGAGCTCCCCTCCTGCCCTTCCTCTTGCTTTCGTTTCCTTACCGCATTTCTCGTCTACCGTCGTTACCGCGGCACGGTGGCGTCGTGAGACGTGACACCGTAACCATTCCTTGCGCGACCGTCCTTCGCAGCGATCGCCGCATCACAGCCGGCCGTGCATACGCCATATAGCTAGCGGGCCGAACGTGTGCATGCATGCATGCAAGTAGCCCACATGCATGCAACTAGCTAGTCGTGTGTATGCATATGCATGCATGCAAGCAACCCACATGCATGCAACTAGCTAACCGTGTGTATGCATATGCATGCATGCAAGCAACCCACATGCATGCAACTAGCTAACCGTGTGTATGCATATGCATCCATGCAAGCAACCCACATGCATGCAACTAGCTAGCCGTGTGTATGTATATGCATCCGTCGTTCGGTCGAGCCCCCGGCCGACGTTGTCCTGGCAGTACCGCGTCACGCCCGGCCAATGCCGTGGCCCAGTTCAGGCCGAGCTGCCTCAGCCGACCTCCTCGCTGCCGCGGGCGTCGGCCAAGTCACCGCGCCGACCGGAGCCTCCGCGCCCGCGCGTCGGCCTGCGCCCGGCCACCTCCTGGACACGGGCCTCGGCCACGCCATGCCGACGCGCCGCCGCCACACCGTGTCAGGCCCACTAGTGGGCCCCATATTTTATTCTCTCCCCGCGGGCCCCATTGACCGAAGACTTGGAAAAAGTCTATATCGCCTTCCTCTGCTTTGTCGGCCCGAAGCCCATAAAGCCTTCCAAAAAGTCTACATTGCCTTCCTCTCGTGGTCGGCCTAAGCCCACGAAATTCTCTAAAAAGTCTATAAAAGCTCCTCTACTTCATTGGGCCAACCGGCCTTGCAATCTATCCAAAAGTCTACATATATCCCTCTTGTCCCTTGGGCCAAGACCATAAAGTCCTCCACATAAGTCCACAAAACATCCCCTTGTTTTCCTCGGGCCAAGCCCAAGAATGGACCTGAAAAGTCTAAATTGCATCCTCCGGGCCAAAGCCCACCAACAACCTCCCTCCTCACCAAAGTCTAATGCATATCCCTCCACTCACCCAGGCCCTTATCCAAAAGTCTATATAAGGTCCCTACCCGACCTCCTTCATCTCTGGGCTAAAGCCCAAGCCTTCACAAAAGGAAGTCCAACATTCGTCCCTCTCAACATCACAGCCAAGGAATATTCTTGGGAATATTCCTTTCCAATTTAATAAATTCATTTCCGTATTTCAGAAAATCCATTAATCCTCCAAACCCGTGTCTCCCTCATTTTAAGTCAGAGTTGAACGAAACTTTCGTCAAAATCTTTCAAAAATCAAGATCTACGCAATGGCACTGGTTGGGTTATTTTCCTTTTTGGAATTTTTGGCTCTTTTTTTTGTTAGCGAGTAGTTCGTGACGTTATTATTCGACCGGACAGGGTATATCTGCGAGGAGGAAATTGAGCCAATTGTTAACGAACCCTCAAGTGAGCAAGGCAAGTCACTACGCCCCCTTCCTCGAACATGTTGATCCTATTTTTATAAATGTGTTGATTGCAAATAAAATTGCATGCTAATTATAAAACGCGTACCCACATTTGCTTAAAGCCTTACCTTTGATATTGTTTATCCTTATGTATTTACACACCTTTGTTACCTGAGTATATTACTTTACGCGTGATTATTTACTCACTGCTTAGCCCTGCTTACATAGACGTTATACACTCCATATGTGGGATATGTGGATGTGGTTACACTGATCACTCGATGGGAGTGATTGATAGAGATCGGGTGGAGACATAAGCGCCACCCACAGCATGAAAACCTTTGTGAAAACCCAAAAACTTAATTAAACAAAAGTGATTTCGACTGGGGCGGCACGGATAGAATATGGGTGGTTCTGGGAACGGTAAGCCGCCGACCCTGGTCAGTTAAGGACCGAGTCAAGAAGCTAAGCAGGAAACGAACCGAGTACGACCACACTTCTTGAGTGGGGTTAGACCCGGTGGACTAGGTTATTCTCGTGGGGTGGCACCCCAGACATGGTAGGTTCTGGATATCGGTATGGAAATGTGGAAGTGTGTGGTTTAATGACGTCAAGCTTTATATATGTATGATGTAACCTTCAATCTCGGGAGCGCCAGGACTCCCCTCACAACCGGCTCGAGGTAGGAATGTGGCGCCGGGGGTGCAATGGGGATTCATAGTCCTTGGAGCGGGTGCCGCCATGCGAGGGTAACTGAAAAACCGGGCCGTGACAAGTCTCATGTGTTGGGTGAGTCACGGAGTGTGGGATTAAAAGCGTACATCCACTGCAGTGTGAGTAAATTAAACTATTCGAATAGCCGTGCTCGCGGTTAATGAGCGCCGGGACTTGTATTACTCTTGACTAGCCTCGTCAATTTGTAATATTGCTTAAAATATGATGGGTGTGGAAGGTGTGACCTTGCCTGATATGCAAAAAGGTCATAGTGGTTAAAATTGTGGAAATTGGATGCGAGGGTAAACCGGACCAAGCGAGGCTTGGGGAAGGTGGATGAACCCTCGCAGGTTAATGATAACTTCAACTTAACGTGGTTTTCAGTTAAAACTGTTGTGGGATAGGTTTGTGAAATAATTTGTGAAAACTAGCTTTATGCAAATAAACCAAGCCATCCTTGAACCCCTATGAACATTATATGCATTCTGTAGTGGTGGCTTGCTGAGTACGGTTGGTACTCACTCTTGCTTATTTACATCTTTTAGAAAGGTGTTGGTGTCGACCTGTACATGTGCTATGCTGGCAAGGAGTTACCGAGGACGGTGGAATAGGGACCTAGGTTCACCAGTCGATGCGTGTGGGATAAGATGGACCGCCGCTGCTTCGCTTCCGCTACTTCATTTAGTTGTTTTGGTATTTTGTGTTGCTGTCGACCATGCTTGGTCTATTCGGGTTCCATTTGGGCTACCCTTGTATTATTAATATATTGTAAGACCTGTAAGACGATGTCAGCTTGAGATATACAACTGTGCCATGTGTGTACCATCTACTGATCCAGGGAATGGTATTGTAATACACATGGGGTTCCCGGTATACAAAACCGGGGGCCCACAGGGTTGGTATCAGATCAAGACGACTGCAGGACCTAAGGACCCTTGTAACCACCGTTAAAACCTAGGACTAGTTTAGTGCAGCCTATTACCCTCAAGCTATATATTTGCAAAAACTATTTTGATAAAGCCATGGGTTCTTACTACTCCTCTTTCTCGAGTAATTTTGAAAATGCATTTTATCCAACCTCTACTCACCGCTTTAATTTCAAATACTCCTATACAGATTACAAGGATTAAGGTTGAAGAGATAGCTGGTTTATTAGGACCTCATGAACCACTAACCGATCTGACTAAATACCCTTAGATGTGTGTCGTAGACGTTGTATTGTGCATAAGCCACCTCCTATTGTGAGTTATCGCAGTATGGGGTGGCAACCCATCGTTTTGTGCGTTGATTTTCTTGTTGTGTAGTAGCTCTTAGGCAGTTAACTACTCACCCCCCCTCCCTTGTGTGCTCACCAAGTATATGATACACATCACCCGAACAATTAAAACTTCCCATTAAGCAGCCCTTTCTTAGATAACTCTATTTCTTTCCGATGGACTTTCTCATTCCTCCCTAATTTTCCAAATACCGGTGTTGTCAGGATGAAGGATAATTACCAACATGAGTACAATTAGAATCGACAAGTGTTAAGTTAAGACCCCACCCGGTACAGCCACAGTAAGCCGACCACAACAAAACCACTTGGGAATTCGGCAACCTACGAAGATAGGAGTGCGACCTCAGCCGAAAGCTTCGACCACAAGGACGGCGACCCAAACAGTACTGACCAAGGACTCCGAAAGACCCGGGAACCGTCGTATTCCAACAGCACCCACAGGAACACAACAGGAGCCTCGATTGACAGGATCCACAGTAGCATACTGCTCGTCGCTAGTAATTGGAACAGGCCACCCCCGGGGCACACGAGCATTGGAATTGTTGACCCCATCACAGTAGCCTAGTGGTCGATGCCTATAAAGGGAGCCCCAGGCTACCCCAAGGAAATGCATCACTCCTCTCCCTTCTTTTGAACCAAGCTAGCCAGAAAAAACCCCTAGCCCCATGGCAGACCCCATGGTAACCACAGGGAGTCTCCCTCAGAACAACCCCATGGCAACCATAGAGAACCCCCCTCAAAGTGACCCCATGGTAAGCACAGATTGTCCACCTCAGGACAACCCCAATGCATATGCCAAACAGCTGGAGTGCATACTTCGGCAGCTAGGTGGTTTCACTGAACCCATCTACCATAGTGAGCAGATCGTCCGAGGATCCCGGAAGTACTGGAAGATGAAGATCTTTCTTCCCTTTCAGGGAGAAGGAGAAGGAACGGCGATCTCCTTCCAGACACGTCATCCCCGGATCACCCCTGAAGCTGCCTTCCAGGATGTGCTTCGTGAAACCCTCTATCGGTTTTGCAAGATCTCCGCTCCTTTGGGTATAGTCAATGACTATGGCTTGCACCCATTCCGCACCGAAGATGACAACCGGTACCACCTCCGCGTGACCAGACAGGACCAAGGAACCCGGTGCGCTCTCCTCTCCGAGTTAGCCTGCACTATCGAGAATGCCTATGAGCAGGCACTCGAGGAGCTGGACGAGCTTCGAGACCAGTACACAGACCTGGAAGCCCGTTACCAGCGGCTTACCCACAGGAACACCTCTGCACTGCTTGCACAGACGAATGTGGCGGCCAGTATGATGAAAGCCGGTGAGATGAGCAGGAAACGCGAGAAGTCCCCCCTAGGGATGGATCCAGTCTCCCCTGCGCCATCGCCATGAGTACCGTTAGGTGTGCAAAGTTCCTTTTCCCTTTCCCTTGAATTGTACCCCACCCCTGGAGTTGTACCCCTGTATCCTGTTATGAATGGAATGAAGCCGTTGGTCCGTCATAAGTTCATGGTTTGCAGCTGAACATTTTGTTCGTAGCTAGATCATCACGCCTTCCTCTGGGAAGCCCGTTGTTGTTAGTATGGGTTATTCCAAGTCTTGGTTATTAAACACACCTAACAAAAAGAAGCGACCCCCGTTACCCGAGCAAGAAGCGATGTAAGCACGGCGAGGAACTAATAATAAAATCAACATTCAAGCCCTCATCAACAAGCGGCTCCAGACGACTCATTAAGGACCCGAAGTAACCATGCCCATGACAGGAAGAACAAGAAAATTTCATTGGACACTCTAAGGATCGACTCTGCTGCAAAATGCCCAGTCATAGGATAATCAAGTTTTATGAGCATGTAATCGCCTTAAGACCCGTCAAACCAAGGCTGACAAGAACCATGACCACCAGTCCTCGGGAATACATGACAAGATACTGTCCACCACCAGTAAGTGGAACAGGACTCACCGTGAGAAGCACAAACACTGGAGATGCTGACCCCATAATAGGAGCCACCGAAAGATGGTGCCTACAAAAGGAACCCCAAGCAACCACGATAAAGGGCACCCTTCTTTTGATCTAAGCTAGCCAGAAACCCGAGCCCCACGAAAGACCCACCTGTAACCATGGAGGGGCATGCCATGGAAAACCCTAACGGGTATGCCAAACAACTAGGCCACCTACTCCGGCAACTTGATTTCTTTGAGGAGCCCGTCTACTGTGGTGAGCAAATCATCCAGGGATCCCAGAAGAGCTGGAAGGTGAAAGTCTTCCTCCACTTCCAAGGAGATGAAGTGGTCGCTTTCCAGACTCGCCATCCTCGAATCACCTTTGAAGCTGCCATCAAGGACGTGTTTCGTGAGGCCCTCCTACGGCTTTGCAAGATTTGCGTCCCCTTGGGTGTAGCCGATAGCTTTGGTCTCCATCCCTATCGCGAAGAAGACGACAACCGGTGCCGCCTCCGCTCGACTGGACAACTCGAAGGGAGCAGGTGCACTCTCCTCTCCAAGCTAGCCTGCACCACTGAGAACGCCTATGAGCAGGCCCTCGAAGAACTGGATGAACTTCGAGATCGGTATGCCGATCTAGAAGCCCGCTACCAGCGCTTATCTCTGAAGTGCACTACCATACAACTCTTGCAAGCATCCGAGATAGTTCGTCGCATCCAAGGCCACAAGTTGACCAGGATTCGCAGGAAGCCTCCGCTGGAGTTCGATCCACTCTCGCCTCCACCGTCACCATGAGCAAGCTATGTGTGTAGACCCTTGTTGGGAAATGTCTTATCCAGTAGTAACAACTCTCCTTTCCCTCACTAAGGATGTATTCCCCTTTTATCTCGTTGAAAGGAGAAATTGGATGAAGGGTAACACAACCTTTTGCCTGCCATGAATCCGTTGTTCAGAAAGGGTCGTTTGTGTCCACACTTAGGCTGACCTGCCCTTTCCATAGAAAGCCATCCGACGGATTGAACTATTTCAAGATTGAACGATAATCTCGTCTAATGAGAAAGCAACCCCTAGATACCCAAAGTTAAAACAGGCATGAACCTGTTCGGGAAACCCACAATGCCGTTAGTAATCAAGCTTCATCGACGGATAAGCCAAGTCAGGCACAAGTACAAACTAGAGACAACCATACTAATGACATGAAAGGCCAAAGATTAAAGACATGGACTATGAAGATCGATACATAGGGGATACATGCCAAGGTTTGGCAACCATGTCGTCAACTACCTACCCTAACATCGCTTCCATAATGGAAATGAAGACAATGGGTGCCAACACAATAAGAAGACAGACCGCCTCACATAAGTGGTCGGAATGCTTATCCGCTACCAGAGCACGCCACCATCGCCAAATAAAGACCACCGGACGCACCACCCAAGACAAAATGGTACAAATAGTCACAGTGACAAATTGCAAACCCGACCACACCCACACCCAGCACAAAATAGTGGCCACCCACGACAAGAAGGTTCCCCTTCGATTGGGATGTCCCCGTGCCACCATCATAGCAGCCTCGCCCCCATTGGCGTTGCTTGCCGCCTGCGCCGGAGAAGAAGCGCGCCGCTGCGACTCAACCGCAGCAGTCGCCGACCCCGACCACCGGCGAAGCTCACCCCTTGCCGCAACGCCCCCGCACGGAGCACCTTGCGCCGCAGCGCCTCGATCCGCGCCGCCACCGGCACCGTGGTAGCTAGCACCGTGCTCGCCGCCATCCCGGTCGCTTCCACCGCCGAGCCACCGCTCCATCTCCTCCCTTAATTGCGCTACACCACCCTCCACTCACGCTCCGCTCGTGGCTACCGCACGAAGAAGGCGTAAAGCAGCCCCCTCTCTCTTCCTCCCTTTTTATCGAAAGTTGCACGCCTGGCAAAGCAACTACCCAAGTGTACAGTGCGACTTGAAATTTTGGATAGACCGGTGTATATCGAAACGAGCCGTTGAATATTTGGATGCCTCGGTTAATGGCTATCAACCTCACAGAGTACACAAGGTACCACTGTGACAACCAGTCGTTGCGCGCTACAACCACTGCCACATGCACATGCATATGAATCACAAAAAGGATAAACGTACCGATGCCTGTCCCCAGAAAAAGTGCGAGCCTGTCCGCGCGAAGGAGGAGTTTAAGATGGTCAGGACAGTGAACCAGGATGTTCTTCACCAGCCCAGCACCGAACCTGTATAATTTGGAAAAATTCATGGTATCTCAGCCTCTGTGTTTCTTCAGAAGTCCTCTAAAATTTTTTTTTTCTAAAGTCTTCAGAAGCTCCTTTCTCCCGGAGTGTAACCATCCCTCTCTTTTTCTAACCCCTAAGTAATCTCAGGGACGAGATTATTTTAAGGGCGGTAGGTTTGTAACACCCTGAAAATTTCGACTTTGGAATACGGAATTAAAAATCCGGATTAACCAAAAATCTTTTTCAAAATACATTCATGCCTGAATTAATTTAATTCGATCTGTCGTTTTTCGTTTATACGTGGGCTAATAGACGAACATCTGAGGATATGTCGGTATTTTATTTCAAATAATTATTTATTCAAGGAACTATGATTTGCATATGCCAATTGTTTTCGAAAAACAAAAACCCTCGAGCATATTTACTTTATAAATAAAGCTATATATCTATATGTATCGCCATTTTGGATAAAACCCATTAAGGGATAATTCATTAAAACAAATACCGTCCCACTAAAGAAATAGCTTTGATTATTTTGTATGAGCCTTTATATAGAGTGATAAGCTTTTGTAAATTATTTGTAAAATAATGTCTATTGGTAAAGTATTTACTAGAAACCTTAATTGCGAAATATAAATTCCTAATAGGCTAGTTTCAAAAATATGACCTCCTCAGACAAAGTCTAGTCCTAGGCATAATTTTAGTTTGCTTGTTAATTGTTTATTTGTGTGTGTCTAGAATCTGTGCCAAACTTTTATTGAAAATCTCCAATTTTTCTACTCCTCTGATCTTCTGGTTTTTGTCCCAAGATTTTCACCCTAACCAAAGTTAGTTTTACTCCAAAAAGTCCGCGTAAGCTCTCTCTACTGTGGCCTTCTTGTTGCTGGGCTTTTTCTGGGAAAAGTCCATGTTACCTCCCCAAGCCCTTTCATTCCTATTAGGTTTGAAAAGATAAAAGTCTAATTTTCCCCCATACTATTTTCGGCGACGACGTCACCGGCTGTCGTCTTTCGCTCCCGTCTCACCGGCGAGCTTGCCGTCCATTCCATACGCATCCTGCCCAACCTCGCACCGCCGCGAGCCATGCAGCAAGCCAGTTGTGCATGCGCATGCATGCAAGCAAGCCAGCCACGAGCAGGCACCATGCAACTAGCTAGCTATGCGTATGCCTGCATGCAAGCAGCTAGTCGAGCCCAAGCTAGCATGCATGCAACAGCCTATGCACGTACACCGGGCGATGCTCCTATCGAACGACGGTGGTCCCCGCTGGGTTACCGTCGCCGTCTTCCATTTCGGTAGGTGGCGACGGCAGGCAGCACAGGAGCCAGCCTTTGTCTCCCGAACGGCGATAGTCGATGCAGCATACACGCCAACCCGCGTGGCCGCTGCAACTACCCCGTCCCTGTCTTCATGGCCATTCAAGACGAGCTCATGCGGTGAAGCCTATATAAGGGCAACCATAGCCGAATACGCAACCCGTCCCTTTCCATCCTCTCTTCTCCTCCTCCTTGCTTTGTTTCTCTTCAGTCACACCCTTTCGCGCACACGCCGCCATCTCTCCGCTTGCTCCGCCGCGGCCGACTCTGGCTGGGCCTCAGTTGAGCAAGAGGACGGATAGGCCGCCGCGCCGTCATTTGAACCCGAGAACGACTGACTTATCGAACGGCTAACCCCTAACATCTAACCCGCTGACTTCTAACTCACTAACCCGCTGACCTCTAACTCGCTAACCCCTGACACCTAACTTGCACTAATCCGCTAACAATTATTCCTTAACACTGTGTGTTCGTTTGTTGTCACCAATCGAACACGTGGTGTGCGAGGATGATCCGCGGGTCGACCGTCCCCAGGCTGTACCTCGACGACCGTAGTTGTACGAGGACCGTCGCCCGGTACGCCGCTACCCGGCTGCCGCAAGGTGAGCTCCTCTCCTGCTCTTCCTCTTGCTTTTGTTTCCTTACCGCCGTTGTCGCCGCAGCACGGTGACGTCGTGAGGCGCAACACCGTGCCCATCTCTTGCGCAGCTGCCCTCCGCAGCGATCGTCGCTTCACAGCCAGCCATGCATGTGCCATTCAGCTAGCTGGCTGTATGTGTGCATGCATGCATGCAAGTAGCCCACATGCATGCAACTAGCTAGTCGTGTGTATGCATATGCATGCATGCAAGCAACCCACATGCATGCAACCAGCTAACCGTGTGTATGCATATGCATGCATGCAAGCAACCCACATGCATGCAACTAGCTAACCGTGTGTATGCATATGCATCCATGCAAGCAACCCACATGCATGCAACTAGCCAGCCGTGTGTATGTATATGCATCCGTNGCTTGGTCCGGTTTACCCTCGCATCCAATTTCCACAATTTTAACCACTATGACCTTTTTGCATATCAGGCAAGGTCACACCTTCCACACCCATCATATTTTAAGCAATATTACAAATTGACGAGGCTAGTCAAGAGTAATGCAAGTCCCGGCGCTCATTAACCGCGAGCACGGCTATTCGAATAGTTTAGTTTACTCACACTGCAGTGGATGTACGCTTTTAATCCCACACTCCGTGACTCACCCAACACATGAGACTTGTCACGGCCCGGTTTTTCAGTTACCCTCGCATGGCGGCACCCGCTCCAAGGACTATGAATCCCCATTGCACCCCCGGCGCCACATTCCTACCTCGAGCCGGTTGTGAGGGGAGTCCTGGCGCTCCCGAGATTGAAGGTTACATCATACAATATAAAGCTTGACGTCATTAAACCACACACTTCCACATTTCCATACCGATATCCAGAACCTACCATGTCTGGGGTGCCACCCCACGAGAATAACCTAGTCCACCGGGTCTAACCCCACTCAAGAAGTGTGGTCGTACTCGGTTCGTTTCCTGCTTAGCTTCTTGACTCGGTCCTTAACTGACCAGGGTCGGCGGCTTACCGTTCCCAGAACCACCCATATTCTATCCGTGCCGCCCCAGTCGAAATCACTTTTGTTTAATTAAGTTTTTGGGTTTTCACAAAGGTTTTCATGCTGTGGGTGGCGCTTATGTCTCCACCCGATCTCTATCAATCACTCCCATCGAGTGATCAGTGTAACCACATCCACATATCCCACATATGGAGTGTATAACGTCTATGTAAGCAGGGCTAAGCAGTGAGTAAATAATCACGGCGTAAAGTAATATACTCAGGTAACAAAGGGGGCATAGTGACTTGCCTTGCTCAATTGGGGTTTCGTTATTAATTGGCTCAGTTTCCTCCTCGCAGATGTACCCTGTCCGGTTGAATAATAACGTCACGAACTACTCGCTAACACAAAAAGAGCCAAAAATTCAAAAAAAGAAAAATAACCAAACCAGTGCCATTGCGTAGATCTTGATTTTTGAAAGATTTTGACGAAAGTTTCGTTCAACTCTGACTTAAAATGAGGGAGACACGGGTTTGGAGGATTAATGGATTTTCTGAAATACGGAAATGAATTTATTAAATTGGAAAGGAATATTCCCAAGAATATTCCTTGGCTGTGATGTTGAGAGGGACGAATGTTGGACTTCCTTTTGTGAAGGCTTGGGCTTTAGCCCAGAGATGAAGGAGGTCGGGTAGGGACCTTATATAGACTTTTGGATAAGGGCCTGGGTGAGTGGAGGGATATGCATTAGACTTTGGTGAGGAGGGAGGTTGTTGGTGGGCTTTGGCCCGGAGGATGCAATGTAGACTTTTCAGGTCCATTCTTGGGCTTGGCCCGAGGAAAACAAGGGGATGTTTTGTGGACTTATGTGGAGGACTTTATGGTCTTGGCCCAAGGGACAAGAGGGATATATGTAGACTTTTGGATAGATTGCAAGGCCGGTTGGCCCAATGAAGTAGAGGAGCTTTTATAGACTTTTTAGAGAATTTCGTGGGCTTAGGCCGACCACGAGAGGAAGGCAATGTAGACTTTTTGGAAGGCTTTATGGGCTTCGGGCCGACAAAGCAGAGGAAGGCGATATAGACTTTTTCCAAGTCTTCGGTCAATTACTCTTGACTAGCCTCGTCAATTTGTAATATTGCTTAAAATATGATGGGTGTGGAAGGTGTGACCTTGCCTGATATGCAAAAAGGTCATAGTGGTTAAAATTGTGGAAATTGGATGCTAGGGTAAACCGGACCAAGCGAGGCTTGGGGAAGGTGGATGAACCCTCGCAGGTTAATGATAACTTCAACTTAACGTGGTTTTCAGTTAAAACTGTTGTGGGATAGGTTTGTGAAATAATTTGTGAAAACTAGCTTTATGCAAATAAACCAAGCCATCCTTGAACCCCTATGAACATTATATGCATTCTGTAGTGGTGGCTTGCTGAGTACGGTTGGTACTCACTCTTGCTTATTTACATCTTTTAGAAAGGTGTTGGTGTCGACCTGTACATGTGCTATGCTGGCAAGGAGTTACCGAGGACGGTGGAATAGGGACCTAGGTTCACCAGTCGATGCGTGTGGGATAAGATGGACCGCCGCTGCTTCGCTTCCGCTATTTCATTTAGTTGTTTTGGTATTTTGTGTTGCTGTCGACCATGCTTGGTCTATTCGGGTTCCATTTGGGCTACCCTTGTATTATTAATATATTGTAAGACCTGTAAGACGATGTCAGCTTGAGATATACAACTGTGCCATGTGTGTACCATCTACTGATCCAGGGAATGGTATTGTAATACACATGGGGTTCCCGGTATACAAAACCGGGGGCTCACACCGGGTCTGATACGAACTCAATCCTTCCTCTCTGCTTCGGTTTCCTCTTTTCTCTCCAAGTCGATTACCAAAATCCGTCGTTAACACATGCCCCCCAATTCCGCTTCATTATATAATGTGGCGGAATTAGCTCCAAGGAACCCATCGACTTCTTTGCTAGGTCTAATCTGAAAACCGCGCAGATCCAGATTCGAATCCTTCCGCCGCCGATTCAACAAACCCTTCACGTTTCTCAACTCCGGCGACCCTTCGGCGTTCCGTCAACATCGACCCCCTTCACAGCGACCCCTTTAACAACAACGATGGCCTCCGCCCCGTTCTACACCTCCGAGATCCCTGCGGTAAGTCAATTCCTTCAACATCCACATTATCGCTTCTTTCCCGCTGATTTCTCCAAGTTAGGGTTTTTACTCTCTGCCCCCCAGGTCTTATATCTTCATCGCCATTCTCATGATTTAGGTCTTCAAAAACCAAATCTTAATCCTCACCGACGACAAATCTCACTGCTTTCTGCTAGGCCCCATGGGCGACTGTGACCCGACTTGGCTAATCAACGCCGAGACTGACAGAATCCCCTTCAGGCAAGCCAAGCCCACTGTTTCTGCATGGAAACATACCTTCAGGTCATGGCCGTCGAAGCTGAACGGATACAGAACCTGGCATAAAAGGATTGCTGCCACCAAGCAAGTCCACTGGGACGAGATTGGGATCGGCCAATGCATAACTCTGTCCCTGGCTGATACCAAGAAGAATGAGCCACTCATGTCGGCTGCTAGCTACTTCTGGTCCAGTACCTTGAATGCCTTCATGTTCAAGCAGGGTCCGATGACCCCCACCCTTGTAGATGTCAAGATACTAACAGGATTGGATATCAACTCCGAGATCAGCCCCTTCAGCCTCCTGGTAAACAGTAGTCACAAATTGAAGACCAAGAAAATTGGAGGCTGGTCTGGGTACATTTCTGAGCACATGGAACAAGGATCAGTCTCGGAACGAGAACACGTAGCCTTCCTGACATTGTGGCTGGAGAGATTTGTCTTTTGTGGATCGACCTGTGGCCCCACCACCAACTGTCAACACTTGGCTCAGGCTTTGGTCGACAAGAAACAAATCCCCTTGGGCCGATACCTCCTGGGAGCTGTTTATCGCCTGCTCCATGTTTCCACACAAGACCTGATGCTAAAACAGACTGTGGCTCATGGAGGACCATGGTGGTTTATTCAACTCTGGCTAACCATTCACACCAACACCATGGTTGATCGGCCACCTCTATCAGACTCTCGCTTTCCATCAAAATACGCCGATCACGAAGATCCCAGGAGCAGAAGATGCATGTCCTATGGGGAAGCAGCCTCCATTTATCCAGGAGCAGACCAATCGGCCGATGACATGTCTTCATGGTTCATCCGATTCTTCACCGGCCCTCCATCAGCCAAGATGGACATGTTTGTCTATACCTCTGACCGAGATTTTGAACTCCCTGACGACCTCCAGCTGAGCTTGATAAATGATGACATGGAGTCACGGGAATTATTCATGATCGGCCTCACTCCGTGCCTGCTCCCAGTAGGCATATTTCAGGGAAGAAGCACGAGCCTATCTTATGAATTTTACAACCCGATGGTAGCTGCTAGACAGTGCGGGCTCGGGCAACTCCCTATCAGTCTGTATCTTCATAAACTCCTAGAGAGCAGAGGCACGGTTCCATCGGCACTGGTCATGAGCAAAGCGCTGGAAATCGAGCTCCCAAATCTCGGTGATTGCGACCGATTGCATCTAAACGCCTTTGTTCATATCAACGTCCAAACATGGTGGCAAGAGTGGGCCGCTCACATTTTTCATCAATCGGCCAGATTTTATGTGACAGAGCTTATCCAGGGTATCAGCCCTCAAGTCCCAGACGGGCCGATTTCATCCGTGAGCAACAGTGGACGGAAAATCTTTTACGCTCAAGCCATAGCTCCATCAGGCTCAACCATCTTGGAATCCATCATCGGCCTTACTGCCCCAAAGATTTCAACGCTACTTCAAGGGCCGATGATTAAAGAAAACCCCAAAAGGAAAGCACCAACCAAGGGCAAATCCCAAAAATCTAGCAAGAAGGCTAAAATTAATGACCAAGCCGATCTTGAAGAGCTGGACCCCTCCATGGAAGAATTCCTTGAAGAACAAATGATAGAGGAGGAAGTCGATGCAGCGGCTGCCGATGCATATGAAGAAGAAAACCCATCGGCCGAAACCACCAAGGAGCCATCGGCCGAAGCTACTGAGATTCCACCGGCCGATGACCAAGGCGATACCCCCCAACCAAAAAGGACTAGACATGCAGTTCGCAAGGTCAGTACAATCTCTTCTCCGCATTTACATAATCCCCTTCTACTGCTACACTTTAATTCGATATCCTTTTCAGGCTGCGGTGTCATCTGTACTGAAGGAGAGAACTCAATCGACCCCTTTACCAAGAACCAAAAAGGCAACCTTACAACGGCGCGAACGAGCCAAGGCACGATTGAGGACTCCTTCTCCTTCTCCACCACCCTCTCCGACTGTCTCGGTAAGAGTTGATTTTTGCATTATCTTTCTAATCACATAACCCTATTTACCAATTCCCTGCTTTTTCAGCCTAGGGTTGCGTCACCTTCACCACATCGGCCAACCCCCTCGCCTACTGCGTCGACACAGCAAAGGGAGGCTGATGCGAGCACCACCGATGTTCCAACACAGGTAACTAGGATTACTCTGATTCCCTTTCTGCCGGTTCCTGTTTAACGAGGCTGACCTTGACCCATGTCGATATTTGCAGAACCTAGCCGATATGTTCTCCTTTGATATCGGCCAGTTTCTTGACAATGAGGACAAGGAGCTACCCAGCACAGCCAGGGCACCAATCTCTGATGATCTGAAGAACCGGCTGACCGATATCGCCAATCGGCTGGAGTCCTCGCTGGAGTACTTGGTGGAAGATTGCACCCCCATCAGGGTCAGGGTACAAGAAATTCAAGACGAACTGCCTGAAGACCTGATGGAGGTCCTAACACCGGCCATCTTCTTGGAGCAATACCGATTCAAGCTCAACAAGGCCAAAGAAAGACTCGCAGAACGACTAGAGCGTGACCAACTGGAATCGGCTTTGTCCGCCAGCAAAGCCCAAGTTAACGCTGACAAGACCAAATTGGACGAGCTAGCGGTGGAGCCGATCGTCTTGAAAAACAGACTTGAAGAACTCCGTCGTCTCGAGGTAGAGCTAGAATCGAAGCTGGAAGCCACGCGTCAAGAAATCCAAGAAGTCGAAGCCGAGATAGCTGCATCACCTAAAGCCATAGAAGACCAGACGGCAAAGCTCAAGGCATCGGCCAAGTACCTTGCAACCCTGAGCAGATCGCTAAAGCCGATCCCAGGGTCAGCGGCCGATGATGCCCAGGCTATAGAAGACGTTGAGCAGATTCGCCGCAAAGCCATTGCCGCTATTGCAAATTTCATAAGGTGATGTAGCGTATTTTGTCCTCGTACTGTGTAAATATGAACCTTATCGGCCATGTAGCCGAATTTGCTCCAAAAATTCCAGTCTGAATATTACTTCTGAAATCCTTTTTGCAAACAAATATCCCTTTACTGTAACCAACCTCATCGGCCAGGAAGCCGAATTCGATCTTACTCTGAAGAAGAAAATTCCTTGAAAAATTCCGCGCTTGTATATATATATGCCCCCCAAATTTTAGAAGATGAGGGCTCATGTTGTAAAATTTGAACTAAGGGCGATAGTATGTATCGGCCATCTAAAGATGATGCATAACACATCGGCTGTAATCATAAATCGGCTGGAGGGCCGATCATGAATCGATCTAGACGCTAGGATAATATTTCTTCAAGTACTTGCCATTAAGAGCTCATCCATAAATCTCGCCATCCAACCCCTTGAGCAAATAAGCATTGCAAGGAACACAACGATGAATTTGAAAATGACCTTCCCAATTAGGTGACCACTTGCCGAATTTATTATCTCTGGAACCAATCGGCATTATTAATTTCCATACAAGATCCCCTTCTTCAAATGACTTGGCAAGAACTTTTTTGTTGTAATGACGAGCCACTCTATCTTTATCACGTTTGATCTTCTCTAGGGCCCGTAATCGGACATGCGCCAAATCGTCCAACTCATCCACCATAAGATTATGGTACTCATCGGCTATCAAGTCGTCTTGCAAAGCAATCCTTCTTGAGCTGATGTTGGTTTCCCACGGCAGCACCGCTTCATGTCCATAAACCAGCTGATACGGAGGCACTTGAATTGCACCATGGCAAGCCATCCGATACGCCCAAAGGGAATTGGCCAGCGTTTGTGCCATTGCCTTGGCTGTTCGTCGATTTTCCTCTTGATTAACTTGATTAAAGTCTTATTAGAAGCCTCTGCCTGCCCATTAGCTTGCGCGTAGTAAGGAGAAGAATTTAATAATTTAATGCCCATGCTATCGGCGAACTAGACGAACTCATCGGACACGAAGATTGATCCTTGATCGGTGGTTATCGTCTGAGGTAACCCAAACTGATATATAATATATTCCTTGACAAACTGAATTGCATCTTTGGAATCAACCTTCTTAAGGGGAACGGCCTCAACCCACTTTGTGAAGTAATCGGTAGCCACCAAGATATATTTGTGTCCCTTGCTCGATGGCGGGTTAATCTGGCCGATCATATCTATTCCCCATCCACGAAACGGCCACGGCTTTATGATGGGATGCCTAGCCGATGCCGGTGCTCTTTGAATTGCTCCAAATTTCTGACAATCCTGACATCCTTTATAATACTTGAAATAATCCTCTAGCATGGTTGGCCAAAAATACCCAATGCGTTTCAACAGCCATCTCATTTTATGGGCCGATTGATGTGTGCCACAAATCCCTTCATGGACCTCGCTCATAACGACTTTGGCCTCCTCAGGACCTAGGCACTTGAGCAAGACACCATCAATCGTCCGATGGTATAAATCACCATCTAACAGGACATACTGCAATACTTTGTATTTCATCTTTCGTGACGCCAATTGGGAAGGATTCTTCAAATAATCAATGATAGCAAATCTCCAATCGTCGGCGTCCACGGTGGCGATTTGAACTCGTGTATCCTTGGCCATCGGCCTGTATCCTGATGCCTCCTGAGCCAGGTCATTGGCCTCAAAGTTTTGCTTCCTGGGTATATGCCTCATCGTTACGATCTTGAATGCCTGAAGCAACACCTTGCACTCTTCATTGTAGACTTTGAGGATGTCATCTTTGCATTCATACTCTCTAGAAAGTTGATTAATTACCAGTTGCGAGTCACCAATGATCTCTACGGAATCGGCCTCGACTTCTTGTAATAACCGCAAGCCTTTAAGCACCGCTTCGTACTCTGCTTGATTGTTAGTATAATAAGGCTTGATAGTAAAAGCAAACTCAAAGCTTGCCCCCCGAGGGGATATGATAACTAGGCCGATACCGCATCCATGTCTGCAGACGGATCCATCGAAATACAAGGTCCATGGCACGATATCTGCATATGCAACTGACTCGTCTCTGTGTTGAACAATGAAATCGGCCAGGGCTTGTCCTTTGACTGCTTTGGCCGATTCATATCTGAGGTCAAACTCTGTTAAGGCAAAAATCCACTTCCCAATTCGTCCTTTTAACACAGGGGCCGATAACATGTATTTCATCACATCGGCCTTACTTACCACAATACACTCGTTGGAAAGTAAATAATGCCTCAATTTGGTACATGAAAAATATAAGCACAAACATAATTTCTCCACCGGTGTGTACCTTGTCTCAGCGTCTAACATCCTCCTACTGAGATAAAAAATAGCTCTTTCCTTACCATCAATATTCTGAACCAAGACTGAGCCGATGGATTTCTCATCGGCCGATAGGTACAGTCTGAACGGAACCCCTTTCTGTGGAAGGATTAGAACTGGCGGAGAAGTTAAATACTCCTTGATATCGTCCAGCGCCTACTGCTGCCTATCACCCCATACGAAATCTTCATCCTCTTTTATCTTCAATAACGGAGTAAATAGCTCTATCCTTCCTGATAACTTCGATATAAAGCGCCGAACAAAATTGATCTTGCCGAGCAGAGATTGTAACTTGGTCTTGTTCGTCGGAGGTTTGATTTTCTTTATAGCATCGATATTCTTCTGTGTAATCTCGATTCCTCTTTCATGGACCAAGAAACCCAGGAACTGACCGGCCAATACGCCAAAGGCACACTTGTTAGGGTTCATTTTTAAGCCATACTTCCTCACTCTTTCAAGTACCTTGCGTAAATCGGCCAAGTGCATATCATATTCTCGTGACTTCACGACGACATCATCAATGTAAACTTCAATCAAAGAGCCGATGAGATCATGAAAAATATAATTCATGGCCCTCTGATACGTAGCTCCAGCATTCTTCAAACCGAATGTCATGACAACCCATTCATATAGGCCGATTGCCCCTGGGCATCGGAAGGCTGTTTTGTGAACATCTTCTTCGGCCATGAAATTTTGGTTGTACCCTGCGTTCCCATCCATGAAGCTTATAACCTTGTGTCCAGACGCAGCATCGACCAGTAAATCGGCCAGAGGCATAGGGTACTCGTCTTTCGGTGTTGCTTTGTTCAAGTCTCTGAAGTCAATACATACCCTAAGCTTGCCATTTTTCTTCACTACTGGAACTATGTTGGAGACCCACTCTGCGTATCGGCAAGGTCTGATGAAGTTGACATCGTAAAGTCGTGTGATCTCTGCCTTGATAGCTTCATGCATATCGGCCTTGAATCTCCTAAGAGCTTGTTTAAATGGCCGATAGCCTGGTTTGATTGGTAGCCGATGTTCTACAATCGATCGGCTTAATCCTGGCATTTCATGATATTCCCATGCAAAACAATCCATGAATTCTTTTAATAGATTTATAAGATTACTCTTGTATTCCTTTGGCAGGTTAGCACTTATGTACGTCGGCCTAGGCTTATCACCTATCCCTATATCAATCTCTTCAAGTTCATCGGCCGACGTAAAACCGTGTCCCAACTAGCCATCTAGCTCGTCCACCGCATCATCTGTGTAGGGACTAGCTTGTTCATCTTCAACGGCGGACGGCGCTTCTCTGCTAAAGTAACTGCTTGTCTTGATCTTCGATCGTCTCGATGTCGCAGTCAGTTACTTTGAGGAAATCGGCGTCCCAGACTCGTTCGGACAAGCAGTCGATTCCCTCCATCTCCCATACTGCGAGATCGGCATTGGCCACATGTACTGTCCGATCGGCCTGCACGATCTCAACCTGGTCCCCTTGCCATTGCATGAGGCATTGGTGCTTTGTTGAAGGGACGCAACAGTTTGCATGGATCCAATCCCGTCCCAACAACAAGCTGTAGGAACCCTTTCCATCGAAGACGAAGAAGGTGGTGGGTATTGTTTTGCTGCCTACGGTGAGTTCCACGTTTAGTACCCCCTTCGCTTCGGACGCGTTGCCACCGAAGTCCTTTAATACCATGTTGGTCTTGATAAGGTCTTCAGGTACCTTCCCAAGCTTCCTGAAGGTTGTGTATGGCATTAAATTGACCGCCGCGCCGCCATCGACCAGCATCTTCGTCATCGGCCGCCCATTGATGAATCCCTTGATGTATAACGGCCGCAAGTGTCTGTAGCTGGCGTCACCTGGCTTGTCGAAGATGGCTTGATCTGGTGACAACTGTAGCCTAGCCGAAGATTGTTCATCGTCGGCCACTGCTTCATCGGTCGTCTGCACGCTGTACTCTGCTGGCAGTATAAAAACCATGTTAACAGGCGCCGATGTCGCTCGTTTACCTTTTGAAGCCGCAGAGGCCTGGGCTGTATTGGAGGTGCCCTCATCGGCCGTGACCACCGTGGATTTTATCCTTCACTCTTTCTTGGTCTTGGCCAGCCGATGGGTTACTGCCACCTGTTGCTCTTGGATTTGTTCTTTCCTCCTTAGCCTCTGAACCCGCCGTTTTTGTGTCTTAGTGAATACATCGCTTGGGCACCATTGAGGGTTCTGGACCTGTTCCTCGGCTTCGGTCTGTTGGTCTTGGCGCATCGGGCCTAACCTCTCATGAACAGATTTCCTTTGCTTGGCCGGCCGATGCGCTTGCATGCTTGAGCTGCCCTGATAAGAATCTTCTGCACCATTGCATGCAGGGCACTCCTGGATAGATGGCAACCTCATTCCCTCATTCCAGCAGAACCGAAAAAACTCGCACTCTCAATGCGGGTCGTAAGAGTTGTCTTGATCGGCGTAGTCTTGAGCTTGTTCTTCCTGCCGCCGCTGGTATTTTCTAATCAGGCCCTCAGAGGTCTGATAAGGTCGCTTGCCGGTCCGATGGGCACTGCCATCGGCCTTGTCCACCCACACCATGTTGACTGGGAACGGGTGTCCTTCGATCTTCATCGGCTGCTTGGCACCATCGATTTTAATCCTGCCTTGCTCGATGGCCGATTGGATCTGTTGTCTGAAGATCTTGCATTCGTTTGTATGGTGTGAATAAGAATTGTGCCACTTGCAATATCTCCGTTTCTTGATCTCTTCGGCCGATGGCAATATATGACCCACTGGCAACTGGATTTGCTTTTCTTGCAGCAGCAGGTCAAATATCTTATCGGCCTTGTTAATGTCGAAATCATATTTATCTTCTTTGTCGCCCTTCTTGGCCCATTGGCAAGTCGTTGACTTCCTCATCCGGGCCCACTCGGCTAGGTCGACATCCACGTCTTCTTCGTCGTCATCGTCGGAGGCATACTGATAAACTGTGTTAATCTTCTTCGCGAACTTCTTTGCCTCCTGGAATCGTTGCTCGTGGGCCGATACTCGTTGTGCCAGCTGAGCTAGGCTGTCAAATTCCTGCGAGGAGAACCTCTCGCGTATCGGCCCTAGCAATCCCTGAAATGCCAAGTCGGCCAACTGGGAATCGGTCAAACTGAGGCTGTAACACCTGTTCCGTATGTCTCTAAATCTCTGGATATACTCTGGGACCGATTCATCCACTCATTGCCTGATGGCAGTTAGATCGGACAGTTTCATCTCTTGTACGCCATTGTAGAAATACCTGTGAAACTGTTTCTCCAGATCTATCCATCCTCTGATGGAATTGCAGGGTAAAGAAGAAAACCACGTGAATGCAGACCCTGATAAGGACAGAGGGAAAAATCTCACCCTCAACGCCTCGATAGCCGATGCCTCCCCGCACTGTGCTAGGAATCGGCTGACATGCTCGTACGTCGAGACGTTGTCCTGTCCCGAAAACTTGGAGAAGTCCGGGATCTTGTATCGGCCTGGCAATGGCACTCTGTCAAATTCCTCAGGATACGGATGCCGATACACTGTAGAGTTCTCCTTGGGCTTCAAGCCGAATTGATCTCGCATCACTTCAGCTATCATATCGGCCCAGTATCCTGCTGGCCGATGTGGGAGGTCTTGCTGATATGATTGCTGTAAGCCCTCTGCTTGATACTGCCTGGGGGAGTACGGGTGGTAGTGGTGATCAAGATTTTGTGCGCCGTACTGCCCTGTGGTGTGCTGCTGGTAGCCTTGTGGCACATTGTATGCAGCTTGAGGTGGAGGATTGCTGAACACTGGGGCTTGTGGCTGTCCGGCCGATGGTTGGTGAACCGAAACTTGCTGCATCGGCTCGATCACTGGTTGCTTCCCCTTGGTCCATTGAGCATATTGCTCCTCCGTAATGTGCTGAGGGCTCACCCCTGTCTGATTGGTGAGGACCAGTGGCAATGTTGTTGTTGGCTGTGCCGATGGGGGTGGCATCGGCGCTGTCGGCTGAGCCGTGCTCAGGTCGTTCCTCAGGGTCCGATAGGCAGGGAACTTATTTTCTGGTAAGAAAATCGGTCCCTGAGGCTTGTACTGATGAATCGACCCATCTAGGATTGATTTGACCGTATTGGTCAATGTGTTCACCAGGATCCCCGATTGGTTGACTAGCGCGGAATGAACTGCGGAGTCAATCCTATCTTGCAACGTCGGCGCTGCAGTATCTTCAGTCTTGACGGTGTGGTCGTGTGCCGCCGCCGATGTGCTAGCTCCCTCTCCAGGACTCGGCATAACTACCTTGGATTTTTGGATCAAGGTGCCTTGCCGAGTCCTAGAATATGTTTGCAGGTACATATTCTGGAACTGCTCGACCAGATTTTCCATCTCAGCCTTCTGCTCTGCATTGAGCTGGTCAGCGGTTACAGGGATGATGTTCTCCTCGGAAATCTCTACCTGCTTCGACATCTTGAGAAGATTTACTGCTATTGCAGAGTTTGCGTTCTTGGTCCCACTGGGCGTGCCAAAAGCATGTTGGCGCAGAATTTGGACCCGTTCGACCACAAAACGGGTTCCGCGTTACCACGGCGGCCTGGGAGATCTGCTTAACTCCAGTGCAGGTCCAAATTGGCTTGCCTAGTCGTGCGCAGAGCGTGCCAGTTGATTTGATCTGCAATCAACAAGAAACAAGTAAACCATATCAGAAAACAATGGTCGATCGGCCGATAGGCCGATGTCACATTGTTATAACCCAGCCGATAGGGCAAAGCTGTATCGGCTTACTCAAGACAATAAGTAAATTGACAAGATTTAATCTCATCGGCCTATGCTAGAATCGTGTGACAAATTAATGAAATTAGCCGATGAGGGTTTCATGAAGTTAACTACACTAGCTATTACTCTAGTGTAAACTTATACAAGTCAATCGGCTAACATAAACACACCAACCACAAAAAAAACCTTTTAAAAAGAAACACTCTGTAGTCGATATGTTTATATTCGTCAATCCACATATATAAGTGGCAAACACATGCAAAAACCTAAATAATCACATGCATTAGATAAGACTGGCTGAAACCCCAGCGCTATCCTTAATTACAATCAAAAACAGGCTTCGTGTTAGACCTCGAAACAGGACTAAGGTCGATAGCAACTCAAAGTGTGAATCGAGACTTAACACAAAGAAAATCAAGCCGTCGATTGCTTTTGGGGATGGTAAATGCCTTAGATAATCTAAACGAGTAAACCAATTCAATCATCGTCGGCAACAAACCCTAAAACGAGTTAACCGCTGGCGAGATGGAATTAGCAAACCACATCTAGATTAGCTAAAACACGATAAACGACGATCACATCATCAGGGCTTAACGTGCCTAAAGCGACACGCTAGCCCCGACGATGTAAATCGTCGGGTACGAGTTCTTACCTTGCTCTAGGGAAGCAAGAACTCGTCAGGAGTCGACCTCTTACGAGGGTTGGCGATGTGCCGAAAGTAGATTGATTTGATTTTGTGATTGATTGATTGAGAGCGATTCTATGTACAAACTATCAGGATATTTATACCCGAGGTTACAACAGAACCCTTGTAGGGCACGATCTTATCTACAACTAATAAACAAGTCCTTGCGGCAGACTTAAGCCACAAATTAGATCTAAACTACTTAATTTACAAGATACAATTGCCTAAAACCGAGCTTTATCTCTATTTGGCAACTTCCTTGAAACTTATTCTGAGCCCAGACCAAGCCCACATTGACGCTGTCAACTCACAACCCGTATCGGCCCACGACCAAACTGAATCCATATCGGCCGATACGCTCTCTATAGCAACACCTCCCCAGTCCGATACGGTTACCGGGTCCGATACGAACTCAATCCTTCCTCTCTGCTTCGGTTTCCTCTTTTCTCTCCAAGTCGATTACCAAAATCCGTCGTTAACAGTAAGGTAGCCCTCATGGGCATATCTCACTCAGCGGCGTGGTCTAGTCTTCAAGCGTAGGAGATGGGCGTGTGCTCTCGAGTTCCTATTACGCACATCCAGATCTGGGCCCTCTATCATGAACACGTAAAAGGAGTAGTATATTGTATAGAAAATATCTACTCGAGAAGAATACAAGTATGTTTAAATACATGTAAATATTCATTTCTCCTCTTATCATAATTAATTTTCCCGAGTAGTTGACTTCTTATGTTTAAGCACTCTGCCTCGGGCGTATGGTGTTAGGCATGACCTTGACTGTGTAAATGCGCAGCGAGTGGCGTAGCCCCTGGGTGAACGGTGTTAGGTGTTGCCTTGACCGTGCGAGCCGTGCGAGGAAACAGAGCTTCACGGATCAGAGTTTGTGCTACTCAGGTACTTTTGCAACCGTTAAGAGGAAAAACATAATGTGCAATATAGGCACCTATGAGGTGTAGCCCTCGACTTTCTGTTTAGTTGGGTGTCCAACTAATCAGTAAATCAAAAAAAATAAATTACTCTAATGAAAATATCATATAAATAGTGACTTAGCTTGCTTGGTATTTCACGAGTCGAGAACAGCCGTGGAGGCGGTGAGGCCTCTCGGCTGCAGTGGAGCTGGCCAGTCAGCAGGGACATGGCTGGCATGGAGATGTGGTCCCTAGTCGGCAGCGAAGGAACCGACCAGCCGTGAAGACGGTGAGGCGTCCTGGTGGCGGCGGTGCCGGCTAGCCCGAGAGGTGGTCACCAATCGGTGGTGCAGAGGCAACAAACTGTGAGGTTGTTGAGGCAATCTGCGGTGTCGACGGATGTGACCAACATGGGAACGCGTTTGCCACTCGGCAACATGAAGATGGCCAACTGTGGAGGCGACGGAACCCGACATGGCGGTGCAAAGGTGGCCGGAGTAGGGGCGTCGTCACCACTCGTCAACTCAGAAGCGGTCGACTACAGAGGCAGTGAAGCCCGATGGCAGCGACACAGATGTGGCCGACGTGGGGACGTAGTCGCCACTAGGCGGCACGATGGCAGCCTGACCACCATGGCGTCTCGGGTAGCACATGCAACTAGCGCCGTCCCATAATTTTCATGGGCCCTTGGGCCAGTAAGACACTAAGGGCCCGATAATATAATATTTTAATATGACGATTGAAATAGAGGTAACTTGTAGCATATATTTAATTCTCCTTGAAAAAGTGACGTACATCAAAGAAGATAAAAATCGGCAAAATAACTAACATTGTTACCTCAAATAAAACAATAGTGCTTCAGTGCTTTTTTAAAAAAGCGTCTTCAGGCATTTCTTGATGCAAAATCTTCCAGAACACTTTCAAGATCAATTGTATCTAAAATATCCTTCTCAATGCTGCACATAGCCAAGCCATTTAATCTTTCTTGTAGCATAGTTGACCTCAAACAATTTTTCAATAGCTTCAATTTGGATAAGCTTCTTTCAGCTGATGCTACTGTCACTGGAATAGTTAACAGAATCCGATATGCAATAGAGACATTTGGATAGCAATCTACAACTTTAACAAAGTGAAGAATCTCACATGCTGACATCAACTGATCTGGCAAAGTTACTTGCAACACTTTCAACTCAGAGAACAAATCATCTAACTCAACATCAAACTTGTTGTCTTGAGAAAAAGTATTCACAAAAGCTGTGCAACGGTCTCGTAGATCACTATGATCCAAGGACTTTAGATTTTCTGAATTGAATAAGAAACCAAATATTTTTTCAAATTCCTTTAGCTAATCAAATCGACTAGTCAATGAAACAATTACATAATCAACAATAACTAGGAAGTACTCATCATTGAAGTCATCTATGGCTGACCGTTGTAATTCTTCAGTTTCGTCATCTTGTTCATCAAATTGCTTCTTCCTTTTACCTTTACGTGAAATGTTGGCTCCACATCCAAACTGGATGCAATGGATTTTGCTGTCTCAATACTTGCACTTAAGCCTGTGTCTCTGTACTTCTTAAAATATGATATGACCCCTTCTATCTGTTTCAAAGTACTATCCAAGCGCACAATTGGAGACTGCAACTTTTTGCTCACCATGTTGATAACAGATAAAATATCTTCCCAAATAACCATACTAACTAAAAATTCAAAATTCTCAATAGTGGTTACCAATGATCCAGCTTCACTTACTGATTTTGCATCCTCGGTACAAGTTCTTTCCACCTCCTTCAAGGCTGATCTTATTTGAGAGGCTTGATACCTGATAGGTTGCACACTCTTTATTCGACTCTCCCAACGAGTATCAGACAAGGGTTTGACAGTGAACCTCACAATATGATCAGTCAAAATTTTCCACTTTTTAGTAGAGCATGCAAACAATGCATATATCCATTGTATGACACCAAAAAAAGTAATAGATTTTCTACAAGATTTTGCCATATCACATAGAACAAGGTTCAGACTATGACATGCACATGGCATATATAATGCTCTTCGATTAATTTCAAGCACACGTGCCTGCAGCAAAAACAAAAGACCTTGTCCACATGTTTAGAGTAAACCAGCCACTTCCTATCAACAACTTCTCCATTGGTTAACTTTTTGGAGTAGTAAGCATATGAAAAATGCCTATTAGTAGGATCACTAGGAAATTGTAAATCCATCTCTCTCACAGGACCTTTCTCAATTAAGATATCCCTTTTGATATTGTCAAGATTTTCCCATGTCGTAGGATCAAAGATACTCAGCATTGATTGTTCATCAATATATATATTTTCTGTATCATCCGAAGGCTGCAAATTTTCACCTGAACCCAAAATATCCTCATTAGCATCAGCTTGCGCATCTAAATTTTCCTCCCCTGTAACACCTTCATTGGCATCAGCTTGTGCATCTAAAATCCGCTCTTCTATACCACCATCATTGCCATCAGCTTGCGCGATGATTGTTTGGTCATGTTCCTGTCCCTGATCTTGACTGACTTCAGCATTTCTTGATGTTGGAAAAAACCTATGTAACGCACCCTTTTGCGTTTCTCTGGATTGAAGTTCTTGTTTTCTTTCTTTCCTTTTTTGAGCACTGGACTTATGTTTCTTTGGCAACATCTAACATGATAAAAAAATATTGAATTACAAATCAAATCCCTAAAGCCTAGCCCTATCATCGTAAGCAGGTATTGATCTGTACACTAAAGTACTGAATTGCAATCAAATTGATTTGTTTATTTGAGAGGCTTCAGCCTTGATATACCTTCACCGTGAAGACTCAAGAGGAAGAGGAACGTCCTCGTCCGTGCACGCCAACGCCGTGCCCCGTGGAGTCCCGTCTCCCGATCGTGATCGGCGATCGCCAATGCCGCCAAGACGCCAATACGAAGCGGCAGCCGTAATTTGGGTACGAAGCCTACCGATACATCTCCTATACAGTATATATCCTCATGGGCCCCCCGGACTCATGGGCCCATGGGCCACGCACAGGCTGCCCCCCCTTTAGGACGGCCCTGCATGCAACCAAACAAGAAATTAATTTGATTAGTAACAGCAAGGTATATATAAATATGTATCTCTTATATCGATCAATGCATGCAACACGCATGCATGTTTGCATGTAGATGCAAAGCCTTCTGATTCAGTTGATCACTCCTGTGCATATGTGGACAGAACTGATCTAATAATCGCACAAAAACTCTGGCGGATTTCTCCATGGCTTGTGTGCTCCTCTTTGTATACCGATCGTCCATGGATGACGTGCATGCATACAGCAGCAAGATCTATGGTTGGACACCTGTGAGATGCACATGACACGAATGGAGCGTGCGGCGTGACTGCCTAGATGGCATGCCTTACTCGCCACCACGGTGATTGGAGGACTTCACCACACGACGACACATGTAACCAAAGAGAAAAAATACCAGAAAATCAATTGTGATTATAGATCAATCTGATAATAATGGATTAGATTGGAACAACAAACCCGACGATGTTGGTGATTGAAGCCATCTCTTCCCGAAGATTGATCTAGCGCTCTCTACCTGGCGCGCCAATTGTCGATTCTCTGGATCGGCAATAATACTTATAGGGTGCACAAGATCAAGAAAAAATAGTGACACAGATGTTTATACTGGTTCAGGCCCTCGAGGAGAGGTAATTCTCTGGATCGGCAATAATACTTATAGGGTGCACAAGATCAAGAAAAGATAGTGACACAGATGTTTATACTGGTTCAGGCCCTCGAGGAGAGGTAATACCCTAGTCCAGTTGCATGTAGATTGGATCTGTATCGATGTATGCGCAACATAGTGTAGGTATAGCTCGTGGCGCGTGTATCCCAGGTTGTGAGGAGTCACCCATCTCGGGACCCCTGACCTCTCTTATATAGGATGAGAGGGAGGGTTATAAGGAAAGTATCTAGTCGATTACAACTAAATCTTCCTATTCTATCTATAAAATACCCGGGTATCGTGTACCCCACATCTGGTTTGAGCTCCTGAATAGTTAGACTGAAGAGATGTTCATTGTTCCCAGTGGCGGAGCCAGGATCTCTACACGCCTAGGGCTCAAATTGAAAGCTAAAACTATCCATGATAATTCATACACCGAAGTACAATACAAGTGTGAAAAAAATGCAAGACTGGAATACAATTTGTAACAATACACCAAAGTACAGTAAATATGTAAAAAAAATACAGAATAAAACTAAAATTTTCATTAGAATACCTGACACGACGTATCTTCATAATTTTCACTCTTCATCAACATTCAACAGTAGGTAGCGAACCTGAAGCTGAATCTGAAAAATTGCAATTATATAATGTAAGTGATGCAAATTATGAGAACTTAATTATTTGTAGATTTACAAAGCAATGCATGACATACCTCTAGAAATAGGTAATTTGTGCTTGCGAGTCCTCAAAGCATGATAATGTTCTATAATTTGACGATCTTCAATGCTAGTAAAAATATCTCGCTCAATATAGCATATCATGCAGTGATTCATCCATTCATCATTCATCTTGTTCCGCAGCTCAGTTTTAATAATGTTCATGGCCAAGAAGGCTCTTTCCACCGTTGCTGTTGCAACAGGCAAAATCAAGGCTAATTCAATTAAACGATATACCAATGGAAAAACTGTGTGTCTATCACTTTGAACCATCTTCACAGCAAGGTTACCAAGGTCAGAGCAGCTTGAGAAATCCAAATCAGATCTCGCATCACAGATAAATGTGTCAAGTTGTTCTCTAAGGACTATACAATCATATTCAGAAAAGTCATATGCATAAATCTTAGCAAGTTCAATGAGCTTATCTTCATCATAGTTGGCAAAAGAGTTTCTTGGATCAAGACAAGCAATGCATCTCAATAGCTGAGTAGACCTTTCAGGAAAGCGATTGTTTAACTCAACAATAATTTGATCAAGTACCACATTAAATATTTCATTGCTGAAGTGATGCAAGTAAGTTACAAATTGTCCACCACGACTCCTTGAACGACCTCTCTTAGCTATTTGATCGGTCATATTTGGCACAACTATATTATGTTTGAGACAAAAGCTCTTTGCCTCTTCAAAAAGATCATCCCAGCCATGCTGCCTTATGTCATTAATTTTTTGCAATGTTGTCCCAACCAATCCTACAGCACGAACAATATTTTGGTCTTTCCTTTGTAAGCAAATTTGAGATTGCAATTTGAGCACCTGATATCAACTTCCTTAGCACCTGATTACTCTGGATTCTTTTTCATCTGACATTGTTTCTCCACTGCTCTTAGTCTATAGTACATGCTGTTCATTTAATTTTTAAGGATGAATTACTGTAATGAAATGAATGGATTATTGTCAAATTTTCCCTGTTTTACATCTATGTTTTTACTCTTGTTTATTTACCATCATAGAATCAAAGATCAAATTCAGTCTCAGGTTCACATAATGAAGACAATATGTGGTTTGATTTGATTTGGAAAATGGGTTGGATTCTGTGATTTCTGTGATGTGAATGCAATATTGTAATATTCTGTGATTTCTGTGTTTCAGAGAATATTATATGTGACCCTGCAATTATTATTTTTTTGTGCTTCAGGACTATAGGTGCCGGTTCTTGTAAAGAACCGGCACCTATAAGGCTTCAAAGGCCGGGTCCTATCACCTGTAGGTACCGGTTCATAATAAGAACCGGCACCTATAATACCATATAGGTGCCGGTTAGACATTTACAACCGGCACCTATAGTGTTATAGGTGCCGGTTGAGAAACCGGTACCAATGGCTTTGATCATTGGTGCCGACCAATTGGTGCCGGCTTCGAAACCGGCACCTATGAGGCCTTTGGAACCGGCACCAATGGGTATTTCTGTAGTAGTGTTAACTGATTTTGTCACGGATGTTTGGGTTAATCTGAATTTTCTGCAGGTTTAACTATGGCCGTTTATATAGGACGAGCACTCGAGCAGAGCTAGCTAGCTAGGAGATGTAGCAAAAACACCGGCGGTCATGCATTGGTTTGACCGGCCGGGTAGCTATTGTATATCTAGGTTATCTGTCTGGAATTTAGTTCAGTTTTCCACCAGCACTTGCAATCATGCAAGACTAACTGATGACTAAATTAACTGAACTGAAAGAGTACAATATAAAATGTTCTGACTATATATTTCTCGTCAATTTTTTTCTTAAGAAAATTATCAGACAAGCATACAATACAATTATAGTGTAACTATTTTTTATTAAACTACGATATCATTCGTACGTAACTTTCAAAAACATCGTTTTCAAAAACACCGCATGCAGTATTGCACTGTTTCAAAGAAATTGAGGTTATGGGATCGAATCCCCTCATCTGTGTGTGCTATGTATTTTATTCACGCCCATCTAGCTATTGTATATCCAGCTTGTCTGTCTGGAGTTTAATTTAGTTTTCCACAAGCACATGCAACGATTATGCAAGACTAACTGATGAGTAATTAACTAAACTGAAAGAATATAATATTGTGATCGATCACTATGAAAGAGTGTGTACCTAACTTAAGACAAGTCGATCCGCCAGTCCCAATCATCTTGGAAATTGGAATGGAATGTATAGAATTTGTTAACACGTACTACGTGTAAGGCAGAAATAATCTTTGGGCTAATGTTTCTAGCTAGAAAGAAAACACAAGCAAGCAGGCAGCAGAGAATCCTCTAGTAAAAAAGAACTAAGTTTAACCAAATATCGATGTATGTAAAATTGTAGTACAACATCCCTGAACTTTGCTTATTTTTGCAAACAGATATCACCACATTTTTTTGCAAAACATGGCCTCCCGGCCTTTACTCTAAAAGCAAATTGATTATGGGCCTGTCAGAATCTAGTTGCAGTCATTTGGGCCGCTGGTAAGTTTCACTGATTAATCTAGTAGAATTTTATCTGTCTTGGTTTCTGTCGTCGGAAAATTCTACTACTTTTGTCCCAGTTTTATTTCGAATGGAATACGGACAGTTTCAGTGAATTCGTCTGGTCAGGCCTTCAACTCTTTTGAGATAATTAAAAGTCTTATATTTTTGGCCTCTATATCGGGTAATTTCGGTGTACACAGCCAATGGTTATATAATAAAAGCATGAGGACAGGCTATAACTCCAAGGTACCATGAAAAAAAAAGACGCTTTTGGTAATTCTGAAAGTAATAGAAACAACGAAATTCTAATCCACATTAATTAGCCTGATATTATTACGCAAATCATAATAGGAAGAGTATAGCGCGCTCCAATTGTAAATGCATGCATCATACACAAGATTTGGAATCAATTGGTAAACCTGCATCAGATTAGAAATATCTTCTTTTTGTGAAAACAATATCGTTTTGATAAAGCCAAATAGACCAATAAAGAGTATTAACGCCAATCAAAAAATATAGATATACACGAATTGGTGCCCAGGCTTCAAGGTTGGGAATACATGAACTGGCTAAAATTTTTTTTGAAAATTTTCAGCTGAGTATATACCTAGGTGTAGGAATTTCATTCATACCCATAGCTAGCAATAAAACAACTCAAATTCAATTTTATTTTATAAATCATTAATACATACTTACTAATTATTATATGTTTGGGTTGTATATACCTACAATCAAAATCTAAAAAAATGGGTTTCAATTCAGTTCAAACTCATTTGAACTAGTTAGGAAACTAGTTAGCAAGCAAGTTAATGATCGTACCCAAAAATGTCAAAATTGTTCGTACTCGTTTAAATTGGCTATATACTCAATTGGAACCTCGAGGCCTAGGTAGAGATGAAAATAGTTTGGAAAGTTTTCGGTTTTGGAAGTATTTTCGGTACTGGAAAGTATCGGTCAGAATACTTTTGGAATGTTTCGGAAACGGAAAGAAATTCAAAAATTTTTACTCAGAAACGAAAATGAATACGATAAGGTTACTATCTGTCGAAAACCGGAATTGGTTGGAAACATTTCAGAACGAATTCAGATTTTTTTCCTCGGAATTGAAAACAAAATACTTTTCATATACAGTTAATTAGTTTCAGCCTTCTCTTCTCTAAATATTCAGATTTTTACTCATTATGGAGGTGGCTTGCTGAATGGAGATATTTTTTCTAGTCTGGTGCTTTAGATCTATCTTTCTTTTGCCTATTGACTATTTTTTATTTTAATAGGTCCTGGCATACTCAACTATAGATGAATATAGTTATTGTTCTCCTAAAAGCTAGATGAAGTGTACAACTAGTTGTATTATTATTAATTGATAAAAATTAGAAATGTTGATTTGTTGTTTTAGAAAAAATAATGAGGTATATCACTTCATTTATGTGCACTACTACAGAAATACTCATTGGTGCCGGTTCGAAAGGCCTCATAGGTGCCGGTTTTGAAGCCGGCACCAATTGGTCGGCACTAATGCTCAAAGCTATTGGTACCGGTTCCTCAACCGGCACCTATAACACTATAGGTGCCGGTTGTAAATGTCTAACCGGCACCTATATGGTATTATAGGTGCCGGTTCTTATTATGAACCGGTACCTACAGGTGATAGGACCCGGCCTTTGAAGCCTTATAGGTGCCGGTTCTTTACAAGAACCGGCACCTATAGTCCTGAAGCACAAAAAAATAATAATTGCAGGGTCACATATAATATTCTCTGAAACACAGAAATCACAGAATATTACAATATTGCATTCACATCACAGAAATCACAGAATCCAACCCATTTTCCAAATCAAATCAAACCACATATTGTCTTCATTATGTGAACCTGAGACTGAATTTGATCTTTGATTCTATGATGGTAAATAAACAAGAGTAAAAACATAGATGTAAAACAGGGAAAATTTGACAATAATCCATTCATTTCATTACAGTTATTCATCCTTAAAAATTAAATGAACAGCATGTACTATAGACTAAGAGCAGTGGAGAAACAATGTCAGATGAAAAAGAATCCAGAGTAATCAGGTGCTAAGGAAGTTGATATCAGGTGCTCAAATTGCAATCTCAAATTCAAACTCCTAAATCTTGCAATTGCATGAAAATTCTATAGTGTTTATCTTGGATACATCTAATCCATCCTGAGCTCTATATATACTGCATCACTTTATATTTGCCCTCCTTTTTTATGAGAAAAAACATGGGAAGCTCTTACTGCGGTATACCAAATATAATGAATAATATTACTGATTGTATACGAAAAGTTAATGAAAAATTTGGTTGCTAAATGTAATTCTGAAACTGTCGAGAGAAAACTTAAGTTTCATGATTCTCGTATAAAAAGAGACTACAAATAGTTAAAATTGTCGAGAGAATTTTCACTCGCGTTTCGACCGATCAAGCCCATTCGCCCAATTTATGTCACACATGAAACACACTAACTTAATTATAGCACAAGACACATATGCAATTCATGAAACACACTAACTTAATTATAACTCCTCTTTGAGTTTCTGATAAGGAGATATACAATTCATTATCATATGGAAATGATACCTATGTGGCTAAACGACAGCTCTGATTATATATACTATCTCTGCTTCTGGTGGATATTAGTTAAATCTGTTTTTAGAAAAATATTGCACATCATCCATTGGATCAATAATTAGTATGCATGAGCAGCTGCTGCAGGAATGATTTCCTTTTCGATCATGAAAAGGGCAAAATTGAACTAGTCAGCATCCATAGAAGATTATGCACGGGCAGTCGGCATCCTTAAAAATGTCCGTATCAGGTTAAGTTTAATTTACTTGTCGACGAGCCTTAATTTAGTGCGCGTGGGTACACTTGTAAATAAGTGTTATTTAAATGTGTTTGACTTGTCTATAGAGAGTGGTAGGATTTGGCACACATTTGAAGTTTTGTAGCAATATTTACCCATATCTGAAAAAAGGAATATTTGGAATATTTTCCCATGAAAATCGTGTGGAAGTTCTTGTAAAAATTCCCATGTTCTAAACCGGGTTAGTTTTACATTAGTGCTATGCCATGTTGCTTTGCTTTCATGGTTATTTCTACCTTATGCAGAAGTAATTCGTTATTTTTTTTTAATTCCAAGCGTACCATTCATTATATACATATGCAACAAAAAATATTTTGGGTATCAATAACCATAATATAAAACCCGAAGCCTCGAGTAGAGAGCATAGAAGATATTGCTGGGACTCAGCGTGCCAGTCAACTTCAGCCTGAGACGTGCC